>CM059426.1:186503990-187010512 GCA_030390025.1 Squalus acanthias | reverse complement strand
GGAGAGGGCAGGGAGGGGAGAGGGAGGGAGGGGGGAGGGGAGAGGGCATGGAGGGGAGAGGGGGGAGGAAGGGGAGAGCGGGGGAGGAAGTGAGAAACTGGTCAGACTGTATGAATTGGACTGAGCCCAGAGCCCCTACAAATGGGAGGACTGGCAGGCCCATGAAGTTGGCGGAAGAGACAAGTAAAAAATAAGATAAGTGAAATTAAAATAAATTTAAAAGTTTAATTAAAAAATTAAAGATAATTTATATATTAAAATGAACTTAAAATAAAACTTACTTGCTAGAAAATAATAAAAGTTTAATAAAATTAGAAGAAAAACTTACCTGCAGCACCTCTTAGGGAAACGAAGCTGGGAGACACAGCTTGGAGCAGCAGCAGCGCCACCTACTGTTGGAAGCCCTGAAGGTAAGTATTGGTAAATACAGAAAGCAATTCTCAGTTTTAAAGCATTTCTAGGTATTGCTCAGATGATCCCCAGAGATTAGAAAGATGTGACAAAATCATGACATTGGAAATAATTGTAACAAACTGGAAATGTTTGCTAGTTTGCAAGGCTTATAATATATTAAGTGTGTCAATATTTGCAGGAGTAACTGGGGGCATGTCAATAGTTACTGGAGTTTGAAAACTAATTGATCTATGAAAAAAAGGCCTGCTTGTTGGGCCTAATGACCATTTCCTGTTCTTCATATTTCTGATACATTCTAAATAAAAAACAGAAAGTGCTGGACATGTGCAGCAGTTCAGTCAGCAGCTGCAGCATAGGTTAAGGTGGTGAGTGTGAATCTTCATCAGAATTGGCATTGGGAGGCTGGAGAAGCCAGTTTATAATACTGTGCAAAACCAAAACACTTTTTAGGAACAGTAAAAGCTCATGACCACCAATACATTTGTCCCTTTTTAATAGATGAATTCCACCTATCACCTTCCCAACATATCCCTCAATTCTTTCTCTTTCCAAAAATACACCCAATTGTATCGTGAACTTACTTATACCGCTCACTTCAATGGCCTTTATTCCGAAACTCTACTGCCTTGAAATTCTGCGGGGATGTTCCAGGTCTCCCACCGTAACTTGAGTGGGTGACTGGCAGAACCCCAGAGAAATGGCATAAATGGTTGCAAACAACCATTTCACAGGGGTTCATGTGATCTCCTGCGAGTTATAGCAGGGGACCGGGAGAATTCCCATAGAATTTCAGGGCCTATTATGCTTTGGAGGTCAAGAATTCAAATACGCTAACTGCGTTTCCAGCTAATGAGGTCAATAGCCCGTGACTGGAGTTTAAAATGCGGAAAATGTACTATACAAAGGGCATCTCGTGCACCTTACACTACAGGGTTACCTATGGAGGTTACCCACCAGCCTACCAAGAGAGGTTGCTGAGGCAACTCTGCAGCATAAATGACACACGGTCTTATCGTCAGAGGTAATGAAATTGTTCTGGAACAAGGGTTTAACAGGTTGTCTCTGACCAAAATTGCTCCGAGTGGCAAGCTTAAACTATGCACACCAGCAGCCATTTTGAGGTCTGGCCACAGCTGTCCTGATCCATACAGTCCAGTAACATGCATTTAGCGTTGCTGCTCTATACAAACCATCCCACCCTTTCACATACACACATCATGAAAACTCCCCCCGACTGCGATTCACACGTGTAAAGTAGTGGTAAGGTCATGCTCATGACTTGAGAAATTGCAGATGTGCGAATCTCACCCCTGCACAGTTCCCTGTCATGGCTGAGTCCAACCTAGAATGAAACGGGGCACGTTCGGCACTATCAAACACAATAATATGAAAGGAATTTGAAAAGGGACGGGAAAGAAAATGAATCAGACACGGCTTCAGAGAAAGCAACAGAATGTGAACGGCAGAATGTCAAGAGACAGCTAAAGTTGACGTCAAGTGGGGCTGAAGAGTCCCAGAAGGAAGATGCGACATTAGGGGCAATTTTAATCCTGTCTGCCAGGCGGGCGGGCGGGCAGTTAAAATTGCCGAGGAGACTTACCCGCTGACGCTCCAATCCCTTCCTGCAGTCTTCCATTTTAACCTGCTCTTCTGAGCAGATGGGAAGGACACCCACCAGAAACTGGTGGAGTCATTCTTTAAATATGCAAATCTGGCACTGATAATGTCCAATTGCCTTGATTGCTATTTTAACCAGGGGCCGAGTGGGGAAGCTGTTGTGGTTTTCCCGCCAGATGAACCTAGCGGGAAGAGGAAGCCAAGCCAGAATAGGCCCAAACAAGTACGTTTTTAAACTTACTTTTACTTTCCTTGTTTAGGGAAGTTTAGGCCTCCTATGCCCCCGGGCTCTCCCCATCGATCATCAGGCCCTCCCAAAAACCCTTCCCCGCAACTTACCAGAGTGCCGGGGACCATTCCTTTGGTCTCCAATGGAGGCCTCCTGCCACCCGATATTGCGCTCCTGCCCGCCAACCAGCTGCCACTTCATGCCGGTTCAAGTGGGCAACTGACCGGGGCATGCCAGGCCTCAAGTTGCTGAGGTCAGGGCGGTTTGCCGCCACTTCGGCTCCCACACCACTGATTCCTGCCCCGAGTCAAAATCCGGGCTATCGTTTCTGAAGTCTGCATTAAGCTTGGTTGGAGCACGGTAGGAGATCATTGAATGGACATTTTGAACAAAGAATGGGGGAAGAGGCGGGGGACTTTTGAACTGAAAAACCAAAGAAAGGTCAGGATTATGCTTCTGGTTCAGCAAAGTGTGTCCTCCAATGTGTGTGTGTGAGTTTAAAAACAGAAAGTGCTGGAAACACTCAACAGGTCAGGCAGCCAGTTCTGATGAAGGGTCATAGGGGGTGAAATTGGGTGCCTTTGAGCCTCCCGTTAGGCGCTAACGGGGCGCAAATGGCTTTGCGACCTGGACGCGGTGCTGACATCGACTCCCGCCATATTCGGCGGGAGTTTTGTGGTTGCGCCCCGATCTGCTTCACCCGGAGATCGTAGAAACATAGAAAAATAGGAGCAGGAGTAGGCCATTCGGCCCTTCGAGCCTGCTCCGCCATTCAATATGATCATGGCTGATCCTCTATCTCAATACCATATTCCCGCTCTCTCCCATCTCTGTGCTCGTCGCCCCGGTAATGCCCCGGACACGAAATTGACTTCCGCCCCCTGCAGCAGTGCCGGTCAAAAACACTGACAGCTGCAGGAGGTGTGCATCGGTCGGCCAGCCGCTTCGGGGGCGATGATTAAAGGCCAGGTGGCCGAGGTAAGTAAAAAAAAACTTACCTTTCCTGTTCTAGTTTTTGTCGCAGGTTACTGCCAGCGATCGATCACTCTGCTTGAGTGCCGGGCTGATCGCGCGGGATCGCGGCTGCCTTGGTGGTCCAGGTAGGTGCTGTTTAAATTGCCCTTTAAGGGAGGGAAGGAGCCTTTGAACGCGGCAGCGCTGCACGGCCCAGCTGAAGTCTCCGCCCCGTTCTCTGACATGAGCGCCCTAAGAAGGAAGTGGAGCGCTTGATTTAGCGTTCCGCTTCCCTCTTGGGGAACTAAAACTCAATTTTGCAGTCGCTGGCACTAAAGTTAGTGCCCAGGCGATGTTAGCGCCCCAAAATGGTCGATACCAAATTTTTCCCCCATAAGATCTGAAACCTTAACCCTACCTTTCTTTTTCCACAGATGCTGCCTGGCTCTGCTGAATGCTTCAGTATTTTCTATTTTTATTTTAAATTTCTAGCGCTGCAGTATTTTGCTTTATGTGTTTGAACTTCACAGATGTGGAAATAAATGGTTGAGCATTTAATGTTGGAATTTTACCTTTTGTATTTTAGTATTGTGATAAATTATACACTTTTTTAAACTTTAATGGATTTTTTTCCTCCTCCACTTCATTTAAAAGTATTGAATTTTCCATAGGTTTGAGTCCATGGGCACTGCTTGGTCTCCGGTATCGTACCCAAGGAAGGAAGGAACTTGCACCTTTCCTAAACAATAAAGCACCTTTTATGACCTCAGGATGTCCCAAAGTGCTTCACAGCCAATGAAGTATTTTTAGTGTTATACTGTTGTAAATCAAAGAAGTGTCCAGCATAGAAGGGTCCAATCGGCCCGTTATATCACTGCCGGCTCTTTGAAAGAGCTATCCAATTAGTCCTGCTCCCCTGCTCTTTCCCCATAGCCCTGCACATTTTTCCTTTTCAAGTATACAATTACCTTAAATCTGTGTCCTCTGGTTACCGACCCTCCTGCCAGTGGAAACAGTTTCTCCTTATTTACTCTCTCAAAATCCTTCATAATTTTGAAGACCTCTATTAAATTCCCCCTTAACCTATTCTGCTCTAAGGAGAACAATCCCAGCTTCTCTAGTCTCTCCACATAACTGTATTGTAGCAAAACACAGCAGCCAGTTTGTGCGCAGCAAGGTCCCACAAAGTGCAATGAGATAAATGACCAGATAATCTGTTTAATTGGTGTTGGTTGAGAGATAAATGTTTGCCAACACAGCAGGAGAACTCCCCTGCTCTTCTTCGAAAAATGCCAGGGCTTCATTTACATAATATTCAAAGGTGCAGGTGGGGCCTTGGTTTAACATCTCATCTCATCTGAATGACAGCACTTTTGACAGAGCAGCGCTCCCCACCCCCCGCCCCCCGCACCCCCCCCCCCCCACCCCCCGAGTACTGCACTGAAGTGCCAGCCTAGATTGTGTGCTCAAGTCTCTTAGAAACTAATAGTAAGATTGGGCAGAGTCAACATGGATTTATGAAAAGGAAGTCCTGTTTGACAAACCTATTGGACTTCTTTGAGGATGTAACTAGTGGAGTAGATAAAAGGGAACCGGCAGATGTGGTGTATCTGGATTTTCAGAAGGCCTTCGATAAGGTCCCACACAAGAGGTTGGTGAACAAAATTAGGACACATGGAATTGAGGGTAATATACTAGCGTGGATTGAGAATTGGTTAACAGACAGAAAACAAAGAGTAGGGATAAACGGGTCTTTTTCAGGATGGCAGGCTGTGATTAGTGGGGTACCGCAAGGATCGGTGCTTGGGCCCCAGCTATTCACAATCTATATCAATGATTTGGATGAGGGGACTAAATGTAACATTTCCAAATTTGCTGATTACACAAAGCTAGGTGTCAGTGTCAGTTGCGAAGAGGATGTGAAGAGGCTTCAAGGGGATCTCGACAGGCTCAGTGAGTGGGCGAGAACATGGCAGATGGATTATAATATGGATAAATGCGAAGTTATCCACTTTGGTAGAAAATACAGAAAGGCAGAGTATTTCCTAAATGGTGAAAGATTGGGGAATGCAGATACTCAAAGGAAGGCAAATGGTATGCTGGCCTTCATTACAAGAGGATTTGAGTACAGGAGTAAAGAAGTCTTACTCCAATTATATAGGGCCTTGGTGAGATCACACCTGGAATACTGTGTACAATTTTGGTCTCCTTACCTAAGGAAGGATATACTTGCCATAGAGGGAGTGTAACAAAGGTTCACGAGATTGTTTCCTGGGATGGCGGGACTGTCGTATGAGAAGAGATTGAGTGAACTAGGCCTGTATTCTCTTGAATTCAGAAGAATGAGAGGGGATCTCATTGAAGCATACAAAATTATTACAGGGCCTGATAGGGTGGATGCTGGGAGAACGTTTCCCTTGGCTGGGGAGTCTAGAACCAGGGGCCACAGCCTCAGGATAAAGGGTACACAAATTTAAAACAGAAATAGACAGTTTCCTAGAAGTAAAGGGAATTAAGGGTTACGGGGAGCGGGCAGGAATTTGGACATGAGTCTAGGTTCGGATTGGTCATGGCCCTGTGGGTAGCGCAGCGGGCCCAGGGGCCGTGTAGCCTGATCCTGCTCCTATTTCGTGTGTCCAATTCTGATAGGTTCAGGAGATGGTTCTGTGATAGTAGATTGGCGGTTAGGATCAGATCAGCCATGATCTTATTGAATGGTGGAGCAGGCTCGAGGGGTCAATTGGCCTACTCCTGCTCCTATTTCTTATGTTCTTATGGTAGGCCGTTCAGGATTGAGATGAGAAGAAATTTCTTCACACAGAGGGTGGTGAATCTTTGGAATGCTCTACCCCAGAGGGCTGTGGAGGCTCAGTCATTGGGTATATTCAAAACAGAAGTCGATAGATTTCTGACTAGTAAGGGCATCAACGGATATGACGATAAGGCCGGTGAATGGAATTGAGGCAGAAGATCAGCCATGATCTCATTGAATGGCAGAGCAGGCTCGAAGGGCCGAATGGCCTACTCCTGCTCCTATTTCTTATGTTCTTATGTTCTTATGAGTCGGGCTTGAACCCACAACCTTCTGACTCAGCGACAAGGGTGCTACAACTGAGCCACAGCTGACACTGCTACCCAAGTGCCCATTCTTCACGTGTGAGCCCAAGGATAATTGATAACATTCAACAGTTGAGAGAGTCACAGCCAAACCTGATCCTGATATCACCTGCACTCCGAGAAAGGTTTGCTGTACTGTAATCAGTAGCAGGAGCTGGTCTTATTTTTCTTTCATAACCCAGGGCACCGCGGGCAAATGTCAACTGACATCACAGACTGGTAATCAAACTGGCACATTTCTCATTTTCTCACTTCCTTATGCAGCTGGGCCACCAGGGGGAGCCTCACTGTATATTTTTGAAGGGATGCGACTGCTGCCAACGAAGTGAAGTAGTTGCGCCTTCGCAGTGCCATTGGTTTTTTTGGTTGTTCTCATCGGACTTCCCACAGATTGGTGAGAGAGAAAGGAGGGGAGGGAGTGGGGAAAAGAGATCGCTGCTGCTGAACTGAAGAAAATAAAAATGTAAAGTTTGATCGCTGCTGCCGCACTGAGCCAAGTCAGGAGAAGTAAATAAAAATTAAAAGTTGAATTAACATTTATGTGCTACTGAACTGAGCCGAGAGAGAAAGGAAGGGAGGGGGTGGGGAAAAGAGATCGCTGTTGTCGATCTGAGCAGAGAGAGAAAGTTAACATTTATGCGTTGGGGAACAGTGATCTGCTGCCAAACTGAAGAAAATAGGAATTAAAAGTTGAATTGGTTTTTTAACATTTATGCGCAGCTTCCGGTTCGTTGGCAGCAGTCACTCAGTTTTGAAATACAAGGGTTTTGGTGTGTCCCGTCCAACTTTAGAAAGAAAGACTTGCATTTACATAGCGCCTTTCACGACCACCGGACGTCTCAAAGCGCTTTACATCCAATGAAGAACTTTTGGAGTGTAGTCACTGTTGTAATGTAGGAAACGCGGCAGCCAATTTGCGCACAGCAAGCTCCCACAAACAGCAGTGTGATAATGACCAGATCATCTGTTTTATTCATGTTGATTGAGGGATAAATACTGGCCAGAACACCGGGGATAACTCCCCTGCTCTTCTTTGAAATAGTGCCATGGGATCTTTTATATCCACCTGAGAGAGCAGATTATAGCATAATGTAGATTTCAAAACATCAATTAGCAACCATCTAAAAGAGACACGCTATTATTGCAGAAATCTGTGGTCCTATTAAGATCACAGTGGCGGAAAATACAATAATGAATTTTGAAAACAAGTCCCCATTGGCACATAATTATTATGTCGTGTGATGTTAGATGATAAAGCAGCAAGACGTAGAAGGGGGAAGTTGTGTTTAATTTCCACTCTGGGTAGTTATTAATTATTTGTTTGCTGTTTAATTAAGTTGCAATTCTGTAATGCATCCTGTTCACACCTGATTGCATTCCACAGACAGCACTGGTAAAGAAATGACTCGAGTGCCCCGATGATTCAGCTGAGTTATATAGGCCCCAAATTCAATCTCCGATCTGTGCCGTTTCCTGATCTCAGTCAGGATGATGGTAGGGACTCCAGAACTAGCCTCAGTACCAATTAGAGAAGGGAAATTAGCTACCTTTCCCATGTCTGGCTGGAAATTCCGATTCAGATGAGACGTTAAACTGAGGCCCCCGTCTATCCTCTCAGGTGGATGTAAAAGATCCCATGGCACTATTTCAAAGAAGAACTGGGGAGTTCTCCCTGGTGTCCTGGCCAATATTTCTCCTTCAACCAACATCACTAAAAATACAGATTATCTGGTCATTATCACATTGCTGTGTGCAAATTGGCTGCCGCTTTTCCTACATTGCAATAGTGAATATACTTCAAAAGTACTTCATCGGCTGTAAAGAGTTTGGGACGTCCTGTGATCGTGAATTGCACTGTATAAATGCAAGTCTTTCTTTTCTTTCTAACTAACAACCCCTGCTGGAATTGTCTGTTGTGGGCACTGGGTGAGGACAGGCTCAGGCTCGACCATGATGTCTCCATTGGTCAAATAGATTGTCAACATTCATCGTCAAAGCTTACACATGAATAATGGCACTTGGGTGTGGTATGATAGGATGTCCAGTAGTGTCCATGGAACAGAACAGAAAAGAGTTATTGGCCCAGAAATTCAATGACACTGTGCCCATTTTCCCAGCACAAAACGGGCACCTAAGCATCCGATATGGTAGGCCAGGTGCGCAATTATATGCCACCCGCCATATTGGATCGGGCTACTTCATAGATGTCCTGAGCGCCGCAAGAACTATTTAAAATCGCTGATTAAAATATTTAAATAAGGGTCCTATGCATGTTGTAGGACCCTTTTGGTGATATTAGGCTGTCTGACTCACCATGTGATAAACTTGCCCAGCAACTTGTGATGCTAACAGGCAGGAAGGACCCGACAGTAATACTATTTAAAGGGCTCATACATTACATACAGGTTAGTTCCTAGCTTGTCATTTGAAGCTGCTGGTTAATTGTGCCCAGTGATTCACCATGTGAAGAGCCGTCCTCCAGCCTAGCTTCTAAAGTACACATGGTGCCAGTCTCAGAGCTGCTGCTTGCGAGGGTCAGATCGAGTGACTGTTCATCTTCAGGAAGGCGGGCTTCCTCTTCCAAGTGTCTAGACATTTTCAGCACTTGAAATTAAGGGAAAGACACATTTTATTTCTTTAAGCTTTTAGTGCGAAAGGAGAGCGAGAAGTGGTTGGTGAAAACAGCTGCAGTTTGTCATGTAGAGTGTGTAGGGCGAGATAGAAGTAAAAAGGGAATAAGAGTATAATGTGTGAAGAAACCTTGCGTGACGTCTCCTCCAGTGTTGCCACTCTTCACGACCATGACTCTCCCCCACCTATGATGGCCAATGCCTTTTCTGCCATGATGAAGAAATTGTGCAGGTGGGTTCAGCCTACTCCGATGGCAGCCTCCTGTCTTAGGTTAATCATGGCCTTCTTGTACAAGAAAGGAGTGTGTGAACGACAGTCTTGTGAGTTGTCTAGTGAATGTGCCAGTTATGGTATGCGGTGTGCAAGATGTGAGGTGTGGGGAAGTGAGGGTTGCAATAGTGGCGAGTACGAGGAGGAGGTGGCGTAGCGAAGTGTGGTGCAGAGTTTGTTGCCTCCAGGCAACACCTTCTCCGCCAGTGTGAAGAGGTTGCAGAAGAGGTCAATGCCAGGAGCTTAGCTCCCAGGACATGGCCGCAATGCTGGAAAAAGCTCAATGACCTCACCAAAGTTGTCAAGGTAAGAATACTGCTCTCTTATTCTCTGCTCATACCTCCACCACCTCTAGCCTCATGACTCACAATACTCCTCTCCCTCACTTCCCTTCACTCTCCTACAATTAGTGTATCACACCACTGCACCTCCTCCTTATACTCACACGCTTACCAGTTTTGGAAACCTGAAGTGCTATAGCAAAACCATTTCTTGAATTCTTTCTTCAATAGAAACATACCACTGCTGTCCCCTTCCTCCCAAGAAACAGTAAATGTTTCCATTCTACCTACTGGCATCACAAAATCAAGATCTGAAACTTAGTGCCACTTTATAGAACACAACCAAATTAACCCATTCAGCTCCTCTTGGTTTTGTAAATGTGGCAATTTGTTGCCTTTCACTTATTGGAAACCTACCTCTGGGGATTGAGGGTACAGATGAAAATAAAATATTTAGTTGCGCACATGTAGAATCATAGAAACTTACAGCACAGAAGGAGGCCATTTGGCCCATCATGTCTGTGCCAGTCGAAGAAGAGCTATCCAGCCTAATCCCACTTTCCAGCTCTTGGTCCGTAGCATTGTAGGTTACCGCACTTCAGGTGCATATCCAAGTACTTTTTAAATGCAATAAGGGTTTCTGCCTCTACCACCCTTTCAGGCAGTGAGTTTCAGACCCCCACCACCCTCTGGGTGAAAAAAGTTCTCAACTCCCCTCTAATCCTCCTACCAATTACTTTAAATCTATGTCCCTTGGTTATTGACCTCTCTGCTAAGGGAAATAGGTCGTTCCTATCCACTCTATCTAGGCACCTCATTATTTTATTCACCTCAATTAAGTCTCCCCTCAGCCTCTCTGCTCCAAAGAAAACAACCCCGGCCTACCCAATCTTTCCTCATAGCTAAAATTCTCCAGTCCTGGCAACATCCTCGTAAATCTCCTCTGTACCCTCTCCAGTGCAATCACATCTTTCCTGTATATACGCTCTGTGTACATATCATGTTGTTCTGGAAAAATTGTGATTTTTTTTTTGGTTCCAGTACGTTCTGCAAATGTTGGAGAAATTCTCTATGGAGATTGATTGTGAAATTGCCTCGCTACCCATACAAAGCCACTCACCAAAATAAGTTAGCAATGGTGACTTTGGTGTGAAAAATGGCCCACACTACAGGCGGTTTAAACAGGAAGGTGAACTCCAGACTTACAAAATATTTAAAAGCTCAATCACTCACCAAACCAGCTCTTCAGGCTTTTGCTTTATGTGAACTTGCCAGTGTATTATAACACAGCAAGTACAGCTTTGACAAAACTGTAACTGGGTTTGTTGGATTGCAGTGTTGTCCAATGCATTAGCCACTAATTAATTAATTAATTAGGATGTGTTCTAGTTAATTTTAAAATACATACTCACTTCACAATTAATCATTTATATCCAAAAATTAGAGGAAAAATATGACATGTGGGTTTATCTATATTTAACAGGCCCACTAGATCAGCGTTGTCAATATGTTAGCCACATATGGCTAATTGCGTATTCATGTGCACTTTAACCTGTTTATGAATTTGTTGGTTTAAAGGTAAGATGAAAAGTAGAGTGTGCGTGAGTGGTTCTTGGTGCGCTTTACTTCCCTATTTACTGCCAATTGGTTATCTGCTAAAATGGTGTGCAACATGGGTGAAAATCAGCACCATGGAAACATGAGCATCATAGGAGGGAGCAGTCATCATGGTCAGCTCGACCAGAGTAACCACTCCAGGCCAACAGAAGAAAGCAAGCCCAACCAATAACGAGCAGCTCCAATAGGGCAGGTCATGGCAAAGAGCAAGCGTCAGCCAACCGTGTTCTGGATGAAGGGCAGTGGTGGGCCTGGCGCGTCTCGTTGTGTGAGTCAACATTTTCAGCAATCACTGATGAAGTTAAAGTACTGTTCGCAACTGCTGGACAAAAACTAGAAGCTGCACTAAGATAAGGTGTGTCTCATAATTCCAAACTTTAGTGAAATAGAAAGTTTTGCACTGAACACTGCTGCCCGTGTCCTAACTCACACCAAGTCCCGTTCACCCATCACCTCTGTGCTCACTGACCTACATTGGCTCCCAGTTAAGCAACATCTCAATTTTAAAATTCTCATCCTCATTTTCAAATCCCTCCATGGCCTCGCCCCTCCCTATCTCTGTAATCTCCTCCAGCCCCACAACCCTCTGAGATATCTGCGCTCCTCTACTTCTGGCCTCGTGAGCATCCCCGATTTTAATCGGTCTATCATTGGTGGCCATGCCTTCAGCTGCCAAGGCCCTAAGTTCTGGAATCCCCTCCCTAAACCTCTCTTTCTACCTTTAAGATGCTCCTTAAAACCTACCTCTTTGACCAAACTTTTGCTCATCTACCCTAATGTCTCCTTATGAGGCTCGGTGTCAAAGTTTGTTTTTTAACGCTTCTGTGAAGTGCCTTACGTTTTACTACGCTAAAGGTGCTATATCAATACAAGTTGTTGTTGTAGGTGTTTAAGTAAATATGCATTTTTATCTGTATTGTCTGTAAGGCGTTTACTACTAAAATTAGTGCGAAAATGGTGTCTCCAAAGCCACGCTTGTGGCTAGTCAGCAAATTGTATTGGACAACACTTAAAAACTGCACTATATGAAAAGACATATAATTACTTAGTAATGTTACTAACTGCTTAGTTCTAGTATTAAAGCTACTCTATAAAAAATAATTAAAGAGGCTAATGGAATGTTGGCCTTTATCTCAAGCGGGCTGGAATACAAAGGGGTGGAAGTTATGCTACAGCTGGACAGAGCTCTGGTTAGACCCCATCTGGAGTAACTGCGTTCAGTTCTGGGCACCGCACCTCAGGAAGGATATAGTGGCCTTGGACAGGATGTAGTGCAGATTCACCAGAATGATACCAAGGCTAAAAAGGTTAAATTATGAGGACAGGTTGCATAGACTAGGCTTGTATTCCCTTGAATATAAAAGATTAAGGGCTGATCTAATTGAGGTGTTTAAGATGATTAAAGGATTTGATAGGGTAAATAGAGAGAAACTATTTCCTCTGGAGAGAGAGAGGCCAGAATGAGGAATAATCTTAAAATTGGAGTTAGGCCGTTTAGGGGGTGATATCAAGAAGCACTTCTTCACACAAAGGCTAGTGGAAATCTGGAACTCTCTCCCCCAAAAAGCTGTTGAGGCTGGAGATCAAATGAAAATTTAAAAACTGAGATGGATAGATTTTATTAGGCAAGGGTTATGGAACCAAGGCGGATAGATGGAGTTAAGGTATAGATCAGCCATGATCTAATTGAATGCGGATCATGCTTGAGGGGCTGAATGGCCTACTCCTATTTTAATATTGTAAAAAGCTGAATTTGAATCTGAGATTTGGGGAGGGGGGGGGGGGGCTTCTGTTCCAAATTTGCATATTTCTGCAAATTGGCAAATAAAATGCAAACCTGCACTTTTTATGTATCCACCCAGATGTATTGTAAGGAGAGTCTGTCCTGTGGTTTTACCCCTGGGTTAGTCGTTAGCTGTGAGGGCCCTTTCTCAGGCTCTGGCCTCTGGACGGGAATGAGCTTGCCCGGTGAGAAAGGCAGGGAGCGGAAAGAGAAATTATGGCCTGTCAAGGGTTGTGGGAGCTGCAGACAAGAAGTAGGTCTGGTTTCTAAGAGAAGCTGGGAGCTGAAACAAATGGGTCTAGCATACGAGTCTGAAACAGTGAGCTGAAATGAAAGGGTCTGACCCATGAGATAGACCCCATCCTTTAAAACAGAGTTGGGCATTAGGACCTGTACTCAGTGAAAGAGGATAGGAGCTAGAATTAAACCTCTAGAATTAAACCTCTAAACTGTGAAAAGCTGTAAATTTCATGGCTAAACATAGCAGTGTCTCTAATTTCATACAGTGAAATATATTTTGACTTTGTGCGATAGTGTAAAACAGGCGATAGTGAATTGGCTGTAAAGTGCTTTGAGACGTCTGGAGGTCGTGAAAAGCTCTATATAAATGCAAGTTGTTGTTGTTCTTCAGTAGACCATCTCAAAATTGAATACAGTTAGTGAAGGGGAGAAGGGGTTAGAATGAGGGTATATGAGACACTCTGGAGTCAATTTTCACTCATTTCACTTGGCGTTAATGGGGTGGCAATGGCATCAAATGGAGTCAGTAGCCTTACTGCCCCGTTAATTCTGGCGATGCGGCCAGCACCATTTTAAAAGGAGCCTACCTCTGGGTGTCCAACGTGCCCTCCTGTTTCAGGCGATAGGCCCCTTTTAATATGGAAATCGGGGTTCTATGACGTAAATACAACCCCAATTGCCAGCTAAGTCACAACTGGTTGGAGCCTGCATGGTGCAGGCTTTGACCAGTTTCACAGGCAACAGAAGAGGCCCAAAGGTACGACTGGGAATCTCCTCCAGGATCCCACCTGAAATTGAGTGGTGGAGAATGTAGGCAGTGAGGCCTACTGCTGCATCACCGCCTGATTTGTATTTCCCTCCCACGATCCTCTCAGGTTTGCCCCTGGGCTCACTTTCCCTCTCCCCCCCCCCCCACTCACTCACTGACTCACTGCATGTAAATGGCGGCCTGGGGGGGCGGGCGGGCCTGGGGGGGTGGGTGGGCAATTGGATCGGTAGGGCCCAGGTCCCTGGAAGATTTCCCTCCCGTCTGCTTGTGGTACCACTGCTTCCCAGCGCCACTATCCGGAAGGTGGGACCCAGGAGGCAGTGGCAACATCCTTGAGGTCCACCCCGCTAACCCTGTGGAGGAAGAGGCCATTGTGCCAGCATCCCTTCCCTCCAGTCTGGACCCCAACACTTCCCTGCTAAAGGCCCGATGTTTGGCCAAGGTCTTCGGTGAGATGATTCCGATCTTTGGCGTGCTTCTGCCCATTTACAAAGCCTCGCTGGTTCTTCCGGTGCTGCTGTGGTGTCCCTGCTCCAGCACCTTTGAGAGCCTCCTCTTTGCAATAACAGGCTTCTTCTTGGTGGCAGGAATCCTCCTGGGAGCCCACCATGCATCCATAAGGAGTCCTGACTCATGGAAATGAGTTGGGGGTGGTGGGGGGAATTCAGAGGGGCGAGCAGAACTTTGCCCCAAGGAGGAGTATCTCGGCCTACATTTGCTGTCGAACAACAGGTGGAGTGTATAGCCTGAACAAACCTAATAAAGTTGCTTTCACACTATATGGGCCGAAATTCAGATCAAGCTACTCAGCCGGTCTTAAGAGCACCCATGGGCTAAGACGCAGACTTTGTGCAGGGTCACCTGCATACTCTGAGCAGAAGCCCATGCCTGAAGCGGTACACCAGTTGTACCCAACCCAACAGGAGCCCTGAAAATCAGAGCAGTGCCATGCTGTTCTGAGGGTGGCAGAGAGCTCCAGGTAGGGCCCGACGAAAAGGTAGCTTTTTTTTTTCCTTCTTCGGTTAAGGTTGCCAACATTCCAGGATTGTCTTGGAGTCTTCATGAATTAAAGATTAATCTCCAGGACACTGCTGCGAGCAACCCAGGAGAAAAATCATTGGGGCATTAAAAAAAAAGTGTTTTTTTCTCTCATTTTCTTTATACGCTTGTTATTAATTATATAAATATTGGAGATTGGGAAAAAAGGCTGTTTGACTGGGCGGGGGCGATTGGAGGTCATGTGATGAAACATCCAGGAATGCGTCCAACTAGAGTTGGCAACCCTATCTTCAGTTCCCAATGGAGCCACTGGGCTTCTGTTTAAGGTAATCGATTCTCTCTGGGATTGATTACCTCTGGCTGCTGAAGGTTTGAATGCCTTTCTTGAGTTCTCAGCGGGATTCACAGCCACTCTCACCCTCTCCTCACTGGAATTTTGCAGGCCTTGCCAAATTGGGCGGGATGCCAGCAGAGCCGGGTTCCACCTCATTTTCCAGTCCACCGACCAGTGACCTGCCGTACCATCACCCAGGGCCTGATCAGAACTTCAGCTCCTGCGAGTGGAGCGGACACTGAAACTTGATCTCCCTCCCTCCTTAAAACAAACAAACCCAGCTCCCATGTCTCAATGGCATTGTGGGAAATGTGTGGTCTACAATTCTCTTACTGGGACAATGTAAACACAGAGAGCAGGTCCCAAACATTTGCTGTCTATGTGCTGTGCAAAAAAACGCTCAGTGAGTCTACCAAGACTGCCTCCCCACTCTGACTGTAAAAGTAGGAGAGTGGTATACAGATCTTCACAGTGGCACCCATCTCACCTTCCACCTGATGATGCAGAAACAGGCAGAGCTTGCTGACAGGCTTCATCAGTATAGTCAAAATACTAAAGTTACTGCGCTAATGATTCTAATATTAAACTTTATCACATGATGTTCTAAAACCCTACTCAACTTGATAAAAGGGCTAAAATAGAAACCATTGCACCAGGTCAAGTGTCAGGAAATATTAATCTGTGCAGTAATTGGCTCTTTTAGAATGAGTGAAAACTAACAGATGTAAAATAGAACCTCCATGATCTGTTATCATGGAGGCAAAACCCAGTGACAATTTTGAGTCCCCAAATTGTGTTTACATATATTGTACAGCAATATCTTAGCCATAGGAAGGAAGACAACTACAATATAAATAACAGAAGAACCAAGGTCGCTGAATCATGCTGTGAGACAATAGCATATAAATTCTTAGCACAATCACCTGAAATTTCTCTCTGCTGTTTTAGTGGATGCGCGACCCATCTATTTTGAATGGGTTAATTCTGTTAAAATAATGGAGTGAGGAATTTCAGACAGATGCATTATGTGTTTGTATGCTATTATCACAAGGTGTCATTTAAGGGCCAGTATGTAGTTTTATTCACAGGATGAAATACAGGGGCTGATTCCGCACTCCTGCTCTTCCAGCAAGATGTGGTGCTCACAGGGAGCACATCGGTGCAAAATTGCAGGCACACGGCCCGTGATTTTGTGCCCACTGGGGTAGAAATTCGTTATGGCCCATTTCAGACGTGCGAATGCAGTTCGTGCCCAAACCAGGGGGCCCAAAGCTCGCCTGAAATTGGGCCTCAGGCTTCACCATGATAATTGGGGTGAGCTGCCAGCACCTGTCATGCCTCCAAAGACAGCTCAACTGTTTCAATCCGTCCAATTTGGGCCGCCTGCCTTGCTGGCGATGGCCCACAGGCAAGTCCCACGCAGGGGGAAGGAGAACGATCGCAGCAAGCAGTAGCCCTCAGCAGTGCTGTGGAGCTGGATGAGTGCAGCTCCAACATCACTCAAGAAGCTCGACACCATCCAGGACAAAGCAATCCACTTGATTGGCACCCCATCCACCACCTTAAACATTCACTCACTCTACCACTGGCGTACCGTGGCTGCAGTGTGTACCATCTACAAGATGCACTGCAGCAACTCACCAAGGCTTCTTCGACAGCACCTCCCAAACCTGCGACCTCTTCCACCTAGAAGGACAAGAGCAGCAGGCGCATGGGAACACCACCACCTCCAAGTTCCCCTCCAAGTCACACACCATCCTGACTTAGAAGTTTATCGCCGATCCTTCATCGTCGCTGGGTCAAAATCCTGGAGCTCCCTCCCTAACAGCACTGTGAGAGTACCTTCACCACACGGACTGCAGCGGTTCAAGAAGGCGGCTCACCACCACCTTCTCAAGGGCAATTAGGGATGGGCAATAAATGCTGGCCTTGCCAGCAACACCCACATCCCGTAAAATGAATAAAAAATTCCCACTGGACTGCTGATTGATCAAGACAATTACGTTGCCAATTTTAGTCAAGCCACTGCCTAGAACAATTACTAATCAATCAAAACCCCGAGGATTGTACTTTACACCTGGCTGTCCAAGGTTGCCAGTGTGAAAACATGGGATGCCAAATGAACACAGGACCACCCTGGCACCATCTCTATAAAGAATATCCCTCCCATGCCTACATGCAACATGCCACTCCTCAAAGGTGGCCTACAGTAACTATAAGCCCTCCTTAATAGCAGAGCAACCATCAGTGGTGGGCTCCCCCACCTGCCCTGACAATTCTCATACATTATAGGAGGCTCTCATGATGCTCAGCTAGCATCCTCCTATTAAAAGCTGGGCAAGCGACACCAGCATCCACTGAATCCTCAGTCAGCAATGGACGCTGGCAGACCTGTAAGCATCAACGCAGGCCCCAAGGATTTTTTTTGTATCGGACATTTTGAATGACTGTTACTGCTGATTTGACCAACAGCCTGTTTGGAGAAGATGGGAGGGGCCCAGGTGTTCATGATGGACAGGAGATTCCAGCCAGGCCTACAAACTAATTATGGGAGAATGTCTGGGCAGACAGAATTCTCTGGGAAAACAATGGGTCCTGGTAGGTGACTCTTACGGTGACGAGCACCTAGATGAGATAGCCCCGAAAGGCGGGAACCGGACAAAAGAGGGCCATTGTAAATTAATGGGAAGCCACTTAACCCAGGATCAGGTGAGAAGTGCGGCCCATCATCTGCCATTAACACCAGCACCTAGATGGGATAGCCCCGAAAGGCGGGAAACCAGACAAAGAAGACAAAGAAGGGTGATTAAAAAGACATCATTGCAACTACACAGACCTTAATGAACTTTTAGGATATAGAGAAGGCAGCTTTGGCCTTTCTCTCTCTCTCTTGCTTGCTCTAAACCACCACGAGCGACAAGAGCCTCGCCTTGCTCTTCGACTGTAGGAACGAACCTCGAAACTGGGACTTGGATACTGCATCGGCGATACGGAACCAGGAGACACGCTCTACACAGGGGAGCAGCGAGCACGAAAACGGACAATTGGGGTGAGCATTGTCCAAGCCCACGCATTCTTAAGACCACCGGTACTGTGTGAGGGGGTGTTGTGTGTCCCAACCAATCCAGAGGGGTTTAGTGGGGAGGTTCTGTGTGTATTTTATACTCTGTATGCAACACAGTGTGATTTTAGGCATCTTAACACGAGACAGGGGCCTGTTCGACGGGCCAAGTTGTATTGTTGTGCTGTTTGTTTTACGCCACCAGGTATTTTACGTACTGGAGGCGGGTGTGTGTGTTAACCTTATTAAACACCGTACGGTTGAGTCTGAAAAGCTTGTCTGTGTCCCAATCTGTTCACCGTAATTCCTGTCGTATAGAACTAAGTAGGAGGGGTGATTCGAACCACCAAAGCAAACCACCTACAGACCCTCTGATCCTCAGTCACTGCCTCATCCTCATCCAGATTTCCCTCATCTTAAGATGACACCCAGTGCTCTGTGATTCACCCAGTGAAATCCCTTGAATTGAACTATATTCAGGCCCCTGTGTGCTATGATCAGTGCTGCCTTCTGCCATATTAGATGTATCTGAGGAGGATGTCAACAGCTTGATATCCCCATCTTCTGCTTCATTAGCTCTATTTTCTTGGGAGTATCAATAAATGCAAATCGGGGTCCATGACATACATGGGATGCCAAGCGAACGGAGCCCCACAAGGAAAGTCCAGGCCTCTGCTGCCTTGGGCTGCCTCTTTTCCCAGCCACAAGACCCTTTGAACACCCCACTCTCGGACTTACCTTGTTGTCAGCAGTCTTCTTCTGACGCCGGTGGGTGGTCTAGTGGCCTCCCGATTTTCATTCTCCCTTGCTAGCCAGCTGCCGTTTGTGTGCCGGGAGTCAAAATTGTCCATGAAGTATCACTAATGGCTCTGTCGTTGCCGGTGTCTATTTTGTCACCCTTTAAAAATATGGGTACCCTATTAGCCTGTTGCCAATCTACTAGAACTTCCCCAGTAATAAATAACTCACTCTTAATGATTGGCAGCACCTAACAAATCTTCATGCAAATCTCTCTCAACACACTGGGATAATAAATACCATCAATCCGTGGGATTTATTTGTTTCAAGCCTCTTCAACTTGTCTAGGACTTCCGTTTCATTTATATGAGCATCCTGAAATATGCCCCGGGGGACGGCATGTTGTTCGTGTCTTTACTTCCTCAAAATATTCACAAGGGATCATTCAGAATAGCCCGGATTTTCCTGTCAAAGTAATGAGGAGGCTAATGGCACTTGCTGTTAATTATGTGCAAATGGTACAGCAACTTCAGGCAGGGGCAGATGCAGGGATAAACTCAAATATCCAAAAGTTGGTATCCGTGTTGCACCACTCAGCCATTAGATTTGCAAAAACGGCATTTCACTGTCTGGCTCACCATTGAAATGCACTGAATGGCGTGATGTTGCTGTATTTGCGCGGCAGATACGAACTAAACTCGCCACAGAAAGTTAAGCCTTGTCCATTCCAGTCGAAGTACCCTTTTAACAACACGATAAGTGTTAATTACAGCCAAACAACCTCACTGGTGCTGAAAATTAACTATTACAAGTGTGGAGTCGCATTCCTTCAGATTTTAATTGTTGGAGATTTAAAAATTGAAAAGATAAAATTAAAAACGTTTCCTTGTCTTTTTTTCCCCTCTCTCTTAATCCAACCTTTCTCGACCTGATTTGACATTGAATTCACCCGTTCTAATTTACACTTCCTTCTCCTTGCACTGCTAATTTCACAATCCTTCAATCTGATTGGTTAAGGAGATACACAGTTGCTTGTTCTATTCACCCAGGTCCCAGATGCCCTGTTTCCCTCGTTGCGACGTTATCAGCTCGCACTTTCAGCAACTTGCCACGCAAAAGATTTTAAAACCTAAACGTGTAGGGGCAAGTCTAGACGCCTTTAGATGCCCTGCTACAGCAAAATTTGGCCCATTATGTACTATCTTGTGCTCATCTTCCATTTCAAGACCACTTACATCTCTTAATATTCTCACCTTTTCTCAAATAGCCCTCTTGCTGTTGTAGCACTAAAATATATATTTTTTTACAGTTACTTTTGCCTCTGCAGCTATGCTGGTTTCCTAATGGCCGAAGAGAGTTGAAGTTGTGCTGAAGAATGCTGAAAGCATTTGTGGCCGACAACCTGAAGAAAAACAAGTCATCCACCTAGATTTACGAGAATGGTTCTTGATCAAAGAGCCATGCTGCACTGATTATTAAAGTCTGCTGATTCTGGCTGAGATAACGCTGCTACCGCCAGTCTCTTCAGCACAACGTGATAGGGCTTCGCCAGACTGAACAGCAGAAAAAACAATTCATCGACCCTTCCTGGAGATCAGCATATTCAAGAATCATATGCAATTTTCTACCGAAGGTTTTAGAACTGTGTGATGTTTTCAAAAGTGACTTATTTGTATTGTTAGATCTAACCTCACGGGAAAGAGAGACTGGGAGGATATTTTCTTATCATTCCTGGGATGTGGGCATCACTGGCAAGGCCAGCATTTATTATCTATCCCTAGTACCCTTCAAGAAGGTGGTGGTGGGCCTTCTTGAACCACTGCAGTCCACGTGAATAAGGTACTCCCACAATGCTGTTACATAGGGAGTTCCAGGATTTTAGCCCAGCGACAATGGAGGGACAGCTATATATGTCCAAGATGTGATAAATTGAGGGTGCCCCTGACATTGGCACAGATATTAAAGAAAACATAGGAATATAAAGAGGCCATTTAGCCTCTCGAGCCTGTTCTGCTATTCAATTAGATTATGGCTAACCTGTATCTAAACTCCATTTACCCGCCTTGGTTCTGTAACCCTTAATACCCATGCCTAACAAAACTCTATCAATCTCAGTTTTGACATTTTCAATTGACCCCCAGCATCAAAAGCTTTTTGGGGAAGAGAATTCCAGATTTCTACTACCGTTTGTGTGAAGAAGTGCTTTCTGACATCACCCCTGAAAGGCCTAACTCTAATTTTAAGTTTATGCCCCCTTGTCCTGGATTCCCCCACCAAAGGAAATAGTTTCTCTCTATCTACCCTATCAACTCCTTTGATCAATTAGATCACCCCTTAATTACATTCTATATTCAAGGGAATACAAGCCTAATCTATGCAACCTGTCCTCATAATTTAACCCTTTTAACCCCGGTATCATTCTGGTGAATCTGCACTACACCCCGTCCAAGGCCAATATATCCTTCCTGAGGTGCGGTGCCCAGAACTGAACGCAGTTACTCCAGATGGGGTCTAACCAGAGCTCTGTCCAGCTGTAGCATAACCTCCATACCTTTGTATTCCAGCCCGCTTGAGATAAAGGCCAACATTCCATTAGCCTTTTTCATTAGTTTTTGTACCGGTCCACTAGCTTTTAGTGATTTCTGTACTTGGGCTCCTAAATCTCTCGGCTCATCCACAGCTCCTAGTCTCTTGCCATTTAGAAAATACTCTGATCTATCTTACTTGGGTCCAAAGTGGATGGCTTCATACCTTCCCACATTGAACTCCATCTGTCACAGTTTTGCCCACTCACTTAATCTATCAATGTCCCTTTGCAACTTTCTGCTTCCATCTTCACATTTTATTGTGCTCCTTAACTTAACATAGTCAGCAAATTTAGATATACGGCTCTCTATTCCTCCAGCCAAGTCATTTATAAATAGTGAAAAGCTGAGGCCCCAGTACAGATCCCTGAGAGACACCACTAGACACATCCTGCCAATTTGAGTACATACCCATTATCCCTACCCTCTGCCTCCTACCTCCTAACCAATTCTCTATCCAAGCCAATAGCTTGCCTCCAATTCCATGCCTTCTCATTTTTGTTAACAGTCTCTTATGTAGAACCTTGTCGAATGTCTTCTGGAAGTCCATATATACAACATCCATAGACACTCCCTTACCTACCATGTTAGTTACTTCCTCAAAAAATTCAACTAAATTCGTTAGACATGATTTACCCATTACAAATCCATGCTGGCTCTCTCTGATCAGCTCATATTTGTCCAAATGTTCAGTCACTCTGTCCCTAATAATAGATTCTGGTAACTTCCCCACAACTGACGTCAGACTAGTAGGCCAATAGTTTCCTAGTTTATCTCTCCTACCTTTCTTAAATAATGGAGTAACATTATGCCACAATCAATATGAATATTACAAAAAAGTTTTAGAAACTGAAATTTACTTAGCAGTGTAACATCATCTAAAAAACATTTACTACATGACAATATATATTATTATTTCAGGCCTGAATTTTCCTTTGCTGTATCATGAGGAGCAAAATGAAGGAAAATGAAGCAGGGAGGCCTTCTACCAAAACCCCAACACTAAAAGTGGTCACCTAGATTTCCTTCTGCCCTTTCACATCAATGGCCAGTAGCCCGCCCCACTGCATGTAAATGGCAGTGAGTGGGTGGGGTTTCCTTCCCTGCTGTGCTTTCCTATAGATCTGTCCCTTTCCCACCCCAGGAAACAATGTCACCACACAGGTGGTGTTCCCAGAGGCAGGAGGAGGCTGTAGAAGCCATTTCAGAAGTATTGCTGAGAACCTGCAGGTAATCATATTGCTACATTAGCCAGAGTGAGGTAGTTGAGACCTCTGCCGGAAAAGTTCACAGGCAACATTCTTGTAACAAATTTAAAATAACTGCATTTCTTGGAAAACTATGGATTTCCCTTTAGGAATTGTCTTGTTGCTTGGCTTCAAGGGAGAGGACAACGAGGATTGGGAGGAGGAGAGAATGGAAGCCAGGAGAGTCTGGCATTATATATGCCATCTAATCCCCACCCGCAGATACCCACACCAGAGGGTATACAGACAAAGGAGGCAATTCCTAGATTTCTCGGACATTTCTACAGGGGGCAACTGTCCGTACTGTGAAATTAACAGCTCTGATTTTTATGCTACTAAGCTTTGGAATTCCCTGCCTAAACCTGTCCACCTCGCTACCTCTCTTTCCTCCTTTAAGACGCTCCTTAAAATCTACCTCTTTGACCAAGCTTTTGGTCATCTGCCCTAATTTATCCCTTTGTGGATCGGTGTCAAATTTTTTGTCTTAAAATACTCCTGTGCAGCGCCTTGGGACTTTTTACTACGTTAAAGGCGCTTTATAAATACAAGTTGTTGTTGTTGTTGATGATCATGCCAGGCAGCCTCAGTCGATTTCAGTCACATTAGTTAATCAGCAATGCACCACTGTGTGAAACAGGTCATTGTTCAGAGAGACATCACACTTTACATTGCTTCACATTGTGCCAGGAAAGCAGAGAGAGCATCTTTTACCAAGTGATAGGATTTCTGCAGGTACAGGCTTCTAGCAATGGGTCCCATGCAGTTGTAAATGCTCTGTTTTCGCACCCACTCAACTACATTGATAGAAAGGGTTATCCTTCCCTTAATGTCCAGCCAACGATATAATTCTTTGTTAATTCATGCTATTCTGGAAGCTCCCGTGATGATTTAATTCTTCGTTAATCCACTATATCAGGATGGCTGCTTGCAGACTGGGGATATGCTTTTTTTTTTATTCGCTTATGGGATCTGGGCATCGCTGGCAAGGCCAGCATTTATTGCCCATCCCTAGTTGCCCTTGAGAAGGTGGTGGTGAGCCACCTTCTTGAACTGCTGCAGCCCGTGTGGTGAAGGTACTCCCACAGTGCTGTTAGGTAGGGAGTTCCAGGATTTTGACCCAGCGACAATGAAGGATCGGCGATATACTTCTAAGTCAGGTTAGTGTGCGACTTGGAGGTGGTGGTGTTCCCATGCGCCTGCTGCCCTTGTCCTTCTAGGTGGAAGAAGTCGCGGGTTTGGGAGGTGCTGCCAAAGAAGCCTTGGTGAGTTGCTGCAGTGCATCTTGTAGATGGTATACACTGCAGCCACGGTGCGCCGGTGGTGGAGGGAGTGAATGTTTAAGGTGGTGGATGGGATGCCAATCAAACGGGCTGCTTTGTCCTGAATGGTGTCGAGCTTATTGAGTGTTGTTGCAGCTGAACTCATCCAGGGAAGTGTAGAGTATTCCATCACACTCCTTACTTGTGCCTTGTAGATGGTGGAAAGGCTTTGGGGAGTCAGGAGGTGAGACACTCGCCGCAGAATACCTAGCCTCTGACCTGCTCTTGTTGACACAGTATTTATGTGGCTGGTCCAGTTAAGTTTCTCTTTACAACTATGGTTGTTGATCCACTCTGGCCCTCAAGGACAGATGACAACAGATACAATAATGCACCAGGAACAGCACAAATCATTATTGATACAGGCAATTGGAATACTTAAGTCCGACATCAGGTGTCTGGATAACTCTGGGGGTGCACTGCAGTACAACCGACATGGGCCTTGGTGAACAACTGTGGCATGCTACACAATTTGGAAAGGATTGGTCCTTCCCTCTACTGATGATGAGGAGAAAGAAGAAGGACAAGGCCCTAGATCTCCTGAACATGAAGATCTTGCCCATGAGGGAGAGGTGGTGGCACAGGACAACGCCTTGCCTGTAGCAGGAGAAATGAGGCAGAAAATCATCAGAGATTGTTTTCAAAGATATTAAGCAAACTACCACTAGAGACCATCATTCATTAGATGTCTCTTTTGCAGTTGTCGATTGCCTACAATTTTTTCCACCTCCATTAAATCAGTGTACCTCTCAGGGACAGGTCCATTCTATTCATGATCATACAATAAAAATAGAACCAGAAGCTTTAACTGGAAAAATGCACCAGCAAACCAATATGCAAACATTTTCCAAATTTACTTGCTAACTCATCAAACAGTCCTACATCCACTTCTTATCACCATGTCTACTCTTTCTGCCTACATCCCTGCTTCCCCATGAATCTAGCCTTTTATTCCTGCGTGGTACTCCCTGAATGTCAAGAAATTGTAAAGTGGATGATTGGGACATTGCTGCTGCAACCTTTGAAGGCTGAGGCAACACTTGTCTCAGAAATGTTGTTGTCGTTGAAGGATTAGCTTCTGGCTGCATCTCTCTTTGTAATGGAGGCCTGGACCTGGTAGATAGTTCCCTCATGCGCTGGCATCAGATGGGAGCTGGAGAGAAGGAATTGTTGTGTCACTGTCCTGAGGTTAGGCCATGGTGAGATTTATAATCAAGGAGGAGATTTTTAAAACTGACACACTTGAGCACTGGGATTGAACGGAACTTGGAAATGCAGGACTCGAAGCTGATATTGGGAGACTAGCTAAAAAAGGTTGTAGCTATTAAATGCTCTGAATTAATTTGTCCGTGACCATAACAAACCACTCCGGGTACAGGTATATTGTGTATAAGTAAAACAGGTTTATTAAGTATCTTACATCCAGTACAAAGAAGTAATACTTAACAAGATGATAGTCGCAGTCTGTTCCTCAAAACCCCGGCGTTCCTTCCGGGTGACTGTGGCGCGGTCTCTTTTCCTCTCGCTGTGTTCTGTTGACTGAAGCTTCTCGTCCTCTGGTGTCGCGCTGCTTTCAGTGTTCAATATCTGTATTTTGGAGAAGTTCAGCCAGTAGGTGATGAAAGCATGGACTAGGGTTTTGGTTGCAGGAAGGGAGAGATGGGGTTGAGGTAGGCAACGTTGCTGAGGTCGAAGAAACTAGTTTTGTGATTGAGCAGATGTGAGGGGGAATACTGATCCTCGGGTCGACCAGGATATCATACATTAGAAGCACGTTAATGCTCTGCTATCTTCTGCTATACTTTGTTGTACTCAGCTAATCGATACAGCAATTATTCTGTAACGATAAATGAAATCACACAATAGATAAAAATCTATAACAGTTTAGTATAGTAGTGCAACTAGGTCATATAACAATTATATATAGCCATATTTAAGAGCAACTCATACTATGCATTGAACAGCACTGTCAATTCTAAATGCATAAGTTTAGTTTGCATATACTGGATGTTTTAAAAGGTCTGTGTTTTTTCCATTGTCTGAAGACCATTACAGAAAGATAAGCAAGACACACAGTAGCTGGCAACATCCCGCTGCTTCCTCCTTTCTCGGACATGCTGTAAAGTTGATAGGCAGTGCGCTGTTCCTTAGTGTGTTGGTAAACTTTGTAGAGGTCAGATCCAGTCATTCCCACCCTCATCCTTGAAGTATTGCGCCAGATACTTCAGAGTCTTTTTTGGCATTGGCAGAGTCTCGACCTTCTTTTATAGTGATAGCAGAGACTGAGTCCTACCTAGCACATTGGATTCTGTGGCGAGAAGATCAGCAGAAAAATAAAAAGCTAAAAAATAAGAGGTTTTTTTTATATAGCCAGTTGTAGATCATTTAGTAGCTGATTACAATTTTATGGGTTGTGACATTCTTTTTCCTGTGAAAGAACTGGGAACAAGCAACAAAATCCTTCCTATGCTGAAACAATAGTGGTGCAGTATCATAAATCTGATCAATACAACTGAAGCCCAATGATCATTACAAGTGAATACAACCACACAGGTACATATGGGTTATGGTTTTCCCAAGGGCAGAACGATCATTAGTTACAAGTGAATAATCAAACAAGTGATGATCCTAAAACTGAATTTCACTGCATTAGTTAATCAAGCAAATGCTAGTCTTAGTATGTTGAACATGAGGCCTCAACTGTTTGCTGGGAAGTGAAGTTAGATTGCAATAAGGGAAATATTTAGGGGTGTTCCCCAGGAGTTGGTGCTGGGACCCCTCCTTATTTACAATCTTGACAGGGGGAAAAAAAAATCACTGAGCAAAAAACGGGTAATAGCGAATTCATTGTGGAAAAGAAAAATCGGGCAAGATGTAAAACGGGCTACCAATTCGCAATCACCCCTTGTTCTCTGAGCCAAAGAAATTAAAATTACCACCACCATGTCTAAACAGTGTAAGAAGACAAAAAAAATAGAATGCTGTGTTATATTGCCAAGTCAGTCGAGTTCAAATTCCCAGAGGTCATGCTGAAGCCGCAAGGTGTCCCTGTCATGCTACCCCTGCAGTATTGCATGTAGTTTTTGTTACCATGACACAAGGAGGCCACTCAAGCCCCAGAAACAGTGCAAAGGAGAGTAACAAGGCTAATGCTTCCCGCAAGAGCTATGAGAATGAGTTAATAAGACTAAGCTGGAGGTATATGAGATACTTAACAGGTTCAAGAAAATAAACCTGAAACAGTACTTTCAGGTAACCCAGGGCAGTAGGTCAACTTGGCACAGTTTTAGGCAAACTTAGAACAGGCGCCAGGAAGTATTTCCTTACATAGAGTACAATTAACATGACAGGTTTCCAAGATGGATGGTTGAGACTCATTTAAGAAACAGCTAGATGCTGTAATGGGAAGATGGTAGGGTGCATATTCTATAAGGATTAGATCAATCTGAAATATCTACGGAAGGATGGAGGTGGGCATCAAGTGAGGACAGGGTTTAGAAAAAAAATCATCTGTGGTGCACTTTATGACAGAATAGCCTGCCAACGCTTACAGTCCTTGGTTTAGTCAAGAAGATTGGCCACTTGGATGAGTTACTGGAGGATTGCTGGCACTAATGGAACCATACCCCAGCAAGAGTCAGCACCTTTAATTCCACCCCCCGCCCACCAAAAGAAAATTCTTCCATCCTCTCTTGAAGGTACCGACTGATACTGGATGTGGTTCCATGGGTATTTAACATTTTAAATGAACGGGAGCCCTGGCTTACTCTTTCTTTCATGACATTAGCTGGGTTGCATTGCTGACATTGTTTTAGAAAAGTATAGAAAGTAAACATAACGGCCCTGAAATTCGCCTCTCCGGCTTGCCGCGGGGGTAAGGATCGCGCGCGGCACTTACCTACCGCGCCTGCCGTTGACCTCTGGGCCCACGGGAACTTCAGCTCCTGGGCCTGCTCCAAGTGCCGGTGCGCAGTGCTTCCGTGTCCCAGGGGCGCAGTTAGTGCGATGCGTCCCCTGGGATCACGTGGGCCATGGAGAGCCAATGGCAGCAGACCATCTTTCATTCATAGACCTGTCAAATCTGTGAATTGAAATCGGCCCCAAAAGAACAGCTAAACTTAAAATAAATTTTTTTAAAAACCAACACATTTATAAAATAACTATAGTTAAATAAATTAACCACTTTAAACAAAAATTTAAATTTTTGAAAAAATTAAAATACTTTTTAACAGAGCTAAAAATAAACTTGCCTTTCTTTAAAGTATCTAAAAAAGATAAACCTGTTGAAATATTTTTTAAATTATACTTAATTAACCACTTACCTTGTTGAAAACGGGTCCTGCGCCTCCTTTTTAAATGTGCAGGTTCTTCAATACTTACCCTCCCGTAGAAACCTGAAAAAAAACCTAAGTTTGCTGCGTGTGCACAGCCTCTACCGCGCACGCGGTTCACCTAGGAACCGCCCCCTTCACCAGACCGGAAGTTCCGGTTTCCCGCGCATGCGCAGTGCATGCAGGAAACCGGCACTTCAGGACGCCTTACGGGTGAGTACACAGTGCGTACTCATCCGGGAAGGGCCGAATTTTTGGCCCAACATACTTTGTTCACTGTCCCTGAATGCAATCTAGAAATAGTTGAGTGGGTGGGTCCCCTTATCCAAGCAGAAATCAAAACTTCCATAGAAACATAGAAACATAGAAACATAGAAACATAGAATCTAGGAGCAGGAGTAGGCCATTCGGCCCGTCGAGCCTGCTCCGCCATTCAATACAATCATGGCTGATCATCCAAATCCAGTACCCTGTCCCTGCTTTAATCCCCACAGTACACATATCCCATCCTATCCCCATAACCCCGACTTTTCCCCATATTAACTCTGTTCCCTTCAGTCTGTCCTAGATCGCGTTCCCAGCATATATCCCCGATCGGTCAGCCCTTTCCCGATGTATTGGTAAGGGCTAGAAAAGGAGGTACTTTCGTATAATCATACGTCAGCTTGTACCATCCTTTAAAATTTTCTAACGAATATCCTCCCCCCTTAAACTCGTTTCTTAGGCTAGACCACTTTTGTTCCCATTTATTTCCGAAGGTGGATAGGGTGGTATTTTTCTGTTTCGTATGATTTTTATTAATTATCCATTCTGCCATATCTGTGAGGTTCAAGGGTATCGGTCGCAGAGGTATTCCTCCTTTCACATGGGTAGGAATATGGCTACATACCCAACAGGCGTTTATCCCACTTTTTTTTGGCATACTTATATGACATATACAAAAAAGTGTTCATATGTAATTCTCGTTTCTTTCGGGGTTCTTTTCTTCTCCCTTGGCAGGCTATACATATCAGTCCGATTAGTAGGTAAAACGTAAATAACAGCTTCATTATTTAAGTCTTTTCAAATTCAAATTCAACTGTCCTTATCTGATACTTTCTTGCAATGGGATGCGTGGATCCAAGTAGGTCTTTCCTTGACCTTTACAGCTGTATTTGTTGTCAAGAGTACTTGATATGGCCCTTCAAAGCGTGGCTGCAGACCGTTCTTCCTCTTAAAGACCTTTATGTAGACGTCATCTCCTGATTCCAAGTTATGGCACTTTCCTTCGGCCGGTTCCGTTTGAGCTTCCTTTACCTGTTGGTGAAAGCTGGAAATACATCTAGTTAATGCAATGCAATAGTTTAGCATATTTTCATCCATTTTATGAATGTCCATTTGTTTAACCGTAAAGGGTGCTGAGAATGGCAGCCTTTGGGGCCGTCCCATAACAATCTCATGTGGCGACAGTCCAGTTGTCCTGTTAGTTGCTGCTCGCATTATCATCAATGCTAAGGGTAACAGTTCAACCCATTTTAGTCCAGTTTCATTGCAAAGTTTAGAAAGTTTATTCTTCAGTACTCCGTTATATCTTTCTACCAGCCCTGCAGATTGTGGATGATAACTGCAGTGAAAATGCTGATTAATCTGCAAGGCTTTACATAGTTCCTTTATGATCATTCCAGTAAAATGTGATCCGTTGTCGCATGAAAGTTGCATAGGTATTCCAACCCTTGGTATGATTTATTTTAGCAAACACTTCGCAACTGTTACAGCATCATTCTTTTTACATGGAAAAGCTTCAACCCATCTTGAAAACATATCTATGATTACCAACACGTATAAGTCCTTCAAATTTTAATTATTTTTTTTTTTCTGTCTATTACCCCCCACCCTGTGTTGTTTTGCATTTTACGATTCCCTTATCACTTCTATTTGTCTTTTGATGCTTGATATTCAACCTTGCTGGCATTTCTGCTATCTATTCCTGGCTGCATGTTGTCAGTTTCTGTTCTAAGAATTAAAACCCATCTTTGAATCTAACAGCTATTTCTTACAATTCCCTTCTTTGAGAAGGAAATAACCCTTATTGACTTCTCACAATCGGCTCTTGACTAATCTAGCTAGTTCTTATTGCTCTCTCTCAACTTGGGCGTTAGTTAGTAGGGAGTCTTGAAGATTTCTCCCTTCTAATAGTCCATTCCGGTGTTCCAATTCTGCCCCGCCTGGGGTATCCTCTGTTTCTTCTATCTTCCTGATTTCAAGCAACATTACAGTTTAACATCTAATCAACAAATCATGGACTTAAAAGATTCTCCAGATCTCTCTTTTACTCATATCCATCTTGTGGATAATTCTTACTAAACATGATTTCTCCTTAGCCCTCAATTGTCCCAATTCAGATTCCAGGTAACTCTCCACTTCAACTTCAATTTCAATCCTTCTGACAGGTACCAGTGTGTTTTACTCTATTCTGATTGTTTCATTAATTAGATAGTTTCTCGATGGAGTATGTGTCAATGCTTTAAAAGTTGTCTCGCTCTCCTGAGCCACATTAACCATTTCATGTCTTGCTGTTGTCCAGTAACTGAGCATGTCTGAGACCCGTTCTTCAGTGCAGATTCACCATACATTCCCAGATGGTAATCGCTTCATATGTAACAAATCACATTTGCACACTCATACCGGTATCTCAATATCATGCCACATGTGCCTTTCTCGGGCTTTCAGGTATCTTATCAAAAGACTGTCTTTGTTCATCTTCCTCTGCATGGTCCCGATATCTTGGATAGTGGCCAGGCTATCAAATTCAGTTTTCTTAAAAGTTCATTATAGGCAGGGACACAAATGTCTCCAAGAGAAAGCTATCAATTTACTATTCTTAACTGCACTTTCCTGACTTTCACTAGCAAGTTTTTAAAATTCCCATTCAGCAGTGTAATTTCTCCTGTTTCAATTTTATACATCCCATTAATTACCATTCATATCTCATTCATGAGCCCTGGAGTAACTTTACTGTCCAGTACAATATTTAAGATTGAAAACATAGATCAAACATTCTCACTAGGTCCAAGTTACTAACACTTTTTATTTATCATTATTTTAGAGGATCTTTTATTTTCCCAAAAGTAACCCAAAATATATCTAGTGCCTGAGTCTATATTGTTATTACAAAATTATCCCAAAATCCAAACAGCAGTACTGTTGAACTGATTGACAAAACCTATGTTCAATTTCATTTCTATCAATTTATCTTCCATTTCCAATTTCAGAAACAAATGATTTCCAGGCTAGGTGGTTTATACAGTGTTTTAACATTAGAGACAGAAGTGCTGCAATTAGTTTACAAGGTAACTTCCATATAACAAAAGAAAGAAGAGAATCCATTGTGACTCTGCTTAGAGCCCAAGGGGTTAATTTATCAAATCATAATTTTCCTTCTGTCACTGTGGGGAAATATTAACTTAAAATTAATAATGTCCAATATCTTTAAATGTCATACCGAAGTTATTGCTTGATGAACTTAATCAGCTGTCAGTGGAAAGGGTTAACTCCTTTGCAGGTTTTTAAGAAGGTGGAGCAAAACATTATCAGGCGCACGCAATTGCGTCACTTCACGTAAATTAAAAAAAAACTTTACCGATCCAAAAAAAGCAGTTGTGTTTTCACACTTTAACTGAACACGAACAGAACAGATAAAACAAAACAAAATAGCACATGCTTGCAGAACTAGTAAATTACATCATATTTCTTATTGTCCTTTCTTCAGATGTCTTTCCAAAATACTGTAAAAACATTGAATTTAAACAAATCAAATCAGAGTGCTTTGGAAGATTTCACCATAGCAACCGCAACTCCAAGGTTAAATCTTAGACCGAAACTTAATCTTTTGTTAAACAAACTTTTTTTTTTTGTTCTTCTCAGTTTTTACACACCAGCTTAACTTAAATTGTAATTCAAATTATTATTTTTTTTTCTCTGGCACAATGCTTTCCCTGCAAAGTCTGATATAAAATTCCTGTCTATCCCTGACAGTAAAGGCGAATTTCCTTGTGATTCCTCTGCCAATGGTATGGACCAGAACCCGTTCTGTATCCAAGACTGTAAATATTTCAAAATCTGGTTTCAGACCATTAAATATCTTATTCAATGCGGTCTACACAAATTTACACCAACCAGAATTTCACCGTGCACAATGAAAGTCTGGTTTTTAATAGGTTAATTAACCTCAATAATTCCAATTCAATCCAGATCAATTTTTTAAAAAACTAACCAGTGTCAGTTGGAAAAGAAAGAACCCATCTTCACATTAACAAAGAAACAATTACCATGCCTTGTAAACATTCAAATTAATTGTCATTTTCTTTCCAGGCACATTGGCAACTGTGACTTCAAGGCTGAAGCTTATACCTCTTTTGTAAAACAATTAACAAACTTAAAACAACACACTTGTCTGTCATTCAAGACAGGTCTTCAAAGAGTTAAAAACAGCTTTTAGCTCTCTGTACAAAAGAGTGGGTGGAGCTAAAACATAAACAAACTGACAGACACCTTTTTTTTTAGGCAGATTTTTTTTTTTCCCAGGGACAAAATAATACTGTAACTTAACAAACTTAAACATTCACACAATCAGGAATTTTTCACACCTTTCACACAACTGAGATCCCAGTATTCCTTTTAAGATTCCTTTCACTCAACAAATCTTGTATATTAGCTTTTTATCTCGGCACAGACATTAATAACTTCCATGCCGGTAAAACTTTTCTCAGCAGCTTTTCCTGGCTTTCCAAATCCTTTTTTTTTGCTTTGAGTTTCAGATTTCAATTCTGGTCCGTCGGTGTTGCGGAAGCTGCTTGCTCCATTAAGAGGGAAACTTTATTCTTTTGGTCCCTATTTGTCTAACTTCATTTTGTTTAGCCAATTTACTCACAGGGTCTTTTCTCTTATTTTTAATGTCAGATCTACTGGCTTGTATACTACGGTCCTTACGCCTTTCTGCTTCCTTTTTCCAGTCTGAAAAGGCTGACCAATTTATTGACTTTTTACCTCTTCTTTGTGGGTCTCTATTTGCGAGACAGTCCTCTAGACATGTAATTCTTCTATTCTTAGTAAAGTTTTAATTATACTAGGCATTCTTCTTCTAAATCGCAAGTTTCACCCTTTACCCCCTTACGATTATTATTAACCCTTCGGAGCTCCACAAGTGACAAACAATAACAAGAATTAACAACAATAAAGACAATGATAAGTAACGCAAAAGCCCAAACAGGCAAACAAATCAAGTAATCAGACATTAATCTTATACTTTAAACTAAACAAATAGTCAATTCTCAGCCTGCGTTGAACGCCCCTACAAACTGAGTCCTTAACATTTAACTTATGCTTTATACGTAACTTATATTCTAAGTGAAGGCTTCTCTCTAAACCTTTCTGCCGCGAGACTCTTTTCTCCGGCTCAAGGGACCCACCCTTGATACTGCAGTTTTAACCTTTTAGCACTTTTTCACAACCTGGTACCTTTAGTCCGGGACGCAACCCTGCCGACTCTCTTTCTTGCCTTCTTTGCCCGATTAGTTTTGAGACTTGAGCCGTCAGAATTCTTCTCCTTTTAACGTTAAAATAAAAGAAGCAAAAGTTACAAGATTCAACTCAATTCTAAAACAGATCATCGCCGTGCTGCTGGCGGAAGAAACAGACTTACACCAATTCAGTATCTAGTGAGAAATCCTTTTAGGTGATAAAACATCACTTTTGGCCATTTAGGATTTGTCACTAGAAATTCATAGTGTCCTCTGTCCGTGACTTACCGAGAGGTAGCAAGCGATCTCGGTGGAACCTCCAAGAAACTGTGGAAGTTTTACATGCCGAGTAGAACTAATTTAAACAAAGAATCGTGTCAAAGAAGGCTTTTTAATAAAGTTTACTTGTTACAAGGGAAGGTTCTGACACAGTCAAGTTGCTATGTCAGAATGCTTCGAATCTTACAAGATTTGAACATACTTTATACAAAAAGAACACAGAACAGGCCATATGACACATCATTAAACATCCTATTTAATGATGCACAAACTTGTGAGTTATTGCATAGGTTTTCGTTATAATAACGAGCAGAAATTCCTTAAAGATCAGATAACCAGACCTTCCTTGTGGGATCCGTTTGTTCAATGTTCATTCTCTAATCTGTGGGTTGATGGCTTACCTTATCTCATCCTGAGCTGGTTAGAACTAATTGATGCCTTATTTTGCTAAGCTTTTCTTAGATAAGGAATTTTGAGTTGTCACCTCCTTGTAGCTAATTAGAATGATTTACTTATTATGGTGACTCCTACTGTCGGCCATTTTGAATTCCCTTTTTAAATTCTTTTCTTAGAGAAGCCATTTTATTTGTGTCTTAAAAGTAAACTGCACTTCCACATCTCCAAGATAATTTTGGAGTAGTAGGCAGATTTTGCTAGGGTGAGGGACCAATAGTTGAACCAGATTTGGCTGTAAATCTCAGGCCAGGCAGGTACATTGATGTTTATGACCCGTTGAATCTGGAGGTAGCTGTTGTACCAGGGGAGTGGCGGGGATGAGAGAATATCTGAAATCTAGTAAGGGGGTGAAAGCATTAAAAGTGGCGGTGAGACAGTTATGAAAGAAAGTGGTGGAAGCTTTTAGATCAGAGCAGGTGATCCAAGCAGGAGGCGGGGTGCTACTGAAAGTACTCCCCCTCCCTCTTGGGGCGCTCCCATTGAATATCGCGGTACTATGTGCAGCAGCGCCACGCGCGCCGGCACGTCGCACTGTGGTACTGCCTCCCTCCCCTGATTAAATGGGAGGGGCCTAGCGCAGCACGCACCGGGGCCCCGCTGGACCACCGGGGACCAAGAGGAGTGCCGGGCTGACGGATCGCAGCCTGCACCCCGCAGGAGGAGGCCAGAGGGGGCAGGCAGCCCAAAGAAAAATGGCCGCCCGGCACCTACCCTTTAATTATCTCCGCCCCGGCCGCAAAAACGCCACCCTGACCCTGTTGGACATAGCGTCCAGCGGCGCGAGCCAAGTTTGCAGCCAAGGTGCGAGCGGGGCGCTACCGGCTACCGCTAACCACCCGCTGAATTTCACGGGAGGCGTTAGAGGCGCTGTGCCCGGGCGCTAGTTGCTTTGTGCCCCCTCGGGGTGCTAATGAGGCGCAAAGCAACCAAATTCCCCCCCTCCCCCTCCCCCCCCCCATGTCTGTGTATATTAAGTGAGGACAAGGTTTGGCTCAGTTCTGATGCCCCCGTGATTAAATAGCCTGTCAACATTCTAGGCTCACAGGTGAAGGATGACCATTTGGGTACAAGGTATTAGGAAGCATGAGCCAGTGCCTTCAGAAGATGAGCAGATTTCTTTAAAAATAGAAATTGCATATTAGTTATCTATCTTAGTTGCATTGAGTTATTACAAAAGATAATTATAGATGAGGAAAGCCATTTGGCCCATCTTGATTCATCCATCTACGGAGATCCAAAAGCCCCCACATTGTAGCATCCAATTGCTTCTAGGGTTTTTGCCTCCACTGCTGTATTTGAAAGTATATTCCGCACATTGATCATTATTTACGTGAAGTAGAAATTCCTGACATCGGTCCTAAAAGTACCCTTCTCTAGTTTGAACCGGTTTCCTTTAGCTCTACTCTTGCAGTTTAATTTAAAGTAATATTCTGGATTAACTTTTTCTATACCCTTAACAATCTTATATACCTCTATAAGATCACTTCTCAGATGCTTCCTTTCCAAGCTAAAAAGCCCAAGTCTTTTTAGTCATTTCTCATAGCATAGTTCAACATAGTTGGCTAGTTGATTCAACATCCTATCGGCTTTGTTGATTACTCCTCTGCATTAATTGGACATGTTTAGCATCAAGTCTACGAAGATTTCTGGGGGTAAAAATTTATGCGCGCCAACAGAATTGCTGGTGTCACCGACAACTCGAGTTAACGGCCGTCGAAATGGCCGCAGCGGTAACATTGAAAAATTGGCTCTGGAGGTGGCGATGTGGAACGCAGCGCTAACTTACCATGCAACACCCTCCTGGTGACGTTAACGGAGGCCTCTGACCCAAAGTTCCCGTTCAAAGTTGGCATTTACATAGGATATACGGCACAGAAACAGGCTATTCGGCCAAACCAGTACATGTCAGCATTTATGCTCCACTCAAGCCTCCTACAGGCTTTCCTCATCTAACTCTATCAGCATAACCCTCGATTCCCTTCTCCCTCATATACTTATCTAGCCTCCCCTTAAATGCATCAACTGCTCCTTGTGGTAGCGAATTCCACATTCTCACCACCCTCTGGGTAAAGAAGTTTCTTCTGAATTCCCAATTGGATTTCTTGGTGACTATCTTATATTGATTGCCTCTAGTTATGCTCTTCCCCACAAGTGGAAACACGCTATCTGTATCTACTCTATCAAAACCTTTCATAATTTTAAAGACCTCTATTAGGTCACCCCTCAGCCTTCTCTTTTCAAGAGAAAAGAGACCCAGCCTGTTCATCCTTTCCTGATATGTATATCCTCGCATTTCTGGTATCATCCTTGTAAATCTTCTCTGCACCCTCTCCAGTGCCTCTATATCCTTTTTATAATATGGCAACCAGAACTGTACGCAGTACTCCAAGTGTGGTCTAACCAAGGTTCAATACAAGTTTAGCATAACTTCCCTACTTTTCAATTCTATCCCTCTAGAAATAAACCCTAGTGCTTGGTTGGCTTTTTTTATGGCCTTGTTAACCTGTGTCGCTACTTTTAGCAATTTGTGTATTTGTACTCCGAGATCCCTTTGCTCCTCTACCCCACCCAGACTCGCACCCGCCAAGTGATAAGTGACCTCCTTATCTTCCTACCAAAATGTAATACCTCACATTTATCTGTGTTGAAATTCATTTGCCAATTATGTGCCCATTCTGCAAGTTTATTAATGTCCTCCTGTAATTTGTTGCAGTCCTCCTCAGTATTGACTATCCTCCCCCCCAATTTGGTGTCATCCGGAAATTTAGAAATTGTGTTTTTGATTCTGTTAATATAAATTGTGAACAACAGTGATCCCAGCACTGATCCTTGTGGAACACCACTACCCACCTTCTGCCACTGTGAATAGCTACCTTTTACCCCTACTCTCTGCTTTCTGTCTTGAAGCCAGCTAGCTATCCATTCTGTTACTTGTACCCTGACTCTGCATTCTCAGACCTTGTTCATCAGTCTATTATGGGGTACCTTTATCGAAGGCCTTTTGAAAATCTAGATAAATTACATCTACAGCATTACCCTTGTCTACTCTCTCTGTTACCTCTTCAAAAGATTCAATGAGGTTGATCAAGCAAGACTTTCCCTTTTGAAATCCATGTTGACTATTCATTATTATATTTGAGGCTTCTAGATGTTCTTCTATTTTCTCCTTTAAGAGGGATTCCATTATTTTTCCTACCACCGATGTTAAGCTGACTGGTCTATAGTTCCCTGGACATGTTCTATCTCCCTTCTTAAATATCGGTATTATGTTAGCCATCCGCCAGTCCTCTGGCACTACACCTTTTTTAACGAATTATTAAATATGTGTAGTAATGCCTCTGCTATCTCTTCCCTAGATTCTTTTAAAATGCGCAGATGTAATCCGTCCGGACCAGGGTTTTTTTCCTTTTTGAGTTTGATTAGTTTATTTAATATATCTCCTCTTTTTATTTTAAATGCATTTATTTTATTACTAATCTCATGATCCAATGTCATGTCCACCTGTTCTATCTCCCTGGTAAATACTGAAGCAAAGTAATTATTTAATATTTCTGTCATCTCTCTATCACTGCCTGTAGTATTATCCTGTCCATCCCTCAGTGGCCCTATTTCCATTCTGACTTTCCTTTTTTTATTTATGTGCCTGTAAAATATTTTACTATTTTGTTTTATGTTCCTTGATAATTTAATTTCATAGTTCCTCTTTGCCTTCCTAATTGTTTTTTTTTTTACTTCTCTCCTAATCTCTTCGTATTCTCCCTTATCATGCTCTCACCTGCTGTCCATTTACTTAATGTATGACTCTTTCCTTACCCTCAATTTTTCCTTTATGGCTTTATTCATCCATGGTGTTTTGTTTGTTCTTTTTTTAAGTGGTCATGATGCGGAGATGCCGGTGTTGGACTGGGGTGCTTCACCTGAGGAAGGGGCCACGTAAGCTCCGAAAGCTTGTGATTTCAAATAAAACTGTTGGACTATAACCTGGTGTTGTGCGACTTCTCATTTTTGTCTTTTTTTAAGTGGAATATATTTTTCCTGGACTCTGTTGAACACCATTTTAAATGTTTCCCATTGCTGGTCTACGTCATTGTTTGCCGATATTGTTGTCCATTTTATTTTCCCAAGTTCTATTCTCAGCCCCTCAAAAATCAGCTTTTCTCCAAAGTATTACCCTGGTCTTCGTCATAATTATGTCTTTCTCAATTATTATCTCAAAGCGTTTTATATTATGGTCACTATTGCCCCTACTGTTCCCCTACTTTTACCTCTCTTATCTGCTCTGGTTCATTCCCCATCACTAGCTCCAATAGCGAATCCTCCCTTGTTGGGCTTTTTACATATTGTGTTAGAAAGGAGTCCTGTACACATTGTAGGAACTCCATTCCCTTATCCTCTTTAACTACCTCTTCTGTCCAATTAATATCAGGGTAGTTGAAATTCCCCATGATTATTGTTTTTTACTCATTTCCCTAATTTGTTTGCGTATTTCTTCCTCCACCTCCCTCCCACTATTAGGTGGTCTGTAGACTCCCCTATTAGTGTGATTTGATCCTTTATTATCTTTTATCTCTATCCACATGGATTCTATTTCTGTCTTGCTGATAGCTGTGTCACTTTTTTTCCTACTGCCATTATGTTATCCCTAATAAGTACAGCTATTCCACCTCCCTTTTTCCCTCTCTATCTTTTCTAAATAGGTTATACCCTGCAATGTTTAATTCTCAATCCTGATTTTTCTGTAGCCATGTCTCAGTAATCCCTACTATGTCTGGTTCCTCACAACGCATGATTGCCTCCAGCTCTCCTGTTTTATTAGAGACACTGTGTGCATTGCTGTTTAACTCATTTTTAATAGCAGTTCCTTTCACTTTATTTTTAACCATCTTTCTACTCTCCTGTTCTATTACTCTATTTAGTCCCTGCCCATCAATGTCCTCCCTTACTTTACTCTTTCCAATGCTCTCCTTTCCTGTTTTGATTATTTTTAGACTGGTTTCATTTCTTGTGAGATGGCCATCTCACTAGTTTAAAGCCTTTGCCACCTCCCTATTTACCCTTTCCGCTAGGACACGGGTCCCACCCCAGTTCAGGTGGAGCCGTCCCATTGGTACAGCTCCTTCCTGTCCCAGTACTGGTGCCAGCGTCCCATGAAAAGGAACTCCTCTTTCCCACACCAGCCCTTTAGCCACGTGCTAATTCTCCTGATCTTACTGTTTCTATGCTAATTTGCACGTGGCTCAGGGAATAATCCAGAGATTATTACCCTTGAGGTCCTGCTTTTTAATTTAGCTCCTAACCCCTGATACTCCTTCAGCAGGACCCCCTCCCTGTTCCTACCTATGTAGTTTGTTCCGATATGGACCACGACACCTGGATTTACCCCCTCCCTTTCCAAATTCCTCTCCAGCCACTTCGCGATATCTCTTACCCTGGCACCAGATAGGCAACACACCCTTCGGGATTCTCGTTAATGGCTGCAGAGGACGCTATCTATCCCCCTAATTATAGAATCCCCTATCACTACCACATCTCGATTCTGTTCTTCCCCCCCTTGGACAGCCTCCTGAGCCTTGGTGCCTTGGTCTGCATTGTGGCTGTCCTCCCCACAGTCTTTCTCTTTGTCCTCATAGGTAGCGAGTACATCGTACCTGTTGGACAGGACCAGTGTCTGCGGGACCTCCTTCTCAACCTCCCCTAAGTCCCCACTACCCGTCTCCCTAGCAGTCACACCCTCCCCTTCCTCAACCTGTGCTTTCCTCTGGGGCGTGACTGTATTCTGGATAAAACTGTCCAGAAATTACGCCCCCCACCACATCCCTTATGTTTCGGAGTGTCTCTAACTCGCACTCCAGCTTAAGGACTCTGAGCCGGAGTGACTGAAGGCAGAGACATTTCCTGCAGATGTGGGAATCCGGGACAGTCTCCCTGTCCACAAACTCCCACATACTACAGTCCCGAAACATAGCCTGCCTGCCATCTCTAGAATTCTTTATTTATTTGCTTATTGATAACCTGAATTAATTTAATTAGTTAAAGTTTTTATTCAAACTATTATTTAGTTATATTAATTAATTAGTATATTTAGTTAAGTTATTAATTAAATAAAGTAATAATTATAGTTCCCAAGCTCTTAGTTTAACCCCCTGCCTTAGCTTAGAGAAAAAAAAATGCTGTAATATTCACCAACCAATCACTTACCTGCTGTCCTGTGATGTCACTCATTGATTATTTTTTGCTCTCTCTTTCTCTCTCTCTCTCCTCCGCTCTTTATTTACCTGCCTCCACTCCGGTCCCCAACCAGGTCCGCTCTGCCTCTGCGGCTCTTGCTTGTTACAGCCTCTGGGAGTGCGGCTTTGTGGAGTTCACAAGGCTTTGTGTGCAATTAAAGGGGCAATGCATTCAAAACTAATAAAAATTAAAATCAAGTGAACAAAATGCATTTTCTGCCCTTACTGCCTTTCAAAATAAACAAACATTAAAAATAATTCCCAAATGGCAGTCTTCAGCTCTTAAAGCTGAATTGTCTTACACACCTAAAAACATGGTAAAAATGTGTCAACACTAACACAAATGGCTCAGCAAGCCAGGGAAGGGGCACCCAGGGTCTTGCACGCAGCACTCCAGCTTTGTGCAGGGGGTCAACACTGCACGTGAGGTCCTCTACCCACAGGGGCCAGGAGGCCCTCCAGAAAGAACGATGTGGGGCCACATCACCAAGGCCGTCACTGACAGCGTCGCCCCCACCACCTGGCTCCTGAGCTCAAAGAAGCTTCATGACCTCTCAGACCACTGGTCAAGGTCAGTGAATGATTCTTCAAAAGCCGTCTCCTACCAACTGCATCACTAGCCTCACACACTGCTCAATGCACGACTCCCCCCGCCCCCACCAAATCACTCACCTACCAACAATCTGTATCAATCATGAGGCACACCTCCCATTCCTAGCCTCACCTCACCACCTTGGAGGAGACAGTGGAGGCCATTCTTGGCATGGACATGGCTGAGCCCTTGGCCAGCAGCAGGAATGAAAGGATACAAGATGCTGGTATCCTCATACGTTATCCTCCTTCTCGCATGCACCTCTTGCTTTCCCGCCCTCCCTTCACCACAACTGCACCCTTGTGCCTTCCTCATTTCACACAGCCAAGAAATGCAGCCTGTCCAGCCAGTAGGTGACCGAGAAGAGGGAAAGGACAGTGAAGAAGAAGAAAAAGAAGAAGAAAATTGATTTGACACTCCCAGCCACCAGCTCCTCAAGGTCAACTAACAAGGCCATTTGCTGTGTCCCCCACTAGAAGTCAGCAGCCTTCCACCAGCCACGCTGCAGCCACTGGGGTAGCACTGTTTGACATCAGTAGGATAGGCAAATGCACACACAAGACAGTCACTAAGAGAATGCATAAGGGTGATGAGTTGATCTCTTGATGTCATATTGGATGGATAGATGTATAAAGTTGGATTAGGAAGTTTGCTTTGTGGTGGCTTTTATTTCAGCATCGTGGCCAAGAGGACGCTGTGATGATCAGTAACAGAGGGAAGGTAAGGTGTGGGACTAATGCTGAAAGGGGAATTGGGGTTGTGGTCACTGGGACCGCAGGCAGATGATTCCATCCCGGATATCCCAGCCACAAAGGGGCTGTCTGGGATGCATCCTTCCGTCAGCTTCTTGCTCTTCTGTGTCTTCCTCTTCTGTGTGCGGATGCTATAAATCTGAAATGCCAGCATAAAATGCTGGAAATACTCAGCATTTCAGGCAGCATCTCGAACCTGAGACATGAACTCTGTTTCTCTCTCCACGGATGTGCCTGACCTGTTGAGTATTTCCAGCATTTTCTGTCTTCTCAGAGGTCTTCTTTTACCATCTGAGGCCTTGCAAGCATCCAGCAGCACTCCCTACACACTTAGAAAAACTTTTAATATCTATTGCAGCAAGCCACTACTTCAGTAAAATTAAAAAAAAAGTACAAAAGCTTAAATGCAAACGTAGCTGAATGATGTGTGTGTCCTTTTAAGAGGTGCTGACATTGCCACGGTCAGCCTGCTTGCACGCCAGGTAAAGCTGGCATGCTTAGGACCCAGTGCTGAATTCAGCACTAGGGTCAAAGTTCAGATTGGTGACGTTAAGTCAGCGTTGCATGCCGATTGATGTCACCACGCCGCCATTTTATTCTCCAGGGCACTGCAGTTACCGGCAGCGCAAAGGAAGGGACAAAAACGGCAGCCACCGTGGGACCCGCCACCAGCTGGTGAAAGCGTGACGACCGGCGTTTTGGAGTGGCGCTGAGGAGACGTATTTCTAGCTCCTGGTCTCTTTCAGCTTTATCCTTAGCTACATAAACACCATTCACGGCACGCGTGCCTGTTACTTTTTCTTTCTATGTGTAACACTTTACATTCAGAAACTGAGTGCAGAGTGATTACATTTGTAGAAGATACCAATCTAGGAGGGGCAGCAGAATTGGAAGAGGCAGCTCAGAAATTACAGAATGAGTTGGATAAGATGTATAAGTGGACAGCACAATGGCAGATGAACTTTAATGCAGACAAGTATAAAGTGCAATACACAGGAAGGAAGGAAAGAGTTGACATGAAGTGTTGAAATAGCTACGGATGAATTTGAAAGGGATATAGGAATCTGAGTAGACTTAATGCTAAACATGTCCAAGCAATGCAGAGCATCAATCAACAAAGCCGATAGGATGTTTAACTACATAACCAAAACAGTATAATATCATTCAGAAGAGGTAGTGATCAAACTTAATAGGGCTCTAGTCAGACTGCAGCCAGAATACTGTGCCCAGTTCTGGTCGCCAAGAAACAAGAGAGACATTCAAGCACTGCAGGCAGTGCAAAGAAGAGCTCGAGGCTGATCTCCAGTGTGAGGGGTATGAGAAAAGACTGGAGAGACTTGGGCCTTTCATCCAGGAAAGAAAGTATCCAAGAAGTGATCCTACAGAAGTTATCAAGATTGTTAAGGGTATAGAAAAGTTAACCCGGAATATTACTGTAAATTAAACTGTGGGAGTAGGGGACACAGGCTCAAACTAGAAAAGGGAGGGTACTTTTAGAACAGAGATCTGTAAACTCTTCTTCATGTTTCTTGATAAGCAAGGGGGTGAAAGGTTATCGGGGGTAGGCGGGAATGTGGAGTAATCAGACCATCTTATTGAATGACGGAGCAGGCTCGAGGGGCCGAGTGGCCTACTCCTGCTCCTAATTCGTATGTTCATATGTATGTGGAATAATGTGAACATGTGGAATAATCTTCCAGATGGTGTAGTGGAGACAAAAATCATGGAATCATTTAAAAAAGTGGATGCTACAATGAAATTAGAATCTGTCTGGGTAGATAAATTAAGATGGGTTGAACAGCTTTCCTCGTCCATAATTATCCTGTGATCCAAGATATGATCGGAGTGATATCTGTGACTCATCACCAATTGCCACATACAGCAACACACAGAGTGTTGATTCACCAGTTAGCATGTGAGAAAGGCTGTGGATGGTGGAAGCATTTGACGAATATGGGTGGGCACCAGCACAAAGGTGTCTGTGCAAATTTTTGGTGCAGAGAGAAAAGGGAGGCTCTTTTTTCCCCTTTTGCATGATCTTTTCTCTCTGTATTAGAAATTTGCACAGTGGCCTTCATGCTCGTGCCCATCCTCATTAGTCAAAATCTTCAACCATCCACAGTATTTCTCAACTGCTGACTGGTTAATTGACACACTGCACTGTTGCTAAATTTTGCAATTGGCGAGTTTCTGACATATCTGTTCTATAAATTTCAGTGCAGTGTCATCCTTGAATGTTTAGATAGAAGGGAAAGTGCTTGTACATGTGGCTCACTATAATAAACAGTGAGTCATATTCTTAGCTGCAACAGCACTAAGGGAAATTGTCACAGATACTTAGTGTGATACAAAATAACTGTAAACTAAATAATGAGATATATGCATGTATATTAAAAGACAAAACAGCCCGCTTGATTGCCACCCCATCCACTACCTTAAACATTCACTCCTTCCACCACCGGCGCACCGTGGCTGCAGTGTGTACCATTTACAAGATGCACTGTAGCAACTTGCCAAACCTTCTTCGACAGCATCTTCCAAACGTATGACCTCTACCACCTAGCAGGACAAGGGCAGCAGGTGCAGGGGAACCCCATCACCACCAAGTTCCCCTCCAAGTCACACACCATCCTGACTTGGAAATATATCGCCGATCCTTCATCGTTGCTGGGTCAAAATCCTGGAACTCCCTCCCTAACAGCACTGTGGGAGTACCTTCACTACAAGGACTGCAGCGGTTTAAGAAGGCGGCTCACCACCACCTTCATAAGGCAATTAGGGATGGGCAATAAATGCTGGCCTTGCCAGCGACGCCCACATCCCATGAATGAATAAAAAAATATGGATGACAGGCAAGGGTACGAGGACGAGAAGGTGATTACAGTATTTAGGATTGAGGATAAGTTGAAAAGTTTGTTAATTGGTACAGGTTTTAGAATACATCTCCTGCCTGGTCTTTTCAGTATGAATGGGTGAACCTAAAAAAGGACATACATATAAATGCAAGTTATTTCTTTCTATAACTAAAGCTGAAGAGAAAACAAACAAAAGGCATTAGACAAATGCAGGAGGGAAGGGTGGGCAGGTAAGTCTCCAGTCTTGATAATCGTGTTCACTATCCATCCGGCCTGGACCCCTGCAAGTCTTATTCATTCAGTGTATAAGAAGCAGTTTGAGATGTTTGAGACTTGATAAAGGGCTATATATAATGCAACCATTTCTTTTATCTCGGTTTGGCTGAGTTCACGTGGTGCAGTTCGCCTGTAAGTCACTAGATGTTGCTGTCGAACACTATATTTTTGCAGAAATAGGCTTTCGTTTACCAGCTGATTTGTTTGTTCATTTGACAGTTAACACAGAGTTCTTAAAAACAAATAAATATTTACTGTGCACCAATGTAAAGGTTGTTTAGGTTTGTAGACTATCTCCAACTGGGATTGCTTCCAGGGTGAAAAGATCAGTGTTTAAATTTAAAGATGAGCAGCAGTAACCCCACGGACACATTGCTGTAGATAAACCCGTTTGATAAAGTGGGCGCCGAATTCCGAGAGTTGCTCATGAACGTTACAAAACTAATGGCAGGTTGATCAGAGGCGGGATTTACTTGCTGATCCTCACCTTTTCACCCCATTCAAAAATATGAAGCAAGCGGCAAGTTGCCGAACAAGATTGTATTTTGAAATCCCTTGGTGTAGGAGATTATTTCGTTCTGGGGGGGGGGGGTTAAAAAAAATCACAGTTTTGAACTTTATATTTTGAAATGGGGAAAAGGTTGCGTTAAAAATAGGTAACCCTGCATTGCAATTAGCTAACAGATTTTCTGTCGAGGAGGTGTTAGCCGGGCAACAGCTAGAGAGAGGGTCAACTGGATGGAGAACTAGTCCTCACCTGGGGACAGGCAGGTTTAACCTTTGACTCGGGTGGAAGGAATGCTGGTTGATTTGAGAACTTCAAGAGATACAATTAAACCGAAGTCTCCCAGTAATCTCACCAGGAAGCCATCTCCTTGCACCTTGCAAGGCGGCTGAAGCGGAGTGGGTATCTCTGCTCTTGGTCTTCACTATCACCTTGGACAGCCGGTTGCACAAAGACCTGCCCCAGCTCCACCTCCTCAAGGGGCGGTGCGGGGCGAAGCTCCCGAGGTGTTCCTGTTGTTGATACTCGCTGTTCCAGTTTGCCAGGAGTCATGGCGAAAGATTGTGTCTTGCTGGCTGCTGTTTCACTGCTATCTGTCGTTCAGCAGGGTAAGAGAGTTGCTTACAGATTGTCTTTCCCCCCCTTTCCTCTCCTGAGGACGCTGACTTCGGCTGAATGCTCACTCCTGCACTTTGGACTACTTCTCCCCATGTCAGCTTTGACCGCGTCAATGAGCTCGGATGGGGGCGGGGAGCAGCACAGATTCTAACCTCATCTGACTTTCATACGTGTTTCTGCAGAATTCCAGCAGGATATTGATTTTATTCCTTCTCTCCTCCCTAGCCTATTGGCACGGAGACAATTTGTATTAGCTCCCCTTCTAAATGGTGCACTTTTAAAGGGGGCAAACGAACAGAGAGAGACCTGGGGGTTTACCTACACAATTCTTTGAAGGTGGCAGGACAAGTCAGTAAGGCTGCTAAAACCAAGGAAGTTCTGCGAAACCTTTATTAATCACTGGTTAGGCCTCAGCTGAATGTTGCGACCAATTCTGGGCACCACACTTTAGGAAGGATGTCAAAGCCTTGGAGATGGTGCAGAGGAGATTTACTTGAATTGTACCAGGGATAAGGGACTTCGGTTATCTGAAGAGACTGGAGAAGCTGGGGTTGTTCTGCTAAAAGGAGTTTTGATTAGAAGTGTTCAAAATCATGCACAGTTTTGATAGAGTAATACGGAGAAATTGTTTCCAGTGGCAGAAGGGTCAGAGGACACAATTTAAGGTGATTGGCAAAAGAATCAGAGGTGACATGTGGAAAAAAATTTACGCAGCAAGTTTTTGTGATCTGGAATGCACTGCCTGAAAGAGAGGTGGAAGCAGATTCAATAGTAACTTTCAAAAGGGAATTGGATAAATACTTGAAGGGAAATTTTTTTACAGGGCTATGGGGAAACAGCAGGTGACTAATTGGATAGCTCTTTCAAAGAGCCAGTATATCACGATGGGCTGAATGGCCTCCTTCTGTGCTGTATCATTCTATGATCACAGGACCACGCTTAATAGGAGGCCAAGAGTAATATAAGTACCTGGGAAGTCTCACCATCCTCGCTTAATCTTGCTATCTCGTATAACAGGATGGTTGGGGAGTTTCGTTTTTTGTTTTGTTTACCAGAATGGTACCAGGGATTAGCGACTTCAGTTATGTGGAGAGACTAGAGAAGCTGGGATTGATCTCCTTAGAGCAGAGAAGGTTAAGGGGAAATTTGATAGAGGCGTTCAAAATTATGAGGGATTTGATAGAGTAGATAGGGAGAAACTGTTTCCATTGGTGGGAGGGTCAGAAACCAGAGGATAAGTTTTGAGGTAATTGGTTAAAAAAAAGAGAGGAGATGAGGAGAATTTTTTTTTATGCAATGTGTTATGATCTGGAATGCACTGCCTGAAAGGGTAGTGGAAGCAGATTGGAATTGGATATATACTTGAAAAGGAAACATTTACAGGGCTATGGGGAAAGAGCAGGGGAGTGAGACTATTTGGAGAGCTCTTTCAAAGAGCCAGCATTGGCATGATGGGCCGAATGGCCTCCTTCTGTGCTGTATGATTCTATCCTGCCTGAAATCAGCTAACTCAGTACAGAATCTGGGACGTTCCCAGTCTGTGTAGCTCAGAGATGGTAACTTTGCCTCTGAGCTCCAAAACTCAATTTCTAACTCCTTTCACTTCCTCCTCACTTTTCCTCAATACTATTACACCCTAACTTTAGATCTTCCTTCAGCAAGAAAACAGGATGGTCTGGATTATTGATTTCCTCATACAGCACCTGTCAGTAGATGTGTTTCTGCAGCATTCCACTGGACCGGTCATTCTATCGCTGCTCCTCCACGCTGAGGAGTACAAACCTCCATTTAGTAGCTGAGCCAAGAATAGGAAAAACTCAGTAAATGAAGATGAAATGACGGAAATAAAATGCATTCAGTGTAATATGGGACATTGGATGAACTTCATCCCTATGCCATCTGGTTTGTGAAATCACTCTTTTTTGGGGGCAGGAGGAGTTAAGAAAGAACTTACACCACTCTCCCTAAGGACTAGCTGAAGACAGTTTGGAGGGAAAAGAAAGAAGTCTTGTCTTTATTCAGCCAGAGATTCCCCACTCTGCTGTTATTAGCAGGCTAGTTTAAAAAAAAATGGAAATCACAGAATAGAATCTTGGAAATTTACAGCACAGAAGGAGGCCATTCGGCCCATCTGTCTGTGTTGGCTGAAAAAGAACTATCCAGCCTAATCCCACTTTCCAGCTCTTGGTCCATAACCACACTGTTTGCAACCTGGTGTCATATTTGACCCTGAAATGAGCTTCCGACCACATATCCACAGCATAACTAAGACCGTCTATTTCCACCTCCATAACATCGCCCGTCTCCGCCCCTGCCTTAGCTCATCTGCTGCTGAAACCCTCATCCATGCCTTTGTAACCTCTAGACTTGACTATTCCAATGCACTCCTGGCTGGCCTCCCACATTCCACCCTATGTAAACTTGGTCATCCAAAACTCTGCTGCTCATGTCCTAACTCGCACCAAGTCCTGTTCACCCATCACCCCTGTGCTCGCTGACCTACATTGGCTCCCGGTTAAGCAATGCTTCGATTTTAAAATTCTCATCCTTGTTTTCAAATCTCTCCATGGCCTCACCCCTCCCTATCTCTGTAACCTCCTCCAGCCCCACAACCCCCCGAGATATCGGCACTCCTCAAATTCTGCCCTCTTGAGCATCCCTGATTATAATCGCTCAACCTTTGGTGGCCGTGCCTTCAGCGGCCTAGGCCCTAAGCTCTGGAACTCCCTTCCTAAACCTCTCCGGCTCTCTACCTCTCTTTCCTCCTTTAAGATGCTCCTTAAAACCTACCTCTTTGACCAAGCTTTTGGTCATCTGCCCTAATTTTTTCTTATGTGGCTCGGTGTCAAATTTTTGTCTTATAATACTCCTGTGAAGCACCTTGGGACATTTTACTACGTTAACGGCGCGATATAAATACAAGTTGTTGTTGTTGTAGGTTACGACACTTCAAGAGCATATCCAAGTACTTTTTAAATGCGGTGAGGGTTTCTGCCTCTACCACCCTTTTTTGCAACCATCCTCAGCCAGAAGTGCTGAGTGGATGATCCATATCGGCCTCCTCCTGAGGTCCCCACCACCACAGAAGCCAATCTTCAGCCAATTCGATTCACTCCACGTGATATCAAGAAACGGCTGAATGCATTGGATACAGCAAAGACTGTGGGCCCGAACAACATCCCTGCTGTCGTGCTGAAGTCTTGTGCTCCAGAACTAGATGCACCTCTAGCCAAGCTGTTCCAGTACAGCTAGAATACTGGCATCTATCCGACAATGTGGAAAACTGCCCAGGTATGGCCTGTCCACAAAAAGCAGGACAAATCCAATCCGACCAATTAACGCCCCATCAGTCTACTCTCAGCAAAGTGATGGAAGGTGTCGTCGACAGTGCTATCAAGCAGCACTTACTCACCAATAACCTGCCCACTGATGCCCAGTTTGGCTTCCGCCAGGACCACTCGGCTTCAGACCTCATTACAGCCTTGGTCCAAACATGGACAAAAGAGCTGAATTCCAGAGGTGAGGTGAGAGTGACTGCCCTTGACATCAAGGCAGTATTTGACCGAGTGTGGCATCAAGGAGACCTAGTAAAACTGAAATCAATGGGAATCGGGGGAAAACTCTCCACTGGCTGGAGTCATACCTAGCACAAAGGAAGATGGTTGTGGTGGTTGGAGGTCAATCATCACAGTCCCAGGACATCGCTGCAGGAGTTCCTCAGGGCAGTGTCCTCGGTCCAACCATCTTCAGCTGCTTCATCAATGACCTTCCCTCCATCCTAAGGTCAGAAGTGGGGATGTTCGCTGATGATTGCACAGTGTTCAGCGCCATTCACAACTCCTCAGATAATGAAGCAGTCCATGCCCGCATGCAGCAAGACCTGGACGACATTCAGGCTTGGGCTGATAAGTGGCAGGTAACATTCGCGCCACACAAGTGCCAGGCAATGACTATCTCCAACAAGCGAGCGTCTAACCACTGCCCCTTGACATTCAACGGCATTACCATCACCGAAACCCTCACCATCAATATCCTGGGGGTCACCATTGACCAGAAACTTAACTGGACCAGCCACATAAGTACTGTGACAACAAGAGCAGGTCAGAGGCTGGGTATTCTGCGGTGAGTGTCTCACCTCCTGACTCCCCAAAGTCTTTCCACCATCTACAAGGCACAAGTAAGGGGTTTGATGGAATACTCTCCACTAGCCTGGATGAGTGCAGCTCCAATAACACTCAAAAAGCTCGATACCATCCAAGACAAAGCAGCCCACTTGATTGACCCCATCCACCACCTTAAACATTCACTCCCTCCACCGCCAGCGCACCTGTGTCTGCAGTGTGTACCATCTACAAGATGCACTGAAGCAACTCGCCAAGGCTTCTTCGGCAGCACCTCCCAAACCCGCGACCTCTACCAACTAGAAGGATAAGGGCAGCAGGCGCATGGGAACACCACCACCTCCAAGTTCCCCTCCAAGTCACACACCATCCTGACTTGGAAGTATATCGCCGTTCCTTCATCGTCGCTGGGTCAAAACCCTGGAACTCCCTCCCTTAACAGCACTGTGGGAGTACCTTCACCACACGACTGTGGCGGTTCAAGAAGGTGGCACACCACCACCTTCTCAAGGGCAATTAAGGATGGGCAATAAATGCTGGCCTTGCCAGCGACGCCCACATCCCATGAACGAATAAAAAAAATAATTGAGATGGAATGTTGTAAAGCAAGTTACTTTGATATTGTCTCCTGCCAGGTGGTCACACCAGTGCACTAAGCGTGATCTACCAACTTCTTACCCTTCATTAGAGTGTCACCACGAAGGAGTTGCCATCTTTTAAAAGTCAAACTACTTCAAAGAATTCTTAACTTTAATATCTTTCTTCAATTTCTGTGAGGTTTTACTATTTGCTTTGCTGAATTTTTTCCGAGTTAATAACCATGCACCACCTTCATGCTTTTGGGCTCAATAACTGCTCCAAGGCAGTTCCTCCAATGAGACCATTCGCACTTCATGTTGAAATAAATGTGTTAGCCTCCCTTGTTGCCTCAGAAAGTTTATTCTGTCAGTAGCTGAGCCACATAGACCAGAAGCCCCAATTTAAATTCTGATCTATGCTGCGATAGCTGATTTCATCTGGGACAGCACTTGGCCTCAACACAGGGGGGCTGACTTGCTTGGTGGGAGCAGGTGATGATTACAAGATAGATATGGATGATGGAAAAAGTCAGTCCATTTTAGCTCATCCATTCAAAATGAAAAAATGTCATTACTCCGATCACGTTATTTAACTGTCTCTTGAATGAACCTAAGGTTTTCATCTCCTTGGTTGAAAGACTGTACCAAGTGTACATCACTCTTTGAAGAGGAAGTTCTTCCTCACATCTGCCCTAAATTTTCTTTTCACAAATTTTAGCTTATGATTCCTTGTTCTAGTACACTGGTATACTTGGAAGTAGTGCTGTGGATAAACCTTATCTGTGCAATTTAATGTCATTATTTAAGATCTCCTCTGTTGCCTTCTTTCAATACTGTAACATCTCCAATTTCTCCATTCTTTCCTCATAATTTAGATCTTCGATGCAAGGTATCAGCTTCTTGCCTCTTCCTTGTGCTGTCTCCAAGGCTTGAATGTTTCCCTTATGCCTTGTAGCAATGCAGAGCGCAAAGGCATTTTTTGTTTGATGCAGAATAGTTGAGACGTTGGCTAGCCACTAAGAGGCACAGACAAGAGTGGACTGAGGTGATTCCTGATTTATTTTCTTTTTCCTATCTTCTGCGTAGCCCCTGATCTCCAGCTAATGTCTTCCCACAGTGACATACCTGGGATTGGGATTTCCATTTAGCGGGGATGGCGGAATCGAACACATATCCCAATACTCTGCAATTTAATATGTTGAGTATCACGGTGTCAACTATAACATTCTTTAAAAGCATTTTAATTGTCGTCCTCTGCTCTCACTTTTTAATCTCTCTGTGTCACAAACCAGAGCCTGCTTTCAGACTGCTGCCTATGTTGCTTTATCACTAGTGTAGGAGAGCAGCTTAGTGTGATTCTCCCTCTGATTTTTGTTCCCTCTTTGTAGGGGAAATGCCAAGCCACTACTTGGCACCTCATCGGAGATTGGTGACTCCCCGTGTGAGCAATTTGGAGCAGTGGTCCCATGATCTTCACTGTGCGGTTCAATACCCTGAGGTTTCATAACCTTATTTGGACAATTGTCTCGTTCCTACTAGGTTCATGGCATAAAACCTCGCATAATTGAGACTCAGGAAAGACTCCACCATGACTGGATAATCACATGGTAGAATAGAAGGTAATATTCTATGTTGATGGGGTAAATTAGAATGAGGTTTAGTCGAATCTGACCAGTATCTATGTGACACTAATACCGATGAAAAGTGGGAAAATATTTGATTTCCCCAGCACTGACACTGTCCACAGCTCAATGTTCACCACCCCCTCCTGAAAAAAACTGAGATTGAAAATTCTCGCACAACAATCGTTCACAAATCACTTCAGTGCAAATTAAATATGAACCATGAAATACTTCTAATGCCAAAAATATCCATTTATTTTTGATGGTTGCTCCAATATTTTGGCTAGCAACATTATCATGTTGACTTCTGGAGTTTCCCTCTACTATTATGTAAAAATCTGTTCTCTCAGCATACAGAAACCCTCACAACCCAGATCAACACTGCAATTCAAGCTGAATTAATTGTTTTATAGCTGCTGCTAGTATTTTGATGTAAATGCAAATAGTAAATAATGTGAATAGATTTATCTGAGGTGAAACCATTATACTAAAATGTCATGTGATGCAGTGTTGTTAATATACTAGTATTTATTTATCATTCTCTCCCCCCCCCCTCTTCTGAGTGGGGACTCATGGTACAGTCATACAAATTCCCGCATCCCTCCACGTACCTCATCCAAGGAACTATTCTTTGTGAGTGAGCCTAGATGGCTACTATTCAACTGTGAAGGGCATCGCATTCAAACTCCATCCTGTCCTCCAACGATGCCTTTAAGGGTACTTTTCTAGCATGGGTTACTGGATAATGATCAAGAGTTATCCAGTGCCGCCCTTTCCGCCCCCTCTTGCTCCTTAGCCTGTAGTACCCCACCAGTGGGGCAGGAATCAGCAACACACAGGGATCACACCTTGGACTTTCCTCATCTGTATGGCTCTGTTGCACTGGTCTGTATCACCCTGTAGCACATATGGGCAGTCCATTATCCCACTGAGCCACGAGTGGCATAAATTTGAGTAATCGATATAATTGGACCATTTCTGGTGACATCGGGCTGTATCCAACATGTCGATGCCAAATGTACAACATTAGAACATACCTCTTAAAACAAAATAGAGACAAACAGTAGGTAACAAAAAAACCCACAGAAAATGTGGCGAGTCGGTGAATAAATATGGAGAGAGAGAGACGCTAGCAGCCAAGTGTGAAGGTACGTTACCGAGTCATATGTTGGTTGACATCTGAGCTTGGTATAAATAATTTGTCTTTGACAGTTCAGGGTAGCTGTGGATAACTGAAACACTTCAAATTAGAAAACAATTACAAGGCAAACAGATTCTGCAATATGGGGTCGCCAAAGGTGGAAATTTGACCCGATTTTGATAGAAACTAATGTGTTGTAGAACTCTGAAATCAAACAAAGGATTTTGCTCAACTTTCAATGGTGCAACTTCACTTTCCTCCTTTTAATGAAACCATAAGATATCCATATATTAAGTTTGAATCAGGAGGTCCAGGACACGCTGTCTGAAATGTGAATAGATCCAAAGCAGGAAATTCAGAGAGAAGTGCAAAAACACATGTGTTGGCATACTTGTTTGGGACTCCATGTCAGAATGCTTATGTCAAGGTCCGTGCAGTGGCATATTGCTGCAACACGATATTTTTACCACTAGAGGCCCTAAGTGGACTACTTAAATAGTAATCTTCGCGTCGATAGCTGTGCACACTACAGTACAACACAATTGACCACACAGATTATATGGACTTCTCTTTCCTTAATATTTGTAGGATGGATCAGTAGGTAAATGCACACCTGCCACGATACTGAGTTAGAACTGACCTGGAAGGCACCAGATTCAATCGCTTGTCTCTGCTGAATCAGTTGATCTCAGCACGGGCAGCGGTGGGAGTGAGTATAATTAGGCTTAACGACCCTGAGAGAGGGAGGGGAATGTTTAGTCAGGATTCCTGCTTCTGTTTGCTATTCAGTGACATCTGCTGGAAGTATACATATGAGGTTCTTGGGCGAGGACAGGGTCAGGCTTACCTGTGGCTCCCTCACATTGCCTAGACTGCCGAAATTCATGGTGCAGCCTGAGACACAAAGGATGACAGTTTGGGAGCGGTGTTGGAGAGCTACCGCTGCCTATGGTATGGAGCGAGTTACCCCATTCGGGAGAGGATGGAAAAGGGGAGAAAAGGGGAGGGAAAAATGCTTGCTGTGACACTGAGCTGTACAGACCAGGAAGACCCTAAGTTTTCATCTTTGCTATTGCTTTATTAATTTGGGGCACAACAATTTATCTCAGTGGAACTCATCTCTTCGCTATTCAGGCTAATGATTTTGTGAGTTACCTTGGCTATGCATTGGCCCATTAAAACAACAACAAAGAGTTGAACTTTTCTCTTACTCTATGGTCTTTGACCCTCAAAACATATGGAAATCTTTATGCAGCAACCAAATTTCCAGAAGTTTACTTCAAAATGACATTAACGAGTTGCAATCAAGAAGGTATAAGCCTGAAAACAAAAGGAATTAATTTTAATGTCTGATCCATTCTCAGCAAGCAAGCGACACATTTGGTTTGAAAAGTTGGTTCAAGTGGGAATTCTCATCAAAGCATGTTGGTGGCTCCAATATCTACAAAGTCTGTCTCTCTGCCTGTGAAGAGTATTGTGTAGCCCAGCTTGGCAGCTTCAAAGAAAATCTCTCACTCCTGGGTTCAGTATAGTTCAGAGCCATGCACGCCAATGGGCTTGGTGAGGTGTCTATCAGTGGAGAGATCTGGCTGTGCTGTCAGTCCTTGTGTTGTTTGTGCCTAAACAAACTTGCATGTTAATGTCTGGAACAGAAGAGTTGCTGCAGCTGAACCTCGATATTCTGCACGAGACCTAAAGTCCACTCACACACCAGCAGTGAATCCTTTATAAATTGCTTCTCCTGCCTATTGGACTCTCTTCAGACAGTATCGTCACCTGCAATGCTGCCCTGTGTGTACAGATGTTTAAATGTGGTGTCAATTAATAAACAAGAGCTGCTTGGAGCACGCATTAGACTATAAGAATTCTGTGACTTTTCTGTTGGTATCCCCATAAAATTTATTTAAATCTCTGTGTGCTCCCAGCATATGTATCTTATTGCAGTTGGCCTTTGGTTGTACTGTTGGAATGCCACCTGCATTCTTTAAAAAATAACAGTTTAATTAATGCCCATGAATTAAATTTTCCTTTGTATGTGCAGCATATTTTGCCAAGCAAGTAGGAGGTGCCAGGATGAAGTATAAAGTTGTGCCACCATCAGTTACAGGATCGCCTGATTTCGAAAGAATCTTTCGTGCACAGTAAGTTTACTTGAGCTTTAAGTATGTATTAACATTGAAGAATTGACTAAAGATTTTTTTTCCATTTTGTTCCCAAATGAGATGGTGGTCTATCTTTTACTGTAGTCATTTTCAGGCTCTATTTTTTCATCTCTAAAATCAAAAGGAAGTTCTTAGTGCATTTGCCCCCATTAAATGGCAGTTTAAGTTTGTTAGGTGTAAATCAATCTGATTTTTTTTTTACAATTAAATAATTAACAGGGTTTTTAATTCAAGGTGACCCCTGGGGAAGAGCCAGATCTGTACCACAAGAGCTTTCTCAGCAGCACTGCCATTTCACAACCATGAACATTTCAGAACTATAGCCTTAAAGTTCACAACAACTCAGGCTGGCTACACTAGGTTTTAAGGTAGCGAAGGGTTAGTATTCAGTAGTAATTACAACCATATGCATCCCATAAACATTTATACTCCCGTGAGTCACCTGCCTTCCTGGAAAGAATAAACTCACAGATATATTTTCAATTGTACGAAGTAAATACCCACTTATATTTTCAATGTTTTTATCCTTCTCTCTTGAAGATGTTGACTCTTGCTGGCTCTTCAATACCATGGCAGCCTTCTGCTACCTGTGCCCATTCTTGATTAAGGAGTCTCAACGGTAAATTTTGAGTAGCTATTTAACTGTGGAGCACTTCACAGCTGAGCCTGATCCTGTTCTGACCAACATCTACACACACACACACTGTGAGAGAACCTTTCTTTTTGTTTCCAAGTAGGTAAAACGCTTCAACAACTTTTCTGTCCCTTTCCTCACAGCAGAGGGAGAGGGTGCAGAGATTTACAAGGATGATACCAGAAATGCGAGGGTATACATATCAGGAAAGGATGAACAGGCTGGGTCTCTTTTCTCTTGAAAAAAGAAGGCTGAGGGGTGACCTAATAGAGGTCTTTAAAATTATGAAAGGTTTTGATAGAGTGGATACAGAGAGAGTGTTTCCACTTGTGGGGAAGAGCATAACTAGAGGCCATCAATATAAGATAGTCACCAAGAAATCCAATAGGGAATTCAGAAGAAACTTCTTTACCCAAAGAGTGGTGAGAATGTGGAACTCGCTACCACAGGGAGTGGTTGAAGTGAATAGTATAGATGCATTTAAGGGGAGGCTAGACAAACATATGAGGGAGAAGGGAATAGAGGGTTACGCTGATAGTTTACGCTGATAGATTTAGGAAAGACAGGAGGAGGCTCGAGTGGAGCATAAACGCCGGCATGGACTGGTTGGGCCGAATGGCCTGTTTCTGTGCCGTATATCCTGTGTAATATGTATGGAATGGAATGTAAAATAGTATTACGCTCACAGTAGGAAAAAAGTTGAGGCTTTATTTGCTTACAGCTGCAGTCTTTGATTGCCAGCAATTAACGTCTGTCAGTCCCTCACCTTAATTGAGTCATATCCATATAATGATACGGTGCTGGTAAATAATTTGGAGCAAGCCTTTAGATAACACAAGATTTGACTTCACACGAGCATGAATCATTTGTGTGCAATTGCATTGTGATGGCTGCATGCTCAAATAACAGAGGCACAATTTAGCAATTGAGGGGACAAGAAAAGTTATCTTTAAAAAGAATTGTAGAGTTATGTAAAGTTTAAGTACCTTGAATAACAGTACACCACAGATGCCATGACACTATCAAAGGCATACAGTGAGATCCTTAGACAACTGCTTACATTTGAGTTGCACTACAGATCATTAAGGTGAATAAATTCTGTTTGCCTTCTCCTTTCCCTCCTTCCACCCCAAAGCCATTGATTCGTCCTGGAATACCAATTCACAGGTGCCGGCAGCCATCCAACACGTTGCCCAAATGTCCGCTCTTCATGTGTGAACCTAGACAGTAAGTGCAAGAAGACTTGTGGAGGCCATTACAACTAAGCCTGACCCCCTAGCCCTACCTGACCTATACACACATGCTTTTTTCAGCAAAAAAAGAATAAGTAGGGATCAGAAGTGAAAACCCTGGCCTGATCTGACTCTTTTAACAGGGAAGTACTTTTGATTTAAAATCTTTAAAGTCCACTATTCGGCCTCTTCAAAACGAGAAGCAGCAGTGTTTTCACCAGAGAGCGACTTAATTTTTGGTAAAGGAACAGAATGTCTGATGAAAATATAGTACTGCATCTCAAACTAACGATGTTTTAGGGAGAATGATGCTACCTCTGTGTATCTAAAACAATATTTTCGCTGTAAATATTTATTTCTCACAATTTCCTTTGCTCTCCCCCACCTCAATGCAGTCTGCTGCGTTGGGGGTGTGGGATAATCAAACGTATTGATACATAGTTTGAATTTTGCAATGAATCATAGAATAGAACAGCACAGAAGGAGGCCATTCGACCCACCGAGTCTGCGCCGGCTCTTTCGAAGAGCAATCCAGTTATTCCCACTCCCCGGCTCTTTCCCCATATCCCTGTAATATTTTCTCCTTCAAGTATTTATCCAGTTCCCTTTTGAAGGCTACTATTGAATCTGTATCCACCAGCCTATCAGGCAGCGCATTCCAAATCCTAACCACTCGTTGCGTAAAAAAGTTTTCTCTCATGTCGCCTCTGGTTCTTTTGCCAATCACCTTAAATCTGTGCCCTCTCATTATCGACCTTTCAGCCAGTGGAAACAGTTTCTCTTTATTTATTCTATCTAAATCCTTCATGATTTTAAACACTTCCAGCAAATCTTCTCCTAGCCTTCTCTGCTCTTCATTGGTTGATACAACAGGAGAACCACTTGGGTAATGTGGGAAGTGATCCCACCATTTTCTCTCCCATTCCTTCCCTGCATGTGGGTGATGTGGCAAATCATTGCTACATTTCATCTCCTTTTCTTTCATTCAACACCCTGACCCTAAAGAAATCCGAGTGCAAATGTCAGTCAAAACTTTTGAACTCTGGCCTTCCCAGCTAAGCTTCCTTTCGCCTGTCGCATCAGTTTCTGAAAAAACTGCTGTAAACAAATCCACTCCTTACAGTTGGTTCGTGCTTCATAACAAACCTCATTGAGCAGCTCCCCGGTGCCTCGATTGGTAAATGCACTGCCCATTGTAGAATTGAGCTATACAACCAGGAACGTCACAGGTTTGATCCCTGACTATGCACTGACCTCAATGGGGTTGTCATGGGGCACTACAGTTGGCCTCAGAAGGACAAAAATCAGCCAGGATTCCTGTTGATGATCACTATCCATTAACCCTCACCTGTAAGTATGTATGTGCGGTGAGGTCTGGATCAGGCTTTATAAGATTCCAGTTCCACCCCGCCCCCCCTTTACTCTCCTAAATAGCCTGGTCAGGTGTTTCTAGGCTCACATGAAAAACGGTGAGGTACCAGAGGACAGTATGTGCCCATGAAACTAATTCCCAGCATGATTCAGCACCTTCAGGAGAGGAGGGGAGAACATTTGGGGGTGGACTGTTAAAGCAATTTTAAAGAAATACCTTTTGAAAACGGCATCTATAAATTATCTTATGCTTATTTTGTTTGAATCCTTCCAGGCAGAACTCGATTGAATTCTATCCCCTCTTCTTGGTTGTATTGTGGACTTCTGGATTGTTTTTCAATCAAGGTGAGCAGTAATGCTTTAAAAAGTGATGAGTGAGCTTCCTGAATGCATGCACTCAGACTTCAATATAGCCAGTTTGGTTGCATGGCATATAAACGTGCTAATTTCCTGAGCAATGTGGGGCCTAGGCTGAGCACTTGCTCCTTCACTACCTTTTAAAGGGAGGTTAGGTTGAAGCTAAAGTGACTCTTGGCTATTCCCTTCCATCTCCTAGTTAGCCTGTTATACAGCAGCATTGCAGAGGTCGGAAGGGAATAGTGTGGTGTGGAGACCAAAAGAGGGGGAAAATAACTTAAATTTCTAAATTTTCCCCCGTTCCCAAAATGACTTGGTAGGTAAATGATACTGAGCCACATAGTGCTGGCAAGTCTCGGGTTCATTCCCTGGCCAGTGCTGATTTAGCAGATTTCGGCCCAGGCAGCAGTTGACCAGTATTAATAGCCTCTGTATACCTGAGCTAGGGTGGGAAAAATTAGCCAGGGTTTCCACTCCTGATTTCTGTTCAGTGATTCCTTCTGTATAAGTACATATATGTGGCCATCAGATGAGGACAGGATCAGTCTCGCTTGTGATGCTGCCCACCATTGCCGTGGTCGAGTAGCCTGCCAAGACTCACTACCTGGGCTCACTTATGAAAACTGGCCACCTGCGCTCATACTGAAGCGTAGTTGGGACAACAATTCTTTGAGGATTTGCTGCAGTAATATTTGTACATAAAATGCGAACTTACAGGAATTGCCTTTTAGCCATAAGAAGAATATTGTCTCAGTGTAAAAGCTTGCAGATAATTCGCACCAATAATAACTCGCTTAAAAAGGCATTCTTGCATACTTAAAGGATGACTGCTGCTGATCTCATTGAAGAATTACTGAGCCCAGTCAGCATGTTGAGAGATGAATTAACATCAGTAGATACCATCTTTAACATAAGATGCCCAGCAATTTTGTCATTCTACAGTGCAAGTTCATTCAGCTCCTCATACTGTCAGGCACAGCAACTCCTTTCCACCATCTCTCCCCAAGGTGACATCAGCACTTGGAGTATAATCAGAGAGGAGAAAAACCTACTGCAATACAAACTAAATTGTCGCGGTTAGGCAGACTTTGTCAACTTTTTAAAAAACTTAATTGTTAACAGAGCCTGATGGAGAGATTAATCTTTAAAAATTGTTGCGTGACACCATGCATTTATCTTGCTTTACTTTTCTATAAAGTATAATAGAAAATTGCATTGGGACAGGCGGAAATTCTAATCGAAGGTGTGATCTGTTTACTCTTGGTGTAGACCAGGTTTCAGCATCAAACCACTTTAAATCCAATTACATTGCCGACGTTTTCTTAGCTCTCTCTTTTCTTCCTCTGTCTTATTCTGAAGTATCCTTCTGAGATGTGGTTCCATGGGTGCTGATCATCTTTGTGTACCTTTCCCAAATGGTTATTGTTCATGTTTGAAACTAGATAGTGAGTGTTGGCAGACCATTTGAACATGGGGGGACGTCACTGCAGAGTGTGATCTTATCCTCACTAAATGCCGCTACATGGGCAATTTGTAGCAGGGGTCACTTTACAGTGACCAAGTACAGAAGCCCTCCCATCTCGAGAATAATCGTAGCACCCCTACTGCTACTTCGACTTAGATCGGCGAACACAGCCTAGTCCAAAAATTGAACCGAGACCTTCTGGTACATACAGCTCAGTTACATGTATTTTTCACTGAGCCATCAGGGAGTTCAGTTTCATTTCAATGTTGCATAACGGTTTACTGAAAGGGTTACAGAATGCATGATTTCTCAAATGGCAATTCATTTAAACAGGATAGCAGTCAGGGGCTTGATCGTACTGCCCAGGGTGCAGGGTGTAAGTGTAGCCCTGTACAAAATTGAGGTGCTTGGTATTCTGATCACAAACAGCATCTTTTAACAGGGCATTCAAGATCTATGGGTATCTCAGTATCTAAAGGGAAATCTGGAGTGGATATGGAGTTAATCTATGCCATGTTTTCTGCATATTTTAAAAATGATCAATGATCATCTCTATTTTGATGTCAGTGAGGTGCTTGCATAGATTTGCCAACAAGGTATAGTGAAACTGGAAGTGGGAGGGAGATAAAAAGTGGAGACTCAAACAGAAAGGGATTGAGAAGAAAGCAAATACAAGAATAGAAACAGAAAATAAAAATGAAGGAAAGGTATAGAGAGGCAATGCAAAGACAAAAGCAGGTGAACGTAGCATCTTGCATCGATATAGCATCTTTAACATAGTAAAACATCCAAGGACCTTGAAAAAGAAAAAATGAATGCTGAGCAGTAAAAGGAGAGGTTGGGGAAATTACCAAATTTATGTCAAATAAGATATGATTTGAGGACTAGAGAGAGGTAGGAAGGAGGAAGAAGAAAGAATAAACTTACATTTATGTAGCACCTTATCACATCCCAAAGCGCATTGCAGCCAATGGATTACTTGCGAAGTGTATTCACTGGTGTTGTTCAGGCAAATCGGGCAACCAATTTACACACCGGCAATTTATTAATAGCAACTGAATGAATGATCGGTTAATCTGTTTTATGGTGGTGTTGATTAAGGGAGGAATGGTGGCCAGGACGTCAGGATAAATTCCCTGCATTTGAATACTGTCATGAGATCTTTTATGTCTTCCTGAACAGGCAAACAAGGTTTAATGTCTTATCTAAAACACAGCTGGGTATAAATTGGACCACATTGCACCCCTTTCTCAGGGGGCAAAAAGGTCCAATTTTACGGGGTTATGTCCTGCATCCCAATGATGCCTGAAATATGCCCGACACCGTACTGGTGTGGCGATACTCCGGCATCTCTGATGGCTGCTTGAAAAGAGCCCTTGCATATACCAATGAGAGGCCTAAAACCTGTTCAAGTACCCCTTTGGTGAAACTGGGCAACATTGAGCCAAACAGGCACCAGGCTTGCTCCTTTCAGTTTTTTGGTTTCTTCTGTGGCCTAACCAGGGGTCCTTAAAGGTACCGTTGGAGGCCGTCACCAAACAACAACAACTTCAACAACAGCTTGTATTTATATAGCGCCTTTAACGTAGTAAAACATCCCAAGGCACTTCACAGGAGTGTTATAAGACAAAAAATTTGACACCGATCCACATAAGGAGAAACTAGGGCAGGTGACCAAAAGCTCGGTCAAAGAGGTAGGTTTTAAGGAATGTCTTAAAGGAGGAAAGAGAGGCGGAGAGGTTTAGGGAGGGAATTCCAGAGCTTAGAGCTTAGGCAACAGAAGGCACGGCCACCAATGGTTCTGCGATTATAATCAGGGATGCTCAAGAGGGCAGAATTTGATAAGCGCAGATATCTCGGGGTGGGGGGGTGGGGGGGGGGCGGTTGTGGGGCTGAAGGGGATTACAGAGATAGGGAAGGGCGAGGCCATGGAGGGATTTGAAAAAAAAATGAGAATTTTGAAATCGAGGCGTTGCTTAACTGGGAGCCAATGTAGATGGGTGAACGGGACTTGGTGCAAGTTAGGACACATGCAGCCGAGTTTTGGATGACCTCAAGTTTACGTAGGGTAGAAGGGTTTCAGCAGCGGATGAGCTGAGGCAGGGGTGGAGACGGGCAATGTTACGGAGGTGGAAGTAGGTGGTCTTAGTTATGCTACGGATATGTGGTCGGAAGCTCATTTCAGGGTCAAATATGACACCAAGGTTGCGAACAGTGTGGTTAAGCCTCAGAAAGATGTTGAGGAGAGGGATGGAGTCAGTGGCTAGGGAACGGAGTTTGTGGCGCGGACCGAAAACAATGGCTTCAGTCATCCCAATATTAAATTGGAGAAAATTTCTGCTCATCCAGAACTGGATGTCGGACAAGCAATCTGACAATTTAGAGATCGTGGAGGGGTCACAAGAAGTGATGGTGAGGTAGAGCTGGGTGTCATCAGCGTACATGTGGAAACTGACGCTGTGTTTACGGATGATTTCGCCAAGGGGCAGCATGTAGATGAGAAATAGGAGGGGGCCGAGGATAGATCCTTGGGGGACCCCAGAGGTAACAATGCGGGAGCGGGAAGAGAAGCCATTGCAGGTGATTCTCTGGTTACGATTAGATAGATAAGAATGGAACCAGGCGAGTGCAATCCCTCCCAGCTGGACGACGGTGGAGAGGCATTGGAGAAGGATGGAGTGGTCAACCATGTCAAAGGCTGCAGACAAGTCAAGAAGGACGAGGAGTGGTAGTTTACCTTTGTCACAGTCACAAAGGATGTCATTTATGACTTTGATGAGAGCCGTTTCGGTACTGTGACGGGGCGGAAACCTGATTGGAGGGATTCAAACATGGAGTTGCAGGAAAGATGGGCATGGATTTGTGAGGTGACAACATGATCAAAGACTTTGAAGAGGAAAGGGAGGTTGGAGATGGGGCGGTAGTTTGCAAGGACAGAGGGGTCAAGGGTTGGTTTTTTGAGGAGAGGGGTGATGATGGCAGATTTGAGAGAGAGGGGGACAGTACCTGAGGAGAGAGAACCGTTAACAATGTCAGCTAACATGGGAGCCAGAAAAGGAAGTTGGGCGGTCAGCAGTTTGGTGGGAATATGGTTGAGGGAGCAGGAAGTGGGCCTCATGGACAAGATGAGCACGAAGAGGTCATGGGAGGAGATCGGAGAGAAACTGGAGAAAGATGTGAGTTCAGGGCTAGGGCAGGGGGGAACCTTAGAGGAAGTTTGGACCGGTGGGCTAGGGGAAGGAAGGGAAGTGGCAGAGGCAGCTGAACGGATGGTCTCAATCTTAGAGACAAAGAAGTCCATGAGCTCCTCACACTTGTTATCGGAGGTGAGGGTGGAGGAGACAGGGGAGAGGGCGTTAAGAAGACGGTTAGCTGTGGAGAATAGCAGCTGGGGTTTAACGTTGCATTCCAGAATGGTTCTGGAATAGTGAGCAATTTTGGCAGACGAGAGCAGCACCCGATTGTGGTCCAGCCAGATCTGGTGGTGAATGGCTAAACCAGTTGTCTGCCACATCCGTTCAAGTCTGCGTCCCTTGGACTTAAGGGAGCGGAGATGAGGGCTGTACCGGGGGATCGGCCAGGGTGAGAGAGAGTAATTGTTTTAATAGGGACTAGGGCATCAAAGGTGGTGGTGAGGGTGTGGTTTAGCAGATCGGTAGCTGCAGAAATGTCATGGTGGATGGAAGGCCTGAGGCTGGACAGTTGGGATTTCATAAGTGCAGTTGTAAGAGAGTTGGGAGAGAGTTTTTTCCAGGGGCGGACACAGAAGGAAGTAGGGTTGGGGGCGGGGGGTGGTGGAAAGGGGATGTGGGTGGAGAGCAATACGAGGAAATGGTCAGAGATGGCCATATCTGCGATTGACACGATGGGAGTAGCGAGACCACGAGAGATGGCAAGGTCGAGGGGGTGGCCGTGAATATGGGTTGGGGAGTTTACATGGAGGGAGAGATTAAGGGAGGATAGGAGGCTAGTGAACTCAGAGGAGAGAGAACATTATGAATTAAGATGGAGGTTGAAATCACCGAGGATGAGAAGTCGTTCGATGCAGAAGCTGAGGGAGGAGAACAGTGAAGATATATCGGTAATAACATTTTTATGGTACTTGGGTGGGCGGTAGAGAACGAGAATTTTAAATGAGAGCTGATAGGGGTGGAATAAGGTGAGATGCTCAAAGGAGGAGAAAGTGCCGGAGGAGTAGGGGGACAGACCAAGGGGTGATTTGGTGATGAGAGCCACACCGCCACCACGGCGGTCTGGGCGGGGCAGGTGGTGGAAGGTATAGCCAGGCGGGGAGGCTTCATTTAAGGGTAAAGTGTCATCACCCCGAACCTAGTTTCTGTCAGGGCCATGATATCGATGCAGTCATCCACGATAAGCTCATGGATGGCAGGGGCCTTGTTCGCAAGTGAACGGACATTCTGGAGGGAGATGCGGAGAGGGTCGGTGATGGCTGACCCACTGCCACCGTCCACAGGGTCAGCGCTGGGGGAGATGAGTTGGACGGGGAGGAGATTGGCAAGATTTGCCCCCAGTGGGCGCGCTGGGCGGGAAAGTCGACGAGAGAGTAGGATGGGACAGCTGGGCTGCTGCTCGTAAAGAGGCAGTGATGAGTGTCTCGATGGGCCCTTCGTAGGATGCCAAGAGAGGCACAGAGGGAAGCTGCAGGCTTATCGAAGAGGGAGTGAAGCCTGGGATGGCTGCAGGAGAGTAGGAAGGTCGAAGAGTAATGAAGGATTGGGGTAGGGATTTGGGAGGTTAGTGTATCCGAGAGAGGAGAGATGAAAGGAGGCATGATGACAGGAGAGAGCGGTCAGGGAGGGATAGAGAGAAAAGGAAAAGGGGGAGAAAAAGTGGAAAAGTATTGAATGGCTCGGGTCCGGAGCGGCAGCCAAAGTGCGCACGCGAATGAACACAAGGAAAAGCTCAGGTTACATAGGCCTGGTTAAATGTAGTAATTAATGGGATACATATTTCCTGGTAGCAGGGAATAGGTTGGGGACAATAGTAGGGAGACCAGGGTCAAAGTAAGGACAAAACTGACGTAAGCAAGATGGGGCCGGCACAGAGCATCGACGAACCGTTGTCCAAAGCAGGCGAGTGAAGTCCAGAAGCTATTTGAAGGGTAGAGAGTTTGAGGATGGAAGTGGTTGCCGTAGGAATGAAAGTCGGTTGCGGTGCAGAAAGATGATGGTGAAATTGACGCAAGTTGGAGGTCACCGTAGATCAAAGCGGCGGAGAAAAAGTAAAACCACAAGCCAGCGACCAGCAGAGCTGAAAACCAGTAGAATGAGTCACCGGACAGCAAGTGAGCAGCAGCTGCTAGCTCGAAGCCAGCAGAGCTGAAAAACCAGTAGAACCAGTTCAGCAGAGACACAGCTGCAGTTTAAAAGTTAAAAAAATCTTTTAGCAGCAGAGATAGAGACACAGCAGGTAAGTCTTACAGTGTAGTCCAGTGCAGCAATGTAGTGGTGTACTCCAATGTAGTTCAAAGCAGAAACGTAGTCAAGGGGGGCGAAATTGGGTGTCTTTGCGCCTCCCGTTTGCGCTCCCGCTAATGGCTTTGTGACCGGACGTGGCACTGTCATTGATTCCCGCCATATTCGGCGGGAGTTTTGCGGTAGCGCTATGGCGTGACACCCCGATCTCCTTCGCCCGGAGATCGTGACGTCATTGCCGTGCGCATTGCCCCAGACCGGAAATTGACTTCCGCCCCCTGCAGCAGTGCCGGTCGAAAACACCGACAGCTGCAGGACGTGCATCGGGCGGCAGGCCGCTTCGGGGGCGATGATTAAAGGCGAGGTGGCCAAGGTAAGTTTAAAAAAACGTACCTTTCTTGTTCCAGTATTTTTAGCAGGTTCCTGCCCGCGATCGATCAGCCCGGCACTCTGAGTGCCGGGCTGACTGTGCGGGATCGGGGCTGCCTTGGTGGTCCAGGTAGGTACTTTTTAAATTGCAGAGCCTGCAGGGATGCCCCTTCCCTTTAAGGGAGGGAAGAAGTCTTTGAACGCGGCAGCGCTGCACGGCCAAGCTGAAGTCTCCGCCCCGCCTGCTGCTGATTGCGCTCCAAGAAGGAAGTGGCACGCTTGATTTAGCGTTCCACTTGCTTCCTGGAGCGCGAAACCGAATTTTTTAAAAGTTTAGAAACATTAGCGCCTGGCGCTAATTTTCTCAACTGTTAAAAGTTCGTGCTCCAAACAGGGCGAGAATGAATTTCTCCCCCTAGATGTCCAGAGAAGTCCAAAAGATCAGAAACCAATTTGACAAAAGAATTCCGCAGTATAAGGCTTGAAGCACCTGAAAAGCCAAGCAGAGTCGCAGCCGTTGATTCAAACAGTGTAGTCAGTAGAGCAGCGTAGTCCTGTTGGTGGAGGAATCCAGGTGATGGAAGTCAAGTTTCAGCAGAGTTCCGGCAGTTGAAGGAGCTCAGTGAGAACAAAGACACGCTGGGGGATGGGCAGTGGACTTTGCAGGGGTAGCTTTAAATTTGTGGTTTGAACTTGTAGTTTGGGCTGAAATGCCTTCACTATCAGAGGCAGGGTATCTTAAACAATGGAAGAAAGGAGATTGGGGGAAGAAAGGGCAAAGGATGGCAATGGATGACCAAGGATACAGTTGAAGAGAAGTGCAGCTCAGTAAGGAGCCGCCAGCCCAGGAGCCATCTTGAGCCCAAAAACGTAAGCCTATTTTTAAAAGCTTGATTCAATGTGGAGCTAGGAGGAGCAGGAGTGTTCATCACGGCTCCACAGTAAACTGTGGGCCGCTGGCAGCCTGCATTGCCCCCCACCCATTCTTCCCCCTTTCCCTGGACCTACCTGAGCTCCGGAGTCTGGCATAACTGCTTCTGGAGTCCCAACAAGCACTCACAGGAAATAATAAGATGAGTCCCAAGGCCCAATTTTGGATGAGCCTCAGGCTTCCAGCTTCTGGCATGTGCTTCGAGCGTATCGCCCATTGTGCACCTGAAAATGGGCCTAAATCAATTTCTAGGCCAGTACCTCTGACAATGCAGCATTCCATCAGTACTGCACTGGAGTGTCAGCTTTGGATGAGGTGTCTAAGTCCATAGTGGGGCTTGAACCCACACCCTTTTGACTCTGAAGCAAGAGTGCTACCAACTGAGCCAAGATAGTAGTCAGAGGAGATTTAATGTAGAAATTTCAGAGAGTGGGGCCAAGATGGCGAAAGGCTCTGAAGTCGATGGTGGATTGCTGAGGTGGGAATGCAAAGGGTCAGAGATGTGCAAGGCATGGAAATCTGGCAGAGGTTTCAGAGGTAAGAAGCTGTGGAGCGATTGGTAAATGAGACCAAGGATTTTTTAATTCAGTGCGGGGAAGGGGGAATAGAGAGCCAAGAAGGATGGCTTTGGCGAAGGTTCTGGCATAACACTGGCATTTTCAATCAGTGAGATGGCTGGCATATGGCATGGAAGTGTCTGACTAAGTAATATGCTTCCGAGTTTAAAATGAGGGCACTTTGGGGAAGAGTACAGGAGGCTCTACTCTTATTTATCCATACTGTACCTAGTCTGGGAACATTTGATGCTGACACCTGTTGGAAAAAAGTGCTCCATTGCCCAGCCATGGTATCCCTAGTGTGGAAGTGCAAAAAATTCAGCGTCTCCTCCATGAAGATTGAGATCTGGAAACAGAAGGGGGTTCAAATTGCTCCGTGTGAAACTATTGATGAATGTGTTAATGTATAAAATACCTCTCTGCTATTTTAATGAAGATCTTAACCCAAATGGGTTAATTTCCTCTTTCAAAAAGCAGACGAGAAATGTCATGCGAATGAATTAGTATGTTCATTACTAGTGTCACACAGCAGAATTTCAACCTAAAGACCTGGTAAGACAAATGAAATGAATCATCTGGGAAAGTCAAAATAATTGTAAGAAATGTTGTTATAAATGTGAGCTACCTTCTCATTTAGGAGTTAACTATTGTTAAAACAAAAATCTCTCGTGTCAAATATATCGGGTTGATTAGAAATGAATGGACGATTTTCGAAGATCTTGTTTCATTTGGGTACTTCAAAATTGGCAAATTTACATCTAGTGTTCAAAGGAGTTGTGATACAGTAAAATGAAAAATGAGGTGCATTTTATTTTATCAGCTTTCACAGGATGGTTTCATACTCGGGAAATATTGCATAAAGCCTCTTCTGAGCAGGTGGTCATTTTGATATTAAATGTTACAGATCATAAACATTGCTGAAAGTGTTAGGAAAATCCATTAATCAAAATTGTTTACAACCCCCTCCTCACTCTGATTTTTACAGTTTTTACAACTCCTCTGCTGCCCCAACAGTTCTGACTCATGCTGAGGTATAGTTCCACTGGCACTTGAGGCTCTCTAGTACCACATGCTGGTGGCCATTCTTTATACGTGAGCCTAGACACTAAGGCCGGAATTTTAATCTGGAGGCGGGTGGGAGCGGGGGGCCTAGAAAGCGGTCGGGAAACCCGGGCCGACGGGTTTCCTGCAGGCCCTGCCGAATTTAACGGCAGGGCCTGATCAGCATTTGAAAGGTCTGATTCCAGCCTGCAGCCAGCCAGATGGAAAGGCTAGCTGGCTGCAGGCGGGTAGGCCTGCGGCACAAGGCCGCAAGGAGGAGGGAAGGAGGGATCGGGGTGGGCGGATCGGTGGCCAGAGGGGGATCGGGGGGGTTGGAGGGTGAATCAGGGCCAGAGGATGGCCGTGGTCGGAGGAGGATCGCCCCGACCTGCCTCCAGATTAAAATTCCGGCCTTAGCGTCTAGGCTCACGTATAAAGAATGGCCACCAGGATGTGGTACTTGAGAAGCATCAGGGTTGGGCAGGGTTGGTCGTGAGCCGGAGGAGCATCGGGGGAAGGGGGGGGGGGTGGTTGGGAGCAGGAGGACGAACGGGGCTGGAGGGGGATCGCCGGAAGAGCATTGGGGCTGGAGGCGCATCGGGAGGTGGGGGGGGGGGGAATTGATTGGGGGCTGGAGGAACTTTGGGGCCGGAGGAGTATCGGAGGGGGAATAGTCAGGGGCCGGAGGAGCATTGGGAGGTGGGGGGGGGGGAATTGATTGGGGGCTGGAGGAACTTTAGGGCCGGAGGAGTATCGGAGGGGGAATAGTCAGGGGCCGGAGGAGCATTGGGAGGGAAATAGTCGGGGGCCGGAGGATGATCGGTGAGCGGAGGGGGATCAGGGCCGGAGGATGATCGGTGAGCGGAGGGGATCAGGGGCGGAGGTGGTCGGGGGGCGGAGGGGGATCAGGGGCGGAGGTGGTCGTTGGGCGGAGGATGATCGGGGCGGAAGAGGATCGGGGGCAGAGGTGGTCGAAGGGCGGAGGAGGATCGGGGGCAGAGGTGGTCGGCCAGAGGAGCATCAGTTCCAGAGGAGCATCGGGGTGGGGGGGAGGGGGCAGGATCAAGAGCCAGAGGATCATCGGGGCTGGAGGGGTGAGGCAGGGAAGGTGATCAGGGGCTGGAGGGGGGAGGTCAGAGGCCTGAGAGGGGATCGGAGGCCTCAGGGGTGAGTGGGGGTGGGGGGGGGGGTGGGGGATGATCGGGGGGAAATCGGAGGCCTCGTGGCGGGGGTGAATCGGAAGCGTTGGGGGGTAGATTGGAAGCCTTGTGGCGGGGGGGGGGGGGTGGGTGTCCGATCACGGGGGATGCGTGAGGCAGGGACGCTGGATCCAGGGGCTAAGTGGAAAGGCACTTACCTCCTGGATCCAGCAGTCCTCGCCTTCCATTAGCTGTCTGGTTCCCCGAGGCCCAGGAAACCCGACCAGCCAGAGTTAAATTTGTAATGGTGGCTCACCATGAGGCACGTTAGCCTCATTATGATATTTAAATGGGTGACCCGCCGCTTGGGAGCGGGTTGGCTGTCTGCCCCTGTTAAAAACAGAAGTAGGTGGGCGGGATTCAGTTTTCTAACTCGTTAACCTCCCACCCCACCCCAACTCACTCAATTATTGGGGTTAAAATTCCCCCCGAGTGTGGGCAGGCTATCTGACCTTGGGAGGCATTTGCCAGTTATAGTGCCCCACTGCCACCCTGATTAACCCGTACAAACCAGGCACTGAACCTGGAAGCTCCGTAGTATGTGCAGCACAGGACCCTGCCACATGGAACATTTTTCAATCAAGCCATCACAGGACTTTAGATTTGGTGCAGTTCAGTGAAAATGGATAATAGGAAGCTCTGTCAATAATTCAAAAATTTATGTTTTCATATTTGATTTATTTTTTGCCGAAACTGTGGAATTTAATTTAAACCTCTTTTTGTATAAAGGTGGAGGGAATTTGACAGGATATGTAGGCGTCTCCAATATGGCAAGCTGACACGGATATCTTCCCATTAAGGGGAATGTTCTGTCCAGCAAAGAAGCGCCACATCTTGCTCCAAGTAATTTGTTTAGGTGCCAAGTTTCAGCTTCAAGAGGCTAATGCTCATATCTGAGATTTATTGTAGTTTGATTGAACTCGCCACCACTGAGTTAATAGAGGCTGAAAAGGGAACGATAGAACAGACTGAGATTTAACTAGTCACCTTTGTACCAAATATACCGTCCATACCAAAAATCAATGAGTTGTCACATCATTGATTTATGCATAACCTGCTGTGCAACATTTTGTCTGCCGTTCTGACTTTCTACATTGAAGGACATGACTGTTGGTACTTGTTAATGTCGATATTAATGTGGCTTCTGTGGGAATGATAGCTTTGTTTTGTGACTGCGTCACAGTGAAGCTGATGGAGAGACAGGAGGAAGTGCTATTCAGGGCCAGATTGTGACAGGGAGTTGGCCGGTTCAGGACAGCAGGTTACATGGTCCAAAACTGAGAGAATGAGAAAGACTTCTGTGGAATAGAAAAAAAAAATCAATCCTTGGATTGTTAGCAATAACATTCACATTGAAGCATTAAAACAAATGCCAGACTCATTTGTGAATCTAGCATCAAATTCACGACCCATCAAATTTACTTGTGCAATTTAATTCATCATAGCAATTGACTGCAATTATAAAATTTTAGTGTTAAGGCTTTGTCGTTGTTTTGTGTAAAATTAGTTTGAGGTGAGGTTGTTCAAGTAGAGGTAAGATGCTTCCTCACAAGAATGGAGAAGGGAAAAAATCCAGGCGCCTGGGCCGAGTCATGCAGTGTTTTCATTCCCTCCCTCTTTCTCACACTTACACACACTCACACTCTCTCACACACTCACTCTCTCTCTCACACACACACACACGCATTCTAAGGGAATCAAGGGATATGGGGATAGGGCAGGAAAGTGGAGTTGAGGTAGAAGTTCAGCCATGATCTTATTTAATAGCGGAGCAGGCTCAAGGGGCCGTATGGCCTATTCCTGCTCCTATTTCTTATGTTATATTCTCTCCTCTCTCTTCTCGGCCTCCTCTCCCTCCAGTCAGGTTAGACTGGAGGGAAACAAGGCTGATCATCCATGAGCGGCTTATCTCAACAGGCTAGTTTCTTTAAGAGACAAGACATTGTCCAGAGCTACAGTGATTGGTTGACCATGAGCAGCTTATCTACCAGCCTATCTCAACAAAGCATTCTTACTAAATTATTTTAAAGACATTACCTAGGACTACAGCATTTTAGTTTTAACTATTTAATTGCCAGGCAGCGTAATTAAAATTATATGTACACCATATCTTCATGGGCTGTTGCTCAAATCTTCCTCTCTTTGTGTGAAGGTGCTGACTGTTGTTGGGGTACTGCTCCATGGGTCACCAGCATCTCACCTCAGTAGCCATTCTTTATGTGTGAACCTAAAAGTTGAGTGTCAGCAGACTATTTGACTGAGGAGAGCATCACAGTTTAGTCCAGTCCAGTGCTCACCTTATGTCCATACACAGTCACTTTCCAGCTGGACTAACTGGATCGTGATCAAGTGCTGGAACCTGAGTGAACTTTCTCCAGTGCCTCCACCCCTGGGCCAGTCCCCAGCCAAGAGACATTGAAGCCGGTTGTTACACCCCTATTACTGCTATAAAGATATGCAGAAAATTCAGTGTAGTCACTACAGTTTGTCCTGTGGTTACCAGAGTACTAATCATCATCAGTGTACTTTAATTAATATATCCTCTGAAGTTGGAAACTGATCTAACTGTCGTCATGATTATTGGCCCTGAAATTCACCTCTCCGGCTTGCCGCGGGGGTAAGGATCGCGCGTGCACTTACCTACCTTGCCTGCCGTTGACATCTGGACCCACGGGAACTTCAGCTCCTGGGCCTGCTCCAAGTGCTGGCGCGCAGTGCTTGTGTGTCCCAGGGGCGCAGTTAGTGCGATGCGTCCCCTGGGATCACGTGGGCCATGGAGAGCCAATGGCAGCAGACCATCTTTCATTCATAGATTTGACAGGAAGACCTGTCAAATCTATGAATTGAAATCAGCCCCAAAAGAACAGCTAAACTTAAAATAAATTTAAAAAAACCATCACATTTATAAAATAACTGTAAGTTAAATAAATTAACTACTTTAAACAAAAATTTAAATTTTTGAAAAAATTAAAATACTTTTTAACAGTGCTAAAAATAAACTTACCTTTCTTTAAAGTATCTAAAAAAGATAAACCTGTTGAAATTTTTTTTAAATTATAATTAATTAACCACTTACCTTGTTGAAAACGGGTCTTGCGCCTCCTTTTTAAAAGCGCAGGTTCTTCAATACTTACCCTCCCGGAGAAACCTGAAAAAAAACCTAAGTTTGCTGCATGCGCGCAGCCTCTACCGTGCACGCGGTTCACCTCTGAACCGCTCCCTTCACCAGACCGGAAGTTCCGGTTTCCCGCGCATGCGCAGTGCATGCAGGAAACCGACACTTCAGGACGCCTTACGGGTGAGTACACACTGCGTACTCACCCGGGAAGGGCCGAATTTTTGGCCCATTAAATATCTCCTGAAACATGCAAAATAAACGTTGTATTTGTTCTTGCACTGTAACAATGCAACAAACATAAAATTGATAAAATGTACCAAGATTTGTTTGATTTTAAATGGATTATTTTGATTGCAAAAATTCACGTTATAACTTTCCTTCATTCAGAAATTGCCTCAATCTTTGGTCTTGTCTACCTGTTTAGTCGGTACCTGTACTTTATTGGATATGCAGACTCAACAAAAGGAAGGTATGAGCTTAACATAGAAACATAGAATCTAGGAGCAGGAGTAGGCCATTCGAGCCTGCTCCACCATTCAATACGATCATGGCTGATCATCCAAATCCAGTACCCTGTCCCTGCTTTAATCCCCACAGTACACATATCCCACCCTACCCCCGTAACCCCACGTATTTAATTCCCCCTAACATATCCCATCCTATCCCCATAACCCCACATATTTAATCCCCCCTAACACTAAGGGTCAATTTATCATAGCCAAATCAACCTAACCCGCACATTTTTGGACTGTGGGAGGAAACCGGAGCACCCGGAGGAAACCCACGCAGACACGGAGAGAATGTGCAAACTCCACACAGACAGTCACCCGAGGTCAGATTCGAACCCGGGTCCCTGGCGCTGTGAGGCACCAGTGCTAACCACTATGCCACCGTGTTGCCCAAAGTTCTTCCTAAGGTTTTTTTTCCCCCTCTCAATCCTCTTCCCATGTTGTACAACATCTCCAACTGAGAGGACAGATAATGTAATTTGTTCCCAGGAACCCTGTTGATTACCATCAGTTTGGAACTGTATGAATAAGACCCATGATAGCTCTGCCTCCAATACTTTTTCCTCCCTCTTTTTTGGGAGAGGGAAGAGAAAGTGACTGGCCTTAACATAATGGCTCTCTGTGACCATAAACCACTTATCACATGTTGTATACGAGGTACTTGGTTGTTAAGCCCAAATTCCTGCACCACCACAGTCCATTTGAGAACATGTAGAATATTGCTTTTGTAAAACCTATTGGCCTAGAAATTGGTCCACACAGCTCGGACTACTAAGGACCTAATATGGCGGCCAAGTCGCATGTGCACATTTCCGGCCAGAAGTGCACCGCCCGCCATATTGAGTAAGGACAAACAAATCTTTACCCACGCCGGCTGCACTCAGGGAAACAAGATCTAGGGATCACCTGCAAAAAAAGAGGTAAATAACTTAGCTGAATGTGGAGCTGGCTCGGCCCCACATTGAAGGACCCGATTGCCGCTAGGGTAAAGGAAGAAAGAACTTGTACTTATACAGCACCTTTCACGACCTCAAGGTGTCCCAAAGTGCTTTACAGCCAATGAAGTACTTTTTGAAGTGTGGTCACTGTTGCAATGCAGGACAACAGCAGCCAATTGGGGCACAGCAAGGTCCCACAAATAGCAATGAAATAAATGACCAGGTGATCTGTTTTTAGTTGAGGGATAAATATTGGCCAATGCAATGGGGAGAACTCCCATTCTCTTCTTCGAATAGTACCGTGGGATCACCTGAGAGGCCAGTCGGGGCCTTGGCTTACTGTCTCATCTGAAAGACGGCACCTCTGACAGTGCAGCACTCCCTCAATACCACCAGTCTAGATTATGTGCTCAAGTCTCATGGAGTGGGGCTTGAACCCACAACCTTCTGACTCGCAGGCAATAGTACTACCACTGCGCCAAGGCTGATACCTTACAGATTGATGCTGTCTGCACTCTGGTACTTTATCCAAGTGGCCATTCTTCATGTGTGTGACCAGAGGCTGCCTGCTGACTTTTCCACTGTGAGGGGCATCACAGGCAAAGCTGACGTTCCCACCTGCTATCCACCCCATAAACTGTTGAGGAAAGGAAACTCTGACCTTGGTTTTTTTTGCTCTTTTATCTCTTTCCCCACCTAGGGACAGTGGAGAAAATTGTAGTGACCCCTACTGTATCTCTGGCTGAGTTCAACTAACAGCACAGACCACAGTAGTTGATACATTTACCCACTGAGCCACTGTGAGCTGGGACTGGGAAGACATGGACTATGAAAGCATTAAGCATATTTAAAATAAATTGTAGTTAGACATTTGTGTGATTTTTTTAATGCAAATATTTCTGTTTTCAGGATTCCTGGATTCAAAATTGGTCTGGCGATGTTGCTGATATTAATCAGTCTGAGTGTTGCCGGGATCACAAATTGCATGATTGACAAATATTTTGATTTCAACATAGCTAAAAAGTTCAACAAATTGTTTTTGTAATGTGCAAACAGTTGACCAAAAAAAAAGCCGATGAATATTGCATATTTCATACTTTACATAAGTAAATATGAAAACATCCTTTCTGAAGATTTGTGGTTCATATATGTGACTTCAACATGGTAAAATAAAATCAGCATTTTTAAAGTAGCTTCACTTGTAAATATTCCTTTATTGACTATCATCTGTGCTTTTTGCCTCTAAAACTCATTGCAATACACTATATACAAGGTACCTGGCCTTATTTTGCTTGTAACTTTTTAACACATGGGAAGTGGAACAAGTTTGGGTAAATTAGCATTAACTTACCTTAATACATGAAAATAATTGGCTCCTAAATAGTCTCTAAATGTTAGTGTAGGTACCCCAAAGTATGTACCTCAACTCATTACCCTTGCTGTAATTTCCAGTCCAAACATTTGCTCACCATTGCACACAAATTTACACCATCAATGTTTTCCCAGGTACAGGTGGCATCTGACATCTTCGGTCTGGATTCTGTCCTGGGGCAAGTCCTAACTCAAGTCTCACACATGAGATTTTTGAGCCACATACTAGGGAAGAGTAGCTGAGGTGGCTTCCTGTTGCCTTCCTCATGGTTTTTATCTTTAGAGTATCTTCTCCTTGGTGGGCTGCAACAAAGGCTAAAGATCTGAGTGAGGCCGACCACCAACCACAACCATCAGATGCAAGTATCCCCACTGGATGTCAACCATTCAGAGCTAGCGCTTCTATCACCACTCGCCTGGGCTGTCTAGAGTGAGTCCCGAACCCAAGCCTTCTGGCTCAGAGGCAGGAATACTATCACTGAGCCAGTGGATACTCTGTCTAGTACCCCACTGGATGTGACCCCAGTATTTAGAGACCATATTCTAGTCTCTACTCAACAGGGCTATCTGGAATGGGGCTCGAACCCTTCACCTTCTGACCCAGGTGGGAATGCTTCCACTAAGCTAAAGGCTCACTCCACCCAGTAGGGTAATGGTAGGGAAATTTGGATAGAGGGGAGGGAAAGAAAGAACTGACTTGCATTTATACAGCAGCTCAGGACTTCCCAATATGCTTCAGAATGAATTAATGACTTTTGAAGCACCCTCACTGTTACTATGTAGGCAATCACAGCACAAATTTTGCTCAGAGCCAGGTTGCACACATAGTAATTGAAATGCATGGTTTATTCTTTATTTTTTTGGGAGTTAGTTGAGGGAAGAATGTTGGCCAGGACAACTTCTTGCTCGTCTTCGAGTAGTGCCATAGGATTGTTTACATCCACTTAAACAGGCTTACAGCACTTCACTAACATCTCACCTCCAACAATGCAGAACTTCCGTCAGTCCTTGAGTTATGTGCTCAAGTCTTGAATTATGTGCTCAGGTCCTGGGGTGTGGCTTAAACCCACAACTTTCAGACTTGGAGGCAAGAGTATTACCCACTGACCCAAGCTAACACTATAAAAACTCTTGCAGACTAAATCCACAAGTTTTTAAAAAGAAAGACATCTGCAGATCTCCATGGTACTGTACATGGCGAGGAAGAGGTAAAACTTTCGCAGTGGGCAGAAGGTATTCCACGCCTCCACATAAAGAATTTGGAAAGAAGTTTGTAAGAGATCAGCTCAGAAATGTGAAGCTTATGTTGACTGGAAAATTATTTTTCTTTCCCTGGTGGAAAAAGGCATACATTTATTTCTCTCGCATATCAGTTGCATAAATAAATCGCTGCACCTTTTTATCTTTACTGTCCATCTGTTTAGGATATTGTTTTTTTATGGTAAGGTCTCTACAACAGCACTTAGTGTTATTTGAAGGTTCTGCTTAAATAAACATATTTAAATTTCAGTACTTTTATTCAGAACCTCACTTGAAACTTGAGTAACTGTATAGTCCTTCCAGAATTTCTTCTATATTCACGCACACACACACAAGTCACTCTTGACACTGTCTATCCAGCGCTTCCTCGGCTTCTTGTTCCATCTACCTCAGTATGCAGGGCTATTGAAAGGTAATCTAGCTGCTAACATTCTTGAAACATGCCCAAACCAGCGCAGTCACCTTTCATGGGTCTTCTGTATAAGTGGTGTTTCTTGTCCAAGCCGAGTCCTTAAACCATTTTTGATTCTTTGTATCCTGGATACTCCCAGTATTCTTCTCAACCAACTCATTTTTTCTGGTGGTATCTTTTGCTCGACAACTTTTCTCATGTTCCAACACTGATATATGCAGCTGGAGTAATTGTTTCAAAAATATTACAAAATATAAAGAATAAACAATGCCAAATTTCAAAGTGCAAAATTTAATTTTTCATTCATGTAACATGCTATATGTTCTATTCAAACTCCTTGAATATAGTAATCAATACTGTCTTATTTAGCAAAGTTACCTGAGAAAAACCTGACTATATGCTTTACCTTGTTTTGATGATTTATATTTTAAAAAACCCAATTCTGGTTATTTTTAGCGCTTCTAAAAAAGGTTTGCCTGGGGAGTTTTTTCCTCAGCAATTTCCCATTGATATCCAGGAGGGGCAGCGCTTACAAACAGCAAGTTCCAACACACTCTATGAATGGGCAGGCTTGCCGTCGATCATAAAGACTCTTGTTGTTTGGCACAGATGCACACGAGAAGCTGTCATCTGCTGCCTTACTTAGTCTTTTCACGTGACACTGATAGTCCGAGAAGCCCCGTGAACTCAAGCTTCTGACTTCTCAAAGATGCACGTGCTTCCGACAGAAATTGTTGTTTGAGGCATTTCATGCACGGATAGGTTCATTGTATAGGTCGATTTGTTTAACACTTGTAAATTATTTGTCTTTAATAAATTACAAACTTTAATTTCTAGTAGTAAATCAAGATGGCAGCCAAAATGTTTTTCAAAAACATTCTTAGCGACTTCCATTGGTTCACCTTTACTTATTGGAAGCTTTAGCTAACACTTATTTTGGATTGTGTTCAACTGGTGCCTTTCTACCTTTTCAGTTGTGATTTGTTGCTTTAGCCAGAGACACAAATGTGATGTCAAATTTGCATGTGGAAAAGTGTGATACAAAATGTACGCTAGATGTGTGTGTGTGTGTATATATTGTTGGTGATGTTCAAAAGAAATCTCAGGTGAGCTTATTTATATTTGCTGAATAATTTAGTATATTAGTTTGAAGTGAATTCTTCACATGCAGTTCATCCCCTCCATCTCATATATATTTAACAGGAACGTTGCTTGAATGATACTTTCCCCTCTATTCCCCTGTAACTGTTCCAAGTACTAAACATTTACTATTTCCTAAAATGACAGATTTTAACATTCGCTTTTGGAAGCCAGTAATAATTTTTTGAAGTCAGGACCTCAATAAGAACTTGACTTAAAGACCTTTCAAGTTGTCTGTAATATTTGAAATGTATGGCATGTTACAAATTCTAATATTCTGAGAATCAATCACCAACCTTGAGTTGCAACAAGATTTATAAGAGCTTATAGAACTAATGTGCAGACTGCTTTTGAATAATTGTAATGTCAAAAAGGGACCCAGATTGGAATTCAGATGTATGTTAGAGGTGCCGCTATTCTTTTTAACACAGCCTAATTGGGCAACATTTTCCCTTTAAAGCAATAGGGTGTCAAACCTTTTCTCCCCCAAAGTGGGAGCTGAAGAACCAAAACTGTTTCTCTGTAGGTGCTATTACTAGAATTGCATCCATTAAGAATACATATTTTCCCTCCTCTTGTGAAGGTGCTGGCTCCTGCTGGAGTGCTGTGCACATTGTTCTGCTTTTTTCTGGCTCATACCCTGATGTGCTCTCCTGCCCAGTTTCCCAATGTGGTGTTGCTCCTCTGCTGGGCCAGGGGCTGATGTGGTGTTGCTCCTCTGCTGGGCTGGGGCTGATGTGGTGTTGCTCCTCTGCTGGGCCAGGGGCTGATGTGATGTTGCTCTTCTGCTGGGCCAGGGGCCGATGTGGTGTTGCTCTTCTGCTGGGCCAGGGGCTGATGTGATGTTGCTCTTCTGCTGGGCCAGGGGCTGATGTGATGTTGCTCTTCTGCTGGGCCGGGGCTGATGTGATGTTGCTCTTCTGCTGGGCCAGGGGCTGATGTTGCTCCTCTGCTGGGCTGATGTGGTGTTGCTCTTCTGCTGGGCTGGGGCTGACGTGGTGTTGCTCTTCTGCTGGGCCAGGGGCTGATGTGGTGTTGCTCCTCTGCTGGGCCGGGGCTGATGTGATGTTGCTCTTCTGCTGGGCCAGGGGCTGATGTTGCTCCTCTGCTGGGCTGATGTGATGTTGCTCTTCTGCTGGGCCAGGGGCTGATGTTGCTCCTCTGCTGGGCTGATGTGGTGTTGCTCTTCTGCTGGGCCAGGGGCTGATGTGGTGTTGCTCTTCTGCTGGGCTGGGGCTGATGTGGTGTTGCTCTTATGCTGGGCCAGGGGCTGATGTGGTGTTGCTCCTCTGTTGGGCCAGGGGCTGACGTGATTTTGATTTTAAAAGTTTAAAAGTAACCAAAGAAATGTTTAGAATCTATGATGGATTGAAAGAGAGCCAGTAGTCTAAAGAAATTTTTTGTGATGAGCTAATGGAAAATTGCATCTAAAATTGTGTTTTTGTCAACTATTGTAAATTTTAAGCTTTGCTGCAATGAATTTGATGTTTTCTGTTACTCCACATTGAGGATATTTGTTAAATCTTACTCCTTGACTTTAAAAAAATTGGCATTTACTGAATGAATTCTCCTTACTTGAAAAAAATCTCACAATGATGAACTTCCTTGAATGAGTATTGGGGCTAAAATCATGGCTGTGGCACCAGGGTCAAAAGTTATATGGGTGAGGGACAACTGGTGTACAAAATTGTTTGTTGTAGTAGCTTCAACCCTATTGGCAAAGGCGTTTCACTCCTCCAGTATCACTCAAGTGGCCATTCTTACTGTCTGGTTCTGGACAGTGCTTGTCTACAGGCTATTTGAATGTGGAGGTTCTTACAGCTTTATATTGTCCTCATCTGACATTCCGATAGCAGGAGTCACTGGATGGCACTTGGGCCCTTGGCCGACTTATGCCCTTTTTAACAGAAGGGTTTCTTTGTCTCCTACCCAGACGTCAGAAAATGGATGACTATTGGGCATGGCAGCCTTAAATGGTGATAGCATTAGTCCCAGCGTAACGATGATTTACCTTCCCTGTATTTGCAGCAGGATGAACAAATAGTGCATTTTACACAACGCAAGCTGGCATTTAAAATTGTCTGTCAAGCTCTACGATCCCATAAATCCTGGTCCTGGAATGATTGTGACGATAGAAGACAACATCCGCCCACCAATTTATGCCAACAAAATTAGGCCAGAAGGTGATGAGACAGCACTGGGCATGATCTTAATATTAGAGCTCGGCCATTCAGGAGCAAAATTGGGAAGCACATTCTCACACAAAGGGTAGTGGAAATCTGGAATTCTCTCCTCAAAAGGCTACTGGGTCAATTGAAATTTTCAAGATTAAGATTGACAGATTTTTATTAGCTGAGGGTATCAACTGCAGCCATTGTCTTCGGTCCCCGCCACAAACTCCATTCCCAACCAGACTCCAGCCCTGTCCGTGGCCATTGTCTAAGGCTGAACCAGACTAATTGCAAACTTGGCGTCCTATTTGACCCTAAGCTGAGCTTCCAATCCAATATCCGGCCCATCACCAAGACTTCCACCTCCATAACATCGCCCGTCTCCACCCCTGCCTCAGCTCATCTGTTGCTGAAACCCTCATCCATGCCTTTGTTACCTCTAGACTTGACTATTCCAATGCTCTCCTGGCCGACCTCTCACCTTGCACCTTCTGTAAACTTGAGCTCATCCAAAGTTCTGTTGTGAGTATCCTAACTCACACCAAGTCCTGTTCACCCATCACCCTTGTGCATGCTGCCCTATATTGGTTCTCTTTTTCATCCTTGTTTATAAATCCCTCCATGGCATCACCCTTCCCTACTTCTTTAACCTCCTCCTGTTCTACAACTCTCCGAGATCTCTGCGTTTTTCCATTTCTGGCCTCTTACACATTCCCAATTTTCTTTGCTCCACCATTGGTGGCCGTGCATTCAGCTGCATAGGTCCTAAGCTCAGGAATTCCCTCCCTAAACCGCTCCGTCTCTCTACCTCGCTCTCCTCCTTTAAGACACTTCTTAAAACCTGCCTCCTGCCCTAATATCTCCTTATGAGGCTCAGTGTCAAATTTTGTTTGATAACACTCCCTTGAAGCACCTGGGGACATTTTACTAAAGGTGTTATATAAATACAAGTAGTTGTCATTGTTGATATGGATCAAAGGCGGGTAAATGGAGTTGAGGTACAGATAAATGGTGGAAAAGGCTCAAGGGGCTGAATAGACTCCTATGTAACTGAAGTATGATTGTTCGTTCTGTTCTAGTAATATGTTAATAAATACAGCTGTTCCTCCTCCCGAACTCTGCCACACAACATCTGTGGTTGAGGCCAAGCAGGCCTGATCTGATTTCAAACCTGTGCTGCTCTGAACTTTTTACTAAGATACTGGAGACTAGGGAGGAAAAATTGAGCCGCGCCCCCTTTGGGGCGCTAACTTCACCGGGGCCCTACTTTTAGCGCCCCCCCAAAAAATGAGCACCCACACAGCCAAAATTTAATGGTAGCGCCCCAAGAGGGAAGCGGGGCGCTACTGGAAGCGCCCCGCCTCTCTCTTGGGGCGCTGCGAGGGAATATCGCGGCGCTACGTGCCGCAGTACTGCAGGCCTTCCTCCCCTTCTTAAAGGGAAGGGGCCTTGCGCAGTGCGACCCGGGGCCCAGCTGGGCCACCAGGGATTGGAGTGCCAACAAGAGAGCCCGGCACTCGAGAAGTGCCGGGCTCACGGAGTGCAGCCGGCACTCCGTGGGGGGGCTGCAGAGGAGGCCGGGGACGGCAACGGGGGCAGGTGCTGGCAGGCGGCCAGCAACAAAAATGGCCTCCCGGCACCTCGCCTTTAATTAGCGCCGCCCCGGCTGCAGGTAGGCCCCCCTGACCCCGTCGGACATAGCGTCCGGCGGTAAGTCAGGGGGTGCTACCGAAGATCGCGAGCGGGGCTCTGCGCACGGTGATGACGTCATCGGCGGCGGCGCAGCACCGAGGGGCGCTAACCTCCCTCTGAATTTCGCGGGAGGCGTTGGCGGCGCCGCGCCTGTGCGCTAGTTGCTTTGCATCCCGTTAGCGCCCTCTTAGGGTGCTAACAGGAGGCGCAAAGCAACCAAATTTTTCCCCCTAGATTGCTTCCTCAGGCCCTGCGATTCAGTGGTCCCTGCTCCACCATTAGTAGTCTGGGTGAGTTGGATTTCCAGCTGCCAACTCAAAGCCATTGACCCTGTCCCAAATCCTGGGGTTAGGGTCATTTTAATACTCAGGGTGGGCAAGCTGTGCCGGCAGGGATGGAATGAAAACACCTCCTCTGAAGAAGTGCTGGAATGTGAGAGGAACAACCTGCTGCTTTGGGTGGGGGTGGAATATATCCCTAACAATGAAGCAAAGTAATGTTTGGACACTGTAAGGCAATTAATCCCCTTGGGGATCGATTACTTTTGTAAATGATCTTTTCTGGGGCCTTATTAAAGCCAGGTGTGAGTCTTATGCCAGTCCTCAGCCTATGGGTGGCCCACTGGGCAGAATTCCCGGGGTAGCCTGCAAATGCCACGAGATTCTCTCGCTCGCTCCAAAGCAGTGCTTTGACATAGGGAAGGAGGGAGCATGGGCAATTCCGCCTCTCTGGAATTTGGACTATATTTTACATGGGGCAGAAATCTAGTGGATCCAGAATCCACTCCACATTATGGGCCCCCTGTGGGTAATATGCCTGACTTCTACTATTGCAGCCCACTGGAATTTCAGGGGACATCTGTGCTTTGCTTCTTCTCCCCTACTGTGGGGAGTTGTCTAGCCTCCAGTTAATACCCTCTCCATGGCAGCACAGCTGAGAGTAGGAGCTCGATGGGTTGGTGGAATTGACCCTGGGCCATCCCTTTCCCTGTTGTTGTTTAATGCACTGACCAGTCGAATAAAACTGGATTTTACTATTTTCACCGTAGGTTATCATTTTAGTTTGGCAAAATCTCATTTTCTTACGCTAAATAATTTTAATATTATTCCTTTTCTCTCCTGAAGGCACCAGCTCACACTGGGGCTGTGATTCCATGGGCACCAGGTTCCCTCTGGTATATCTCAGCTGCGCCGATACTTTACTCATAAGCCCGTTGCTTTCCTGGCTGCCCTCCTTGTTGAATCGGGTTTGCTGTTGCCACTGTCCTCGCGAGTCCAGCACGTTGGGAGTTAGCATCACTAGCACGTTACCAAGTGCAACAACAAATGAAAGTAAACTACTCCAGTTTATAACCTTTTAAAAATTCTCTTCATTTTTACAGCCACCTCTTTTCTGACAAGTAAATTAAAATTATCCTTATTCATTTATCTGAAAGATGTTATTTCAATATGGCCAATATAATTAATTGTTTTCCTTCCCAACTCGTCTCTATCTCAATAGCTGCAATTGACATAGAATAGGATATCTAGATTGCTTCAACTGTAACAACAGGGAGGCAACTAATAAAAAAATACCCGATACAAAAGCACTGTGCAACACCAATCCGCAGCTATGCTGCTGCTGCTGAACATACAACATCAGTAGTTTTCTAAATTAATGTTTTTACATTACAATGTACTTTTCAAGCACTTTAGTGTATGGGCCAGCACTGGCCGTTGAATACAATTGTGGAAAATCAGTTACACATTTTACAGCAATGCACTGTAAGTCAGAGAACACATTAAACCTGAACATTCCAACACTATCCAAATAAATTAATGGTCAAGACTGAACACACTGTTGGTAACAAAACGGATATAAATTTAGAACAACAAAAACTTGCATTTATATAGCGCCTTTAACATAGTAAAACGCCGCAAGGCGCTTCACAGGAGCGATGATCAAACAGAATTTGACACCAAGTCACACAAGGAGATATTAGGGCAGATGACCAAAAGTTTGGTCAAAGTGGCAGGTTTTAAGGAGTGTCTTAAAGGAGAGAGAGGTGGAGAGGTTTAGGGAGAGAATTCCATATATTAGGGCCTATGCAGCTGAAGGCATGGCTGCCAATGGTGGAGCGATTAAGATTGGGGATGCGCAAGAGGCCAGAATTGGAGGAGAGCAGAGATCTCGAAGGCTTTTAGGGCTGGAGGAGGTTACAGGGATAGGGAGGGGAAAGGCCATGGAGGGATTCAAAAACAAGGATGAGAATTTTAAAATTGATGCGTTGCCGGACCTGGAGCCAAGGGAGCACAGCGAGCACAGGGGTGATGGGTGAACGGGACTTGGTGTGAGTTAGGATACAGGCAGCAGAGTTTTGGATGAGCTCAAGTCTCTGTTGGGTGGGAAGATGGGAGGCCAGCCAGGAGAGCATTGGAATAGTCAAGTCTAGAGGTAACAAAGGCATGGATGAGGGTTTCAGCAGCAGATGAACTGAGGCAGGGGTGGAGTTGGGGGCGATGTTACGGAGGTGGAAGTAAGCAGTCTTGGTGATGGAACAGATATGTGGTCGGAAGCTCATCTCGGAGTCAAATACGACACCAAGATTACAAACGGTCTGGTTCAGCCTCAAACAGTTGCAATGGAGCGGGATAGAGTCAGTGGCTAGGGAGCGGGATAGAGTCAGTGGCTAGGGAATGGAGTTTGCGGCAGGGACCGAAGACAATGGCTTCGGTCTTCCCAATATTTACTTGTAGGAAATCTCTGCTCATCCAGTACTGGATGTCGGACAAGCAGTGTGACAAATCAGAGACAGTGGAGGGGTCGGGTGGGGTGGCGGTGACTTACAGCTGGGTGTCTTCAGCGAAAGTGGAACCGGACGTTGCATTTTCGGATGATATCGCCGAGGGGCAGCATGTAGATGAGAAATAGGAGGGGACCAAGTATAGATCCTATATCACCCCTCTGCTAGCTAAGTGGCCTTTCTTTCTCTGTGAGCCTAGGCAGTGGGTGGCAGCAGACTAGCTGGGGCACCACATCGGAGACTGATCCTATCCTCATCAGACACCCACACACTTTCCAGCAGGGCAGCACCTGGGAGCGGAAACCATGGCTGCTTTTGAAACATCTACCCTCTGGGGGTGGGGGCAGGGGGGAGGGAAAGAATCCTGCTCAAGTAGATAGCAGCTTACAATCCTGCATCCTTGTATTATTGTACACTTGAAATCTTCGCTGGAGAAACGAAACCTCCACTAGTGAAAGTTCACATTAAAGTTCTTTTTTAATAAGATCTCATGATTCATTGACATAACATTCTCCCCCCCCGCCCCCCACAACCTCCCCCCACCCCAAAAAAAACTGTTATTCAACATCACACTTTTACACAGTTGAGGATTCTGTACAGGTTTAAAAAGAACTGAGCTCAGGTTCCAAGCACTGCTTAAGGTACAGAGTAAAAATGAAATCTAGAAAAAAATTGTATTCAATGAACACATCTGTTTAGAGTTTACAGTACAAATAATTAGTAAGACATTGTCTGAAGTGCAATATCATTGCTTTGTTGATGAATTGAAAACTGTAAAATGAAATAAAAATACTTCAATGTTTTGTTAAACAAAGAGCCATTCTTTACAGGAAGTAGACCCAATGGTAAGCCTTATATTTGGACTTATATAAAAACCTATTTACATGAAACCATTACAGTTTGTATCACATCTACATGTACATCAGCACCGTAATGCAACAGCAGTGCAACTACAAAACTAGGCCTACTTTACTTGGTCCCTAAACACTTTTATTTAGAGGAAGCCTTAATTTAACAGCTTTTTAATAATTAAAAACTCATTTGCACCCATCTACTGTTGGTTACCAAATATTTCATCAAACTCTTGCATCCAGCCTTCCGTCGATCCACTTTTGATTAGAGAGTCCATCAGATCTACACTGTCTGATAAATTAGAGAAGGAACCAGCGCCTGATTGGCTGACGTAATTGAAGGCCAGGTCCTGACTTGTGGTTCTTGTATGATACCCTTGACCTGGGTTGCTTTGTGCATAGCAACCTGCTGTCAACTGTTGGCCTGTGGCCTGGTTAAAACCAGTCATATTGTGGATTGTCTGGGTCATGCCAGACATAACTATTTGTCTAGGCTGGTTGGTCCTTGGCTGTCCTGCAAAATGAGGCATCATTTGTCCTCCAACTGTACCAGCAGTGTCAAGAACTGGCTGACCCATTGCCTGGGAAAAATGTTGCTTGGCCATCTTGTGTTGACCAGGTTGCATTGGATAAGCTGATTTGCTGTTGAATGGACTTAACTCACTGTTAGCCTGAGTTCTGTTGGGTAAGCTCTGCAAACTGTGTTGCTGCCAGCTTTGAGTCGGTGTGCCAGAGCTTCCGATTAGCTGTAGTCTTTGAACTTGAGCCTTGGGCATTGCCTGCCCTACTGGTCCTTTTACTTGTTGTTGTTGTTGTTGTTGGGCTAACACAGGGTTTCCAAGTAGGTTTTGTCCATAACCAGCTACCATTCCAACCCCTTGTCCTGCAATAGGCTGTTTCTGCATCTGGCTAACGTTACGTGCCATGCTCGCATTACTTTGGTTTGAATGCTGAAGGATTTGGTTCATGCCTGGACTGATACTGTACATTCCTTGTTGGCTGTTCTGGGCATTGCTGTAGGGCACCATGCCAATCTCTGACTGACCGGTGGTGGCAGGTATCGTGCCAGAATTCTGGACCGGTGTCATCTGTATCATGCCTGGATTCTGTGCCATCATTCTGGGACTTCTCGCATTCTGGAGAGCCTGGTTCCGTGCAGCTGCCAACTCCTGGGCAGTACCTACAATGGAAAAAAAAAGAGATGAAACAAGTTGGATTTTACTACATTGTAACTGACCATTTTAAAATGATATTTAGTCTGTGATCAGCTTATTTTGCTGCCTTACATGATTGCAGTATTGGCATCAAGTATTTCACATAGTGAGTTCAGTTCCATTAAAATCTAAATTGTAACTGAAGTATGTCATGCTATGATACAGTTCACTGGTATGGTAGCCCTCTTGTACCTTGCTTAAGTGGGAATTCTTCACACGAGTCTAGAATGTGAGTATTGGCATGCAATTTGACTTTGTGGATGTCGGTCCAGCCTTTCCAGTTTCTCCACCCAATTACTCGAATTGGTCGGAGCTCTCATCACCACACTAGCTGAAATCAGCCAGCTCAGCACTGATCAGGTTTTGAACCTGGGACCTTTATCTTCTGTCTGCTTTAATGCTACAGCACGCAGTGCATTTCCTCATGAAGCCTCCAGAGAAACTATTGTGACCAATTAACTTTAGATTTTAAAAAAGGTAACTTATTTATTCCCCCCACCCCATCACTGAGGTAATCTTGTGCCACACATCAGCTCCTGTCTGAGGGACAGCGGACAACCTATTTCTGGAAGTTTGTAAGACCACCTTGCAGTGACTCCTAGTCGCCTCTCCTTCTCTACAAGGAAACGCCTGGCCTACGCTTGGCATCCGTTACTCCCCACCCAGCTAAGATTGGAAACTTACTTAGTGGAGAATCACAATAGTAAACCCCCTGCCTACTGCTCCATGGTAGAGTGCTCAGGGCCCCAAGACTCTGTGCTATTGTCATTCTACATAGCCATTAGTTGAAAATTACTGTGCCTGCCACCCTCCCTCTCCCCACCCCCGTCCCACAAACAAAGACTTTGAATACAGGTTCCTAAAAATACATTATTTTTAATCACCATATTAGGATTGAATTAAGTGTCGCTTATGGACAAATCTCTATATAAAGTGACTTGGCATTTTATTCAAATAAAAGTAAGGAAAACCTGTTTGGCCTCCACCTGGAACTGGGGAAGTACCCAGTAGTTTGTGGCCAGGGGACTCTCATAACACAAGAACCCCCTCTCCTGGGTAGTCTGAGGCCCCTTCATGAAGGATCATGCAACATGAGCTCCTCCTTCCCCCTAAAGCACTCCCAGGAGGTAATATTGCCTACATTGACCAGTTGTCAGGCAAGGGCAGCAAACTCAATTTGCACAACAAACTAGTCAGTATAGGCAATCTTTCCATATCTCTGCAACTTCCTCCGCTTCAAATGTTTATCAACTCTTCCTTTAAAAGATGCCTTAACTACTTCCTGTAGCAAAGCATTCAATGATCCAAAACTCTCTGCTTAGTGATTTTTCCTAATCGCTCTCTGACGTAAGAAAACTACTAGGCACTTGGTCTAAGCGTTAAACAAAGCTTTAATCAACTGTTTTACAACATGGAGGTCTAGTTGTGTCCTAAACTAGTTCCTGTTAAGAATGTCCTGCGCAAGCTGGGCCCGTGCCCGAGTATTTATACACTCCCTGGACAGCGCCACCCGCAGGCCACTCAGTATTATTTCATAAGTCATGAATGACAGATTCAGGTCACTCTCCTCATTCTTTTAATGACAATCTTAAATTGATGACCTCCCCATCACTGCAGTGTTCCCCTATTCACCCCTCAAAACCCTTCATAATTAAAAAAAAACATGAATTAAACTTGTTCATAGCCTTCTCTGCTCCAACAGAAATAGTACCAATACTTCAAGTCTCTTCTCATAACTAGAGTTTCTCATTCCTGGTGTCATTCTGGTGAATCTACGCTGGCGAATGTACCCGAGGGTGAATGAATTGCTCTGACCTTTAAATATGTATTGTGCACTGCCTCATGCTTAGTGGTTAAGTGTACCACCTGGTGGGCTACTCAGTCATACAGACCGAAAGCCCCAGGTTCAATTCTGAATCTGTGCTCAGTCAGTTGATCTCAAATGAGGCAGCACCTAGGTGCTACAATTGACCTCAATGCCCCCAACACTAGGGAGGGAAAAAAAATCAGCCATATTCCCTACTCTCTATTGACTTGCGCTGAAATGTTTACACGTACAGATGTTGATTGAGGGCAGAATAGAGCTCAGCTGTGAGGTGCTCCACAGTCGAATAGTCATGTTGACACTCATGGTCTAGGCCCACATGTTGAATAACCACTTGAGTGAGATACTGGAGGGCAGCTGCAGCTCATGGAGCTATACCCCAGGATAAGTCAGCGTCTTCAGATTAGAGAAGAAAATTAGAAAAACATTAGTCCCACTTTATACACAGCAATGCCAATAACTCAATTCAACCCCTGAAAGCACCATGTAATCAACATATATGGTGGCCGTTGAAATTTGTATTGTGAAAGCAATAAAAAGTTTAATAAAGAAATAAAATTTTCAACACCCAAGATCGTGGAAAGGTAAATGATGGGATAATGATTCTGAGGCACCTTCTTATTAATTTTTAATTGAAAAGAATGAGTTAGTATGACAAAAATGAAGCAGGGAAATTGATTTTCAGGAGTAAATTTCGTTATCAGCAGTCAGAATGGATCCAGAAGGGGAAGATCCTGCCTGAACAATCTCTGACACCTATGGGCCCTGACAACATCCCGGCTGTCGTGCTGAAGACTTGTGCCTCTAGCCAAGCTGTTCCAGTACAGTTACAACACTGGCATCTATCCGACAATGTGGAAAACTGCTCAGGTATGTCCTGGCCACAAAAAGCAGGACAAATCCAACCCGGCCGATTACCGCCCCATCAGTCTACTCTCAATCATCAGCAAAGTGATGGAAGGTGTCATCGACAGTGCTATCAAGCGGCTCTTACTCATCAAAAACCTGCTCACTGATGCCCAGTTTGGGTTCCGCCAAGACCACTCGGATCCCGACTTCATTACAGCCTTGGTCCAAACATAGACAAAGGAGCTGAATTCCATAGGTGAGGTGAGAGTGACTGCCCTTGACATCAAGGCAGCATTTGACCGAGTGTGGCATCAATGAGCCCTAGTAAAACTGAAGTCAATGGGAATCAGGGGGAAAACGCTCCACTGGCTGGAGTCATACCTAGCACAAAGGAAGATGGCTGTGGTGGTTGAAGGTCAATCATCACAGCCCAAGGACATTGCTGCAGGAGTTCCTCAGGGCAGTGTCCTAGGCCCAACCATCTTCAGCTGCTTCATCAATGACCTTCCCTCCAACATAAGGTCAGAAATGGGGATGTTCGCTGATGACTGCACAGTGTTCAGCGCCATTCACAACTCCTCAGATAATGAAGCAGTCCATGCCCACATGCAACAAGACCTAGACGACGTTCAGGCTTGGACTGATAAGTGGCAGGTAACATTCACGCCACAGAAGTGCCAGGCAATGACTATCTCCAAAAAGCGACAGTCTAACCACCTCCCCTTGACATTCAATGGCATTACCATCGCCGAATCCCCCACTATCAACATCCTGGGGGTCACCATTAACCAGAAACTTAACTGGACCAGCCACATAAATACTGTGGCACCAAGAGCAGGTCAGAGACTAGGTATTCTGTGGAGAGTGTCTCACCTCCTGACTCCCCAAAGCCTTTCCACCATCTACAAGACACAAGTAAGGAGTGTGATGGAATACTCCCCACTTGCCTTGATGAGTGCAGCTCCAACAACACTCAAGAAGCTCGACACCATCCAGAACAAAGCAGCCCGCTTGATTGGCACCCCATCCACCACCGGTGTACCGTGGCTGCAGTGTCTACCATCTACAAGATGCACTGCAGCAACTCGCCAAGGCTTCTTCGGCAGCACCTCCCAAACCCGCGACCTCTTCCACCTAGAAAGACAAGGGCAGCAGGCGCATGGGACCACCACCACCTCCAAGTTCCCCTCCAAGTCACACACCATCCTGACTTGGAAGTACATCGCTGATCCTTCATCGTCGCTGGGTCAAAATCCTGGAAGTCCCTACCTAACAGCACTGTGGGAGTACCTTCACCACACGGACTGCAGCGGTTCAAGAAGGCAGGTCACCACCCTCTTCTCAAGGGCAATTAGGGATGGGCAATAAATGCTGGCCTTGCCAGCGACGCCCACATCCCATAAAAACAAATAAAAAAACCCCCAAGTGGACTATGGAAAGCTCAATGACGTGGTGTACCTCGACTTCCAGAAGGGATTTGACAAAGTTCCACATGAAAGGCGATTAATTAAACTCAAAGTGTTAGGGATTCAGAGTAAACCTTGGGTGTGGATTAGAAATTGGCTGAAGGGTAGAAAACAATGGCCAGGTATATGCGGTCAGCGGCGAAGCGATCGAGATCACAGAGGGGGATGCCCTAGGGCTTGACGTTGGGACCACTACGGCTTCCGATTTAAATAAATGACCTGGATTCAGAAACTTAAAGCAAAATGATCAAATTTTAAAAATGATAGCAAACTCGGAGGAGCAGTGGAATGTAGAGGAGGCAGCTCAGAAAATATATAAGCGGGCAGAAAAATGGCACATGAAATTGAATCCAGACAAACGTAAAATACTGCACACCGGAAGGAAAAATAAGAACAGGTGTACTCCACTGAAATAGGATGTAGCCAAAAGAGACCTGTGGGTCTTAGTAGACTGACACGCAACATGTCCAACCAATGCAGAGCAGCAGACAACAAAGTGATAGGATGTTTAACTACATAAAATGTTTAACTACATAGGCAAACCAGTCAGAGGAAGTGTGACCAAACTGTACAGTGTTCTGCTCCGACTGCTCCTCGAGTAATGCATCCAATTCTGATTGCTGAGACACAAGGGAGACATTCAAGTGCAATGCAGGGAAGAGCTATCAGGCTGATTCCAAGTGTCAAAAGACTGAGTTATGAGGGAAGACTTGAGAAACTTGGGCTTTTCAACCTGGCAAGGAGGCATCTGAGAAGTGGTCTTAGAGATATGTAAAATAGTTAACAGAATGGAAAAAGTAAACCCGAATATTATTTAGGTTAAATAGCAAGATTAGGACATTGATTCAAAATTGAAAAAGGCAAATTTAGGACTGTTATCAGGAAATTCTTCTTCACACAAAGTGACCAACGTGTGGAATAAACTTTCAGGAAGAAAAGTGGAGGCAAAAACCTTGGAATCATTTAAGAAACAACTGGATGCTGAAATGGGGGGGAAGTTTAGGATCTTTCTGGGTGGATGAACTAAGGTGGGCTCAATGGGCCACAAATGACCTACACAAAACAAGGATTGACATTTAAAAAAATATATACTTCTAGTCTCGCTGAGGCTAGAAGCAGGAGTCATTCAGAACCAGCTGATACAGCCTCTCTCCATTCTAGCCCACGTTAAATTCTATTTGAAGTCATGCGCCAGTAATTTCCATGGTGGATCTTCCAATCTCTTGCATAGCTTTAGCAGAAACCCCAGAGAAATGGCATAAACAGCCGTCCACGCCGTTTCTCCTGGGATTCTGTTGGTCTTCCGCCGAAGTTACAGCAGGAGATCAGAGAACACCTGTGGAAATTCTACCCCTCAGTCTTCAGGCACCAGACAAAACATTGAAATTCATTATCAAATGGAGAAACAGCATGGTCTCCATCTCAAACACTGTAGAATATTCGACACTTACAATCATTAACCCTTTCTATGTAAAGAAGGCACTAAGCAGGTTTGGAAATGCATACATTCCAGCAGTGATATAGGTTCCCCGCCCCAGGTAATAGACTCAATTTTCTACTCCTGCGGGCGCTGGCTGTTGACTGGGTACAATTCGGTGGGCGCTGCCAGGTCTGCAGTCCCTTTGCTTAATTAGTCATTCCTCATGAACCCAGCAAAGCTATTCAAGCATGGAGAGTATCACAAGTGAGCCCGATCCTATTCTTCCTCAACATTCTCACACACACACACACTTTACAGCAGGGGTCACCGGGTAGTGATCAGGAGCAGAAATCCTAGCTGCTTTTCCCCTTTCTTGTTCAGGGACACGGTGGCAATTTGTAGCACTGACTGTTGACCTGGCTGAAATTAAGCTAATGCCGCTACTGCAGTATTCCGAAAGGGTGAATGCTGTTCATACATTCCTCACACGTTAGTGTTTTGGTATACCCCAGCAAAACTAAAAACAGAGCGATTTCTCTGGTCTCCTGAACATCACAGACGGAGGCTGGACTGCTAAGAGATGCAGCTTGCCACCAGTACGCCCGTGGTTTCACTAAATCCCCCGCCCCCGATAAAGGAAAGCCTCTTTATTAGGTTGCAGTACAGATTTCACTCACATCCTTATTAGGTGGATCACTCTAATGTGATAATGGTAATGTGTTCTATTCAAACGCAATCACGTGGAAATTAGCTCAGCAGCCGCAAAAATATGGGAAGAATGACTGATTGACAGTACGAGAAGAAAAAAAGACAATCTGGAAAGGAGCTCTTTTTCTCCTCCAATTTTCTTCCCTTGATATCTGAAGGTGCTGTCCCTTGCTGGGGTACCACATATCCGCTCCATCACCAAGACTGCCTACTTCCACCTCCGTAACATCGCTCAACTCACCCGGCCTCCGCTCATCTGCTGCTGAAACCCTCATCCATGCCTTTGTTACCTCTAGACTTGACTATTCCAAGGCTCTCCTGGCCAGCCAACCATCTTATACATAAGACGTAGGAGCAGGAGGTGGTCATTTGGCCCCTCGAGCCTGCTCCGCCATTCAATAAGATCACGGCTGATCTGATCTTGGCCTCAACTCCACTTCCCTGCCCGCTCCCCATAACCCTTGGCTCCCTTACCTTTCAAAAATCTGTCTATCTCCACCTTAAATATATTCAATGTCCCAGCCTCCACAGCTCTCTGGGGAAGAGAATTCCAAAGATTCACGACCCTCAGAGAAGAAATTCCTCCTCATTTCCGATTAAAAAGGGTGCCCCCTTATTCTGAAATTATGCCCCCTAGTTCTAGATTCCCCCACGAGGGGAAACATCCTCTCTGCATCTACCGTCAAGCCCCTTGAGAATCTTATATGTTTCAATAAGATCCCCTCTCATTCTTCTAAACTCCAATGAGTATAGGCCAAACCTGCTCAACCTTTCTTCATAAGACAACCCCTTCATCTCCGGAATCAACCTCGTGAACCTTCTCTGAACTGCCTCCAATGCAAATATATCCTTCCTTAAATAAGGAGACCAAAACTGTACGCAGTACTCCAGGTGTGGTCTCACCAACGCCCTGTACAGTTGTAACAGGACTTCCCTACTTTTATACTCCATTCCCTTTGCAATAGAGGCCAACATTCCATTTGCCTTCCTAATTACTTGCTGTACCTGCATGCTAACTTTTTGTGATTCATGTACAAGGACCCCCAGATCCCTCTGTACCTCAGCATTTTGTAATCTCTCCCCATTTAAATAATAATTTGCTTTTTTATTTTTCCTACCAAAGTGGATAACCTCACATTTTCCCCACATTAAACTCCATCTGCCAGATTTTTGCCCACTCGCTTAGCCTATCTATATCCCTTGAGATTCTTTGCATCCTCCCTACATCTTACGCCCTACATAAACTTGAGCTCATCTCTGCTGCCCATATCCTAACGCGCACCAAGTCTCATTCACCCTTCACCCCTGTGCTTGCTGACCTACATTGGCTCCCGGTCCAGTACTGCCATGATTTTAAAATTCCTCCATGTTTTCAAATCCCGCCATGGCCTTGCCCCTCCCTTTCTCTGTAACCTCCTCCAGCCCTACAACCCTCCAAGATATCTGCGCTCCTCCAATTCTGGCCTCTTGCGATTTTCATCGCTCCACCATTGGTGGCCGTGCCTTCAGCCGCTTAGGCCCTATGCTCTGGAATTTACTCCCTCAATCTCGCCGCCTCTCTACCTCTCCTTTAAGACTCTCCTTAAAACCTACCTCTTTGACCAAGCAGTCCTAATATCTCCTTATGTGGCTCGGTGTCAAATTCTGTTTGATAATGCTCTTTTGAAGCACCTAGGAACGTATTACTACGTTTTATTAATGCAAGTTGTTGTTGGTACGGTTCGACAGGTACTCCTTACCTCTGGTACCTCACCCAAGTGGCCATTCTTCATATGTGAATCCAAACAATAAGTGCCAGTAGGCTTTTTAACCATGGAGGGCATCACACTTGAGCCTGATTCTAACCTCATCCTCCACCCACACGCACCCACTTTCCAGCATGAGTCATTGGAGGGCAATCAAAAGCTTGAACCTTGGCAGAGAAGTTTTTTTCTTTCCCCCCCTCCCCTTCGACTATCTTGGGGAGCTGAGGCCAACTGTATCGCCCCAGCAGAAATGATCTGACTTGGCACTGACTGGGGATTCAATAAATGCAGAAAAATTCTTAAAATACACCGCAGGTCATCGGCATCTATAAAGAAAGAAGCCAGCTTAACGAATCGGGTGGAGAAGCGTTGTTCGGATGCTGATGAAACATTCAGAATTCCAGCATTCACAGTTTTCTTTTCATATCTGAAGCTGCACCAGTCTGGTTTGCATGGTTCATTCCCATGCCGCTGACTGCATCTCTCCATTGAGTGCTTGGGGAGCCCCACAACATGGCTCTTGAGGCACTAATTTGAACTTGGCATGTTGATCGTGGAGGAGCTGGCAGGTTCGGAGTTACTATATAACCAAAGTGTCCTGTTTAAATGTCTATCTGACATATCGAGTAGCAACCCCTTCATTATACTACAGGTAAAGCCACTGGTTTCGTTCTTTTTTAAAAACACAAAAGAAAAATGGGATGGAATTGCTGAAAACATCAGTAAAAATCTCAGGGAGTGTGGCGGTGGGGCAAGTCATACAAAGGAAATTGGACGCATTCAGTTGCTGTAAATCAGCGGCCTTATCTATAACCGACGTCAAAACAAAAATACTGAGTGGAACTGTAAGACCTCACAGATGAAACAACATCAAATTACAATATTCACGATGGCTGTGATGTTGCTGACCTCGGTGGGTCTGTGGCGGGCCCCGACCCCGCTGCTGGCTCCATCCCGGCCTCTGAAATGAAGTTCCCCTGACTGGGCTTGTTAAACCCGCCCAGCGTGTTTGCCGGCCAATTAGAGAAAGCGTGATGTCATTTGATGATGCGTCATCAGCCAGTTTCCTTAAAGGGACCATGGCCAACTTTATTTTGACATTTGTGCTGTCAGTGTTCAACAGCATTGAAGTGCTGCAAACACTGACAAGCTCTGCACAGAGGTGCAGGGCTGCACCCAGGCTCTCCCATGGCTCCCTCCATATGTTTATGGAGGGAGTCACAGCACACAGGGAGGTCCTCTTCTCTTCCCATGGGCGGAAGAGACCTCCCTAGGAGATCAACACAGCTGGTTGCACATTGCAGAGGAGGACACAAGCAGGGATGTCGTGAGGAGGACCTGGGTGCAGTGCTGCAAACATTTCAATGATCTCAGTAGATCACGAAACGTTAGCACAAAGCCACACTCAACTTCATCCTGCTGTGCCTCTCATCACATCCCCATCACTCTGCCTTCCCTACCCTACTCCTGCACATCCTTACTCACACCAACTTACCTTGCACCTCAACCCATCCCTCTCTAGATACATTATCACATCCCCATCTCACTAGCCACCCCTCACACTCACCCTCAGCCTAGTGCAATCATACCAACTAACACACAAGGGTAGGCACTTGGGTGTTTTATCCAATGTTCATGTAAAGTTTCTGTTAATGTGGTGTCAAACATTGAAACCTTAATTTTCAACACTTGGACAGATTTATGTGCATTTTTGGAAGTGGCTTAGTGAGTTGCAGTGAATGGTGAGACATAACGGTACCCCTGCAATGGTGATGAATGTGAAAGGAATGACTTGGGCATTGTAGGGATGCTTTATGGTGTTGGTGTGGGGTGGTGCCAACCTGGCGCATCATGGGGCAGCCAGGGTGTACAGCGTCAAGTGAAGTAAATCTGGCCATGGTGAGGCCATCCCTGGCCTCCCGGGCAGCATTGTGGTCGGGTGCTGATGCCCTCTGTCCTGTGCAGCATCAGTTGATTGCGGAGAAGGTTGGTATTGTTGTTGGTGCTGCTGGGGTGCCTGGTGATGCTGGTGTTGGGGCTGATCGTGGTGGGATTCTGAGGACCAAGGTGAAAGAGTATAACGGGCACCCATGCTGATGGAATAGATGGCAGGTGAAGTAGAGATGACAGAAGCGATCTGTCAATGGTGAGACAGGTAATGAGGTCAGACTGGATGGAGATTTGTGTAAAGACTTGCAGCATGGTGAATCTGTTGTGGAAATGCAGTGAGGAAGAGCTTGTGGCTGAGGGAAGATCTCGCTGTAAGGTGGGAGCTTTTACTGTACATTTGAAGCTGTCAACTCAACAGCTGATTCAATGGCCACTGAACTCCTGCCTTAACTTGACAGAGGTGGTCCACGACCAGCGTGAACCCTGTGGACGAGCTGTCAAATGCAGAAGGTGAGCTGAAATTCATTTTAAGTGGCTCTAAACAAGCCACTAATTACTTGAATTGGGTCCCTCGCTGTGAACCCGCCGCTGCGTGTCAGGTTTGCTCAGCGCCGACAGACCCGATATCGGGGAAAGGCACGTGGCGGCGGGTTCACAGTGAGGTCCCGACCCGCTGGGGAAAAAAAAACACTTTCCCACCCGACCCGCCACCGATTGACCGCTGACCCCCCGGAAAATCCAGCCCAATGTATGGAAAATATTGCTGATTCCAGAGCATGTGATTAATGTTTATGTTTTCACACATTTACAGAAGTCAGATGGATTTTAGAATTTTGGTCAAATTGCTCATCGTGTTCCCCCAACGATTCTCGGTACCTCTTTCTCTGCCAATTATCAATCAAACGCTTTGAACAATCTATTTTGAAGAACCTTTTATGTCTTCATATTGATGCAACTAACTAGTCTGTCCTCTGCTATAGCTTTTAACAAGGGTTAGCATGTGTCTATTTTGTCCAAGTTATTTTCTCCTTTCTCATATTCAGTTCTCTTTTTGGGTAGCAGGCCAATTGCAGGTGAGAGGATGGGTGGCTACATGACCTCTTCCAAGGCCTCTGCCTATGCCGCTCTTAAGCTGATTGCCAAGAGGTGAGAGCGGCCTCTGACCATCGCGTCCCACAGTAGTGCGGGACTCATTGGCAAATTAGCAGACTGCAGTCGTGAATTGTTCCATGTATTTCTGCTCCAACTTTTCCATCTCTCTCTCTCTCTCTAAATTTTCCAAACATTTTCCTTAATTTTTAAAAAATGATAAAGGATGCTCCGGATGATTCAGTGGGTAAATGCACTTTGTGACTTAGAACGGAATCACATAGACCAGGAAAGTCCCATATTTCATAGGAAAATAGGAGCAGGAGTAGGCCCTTCAGCCCCTCGAGCCTGTACTGCCATTCAATTAGATCATGGCTGATCTGTATCTCAACTCCATCTACTCGCCTTGGTGCCGTAACCCTTAATACCCTGGCATAACAAAAATTTACCAATCTCAGTTTTTAAATTTCCAACTGATCTAACCTCAACAGCTTTTTGGTGGAGAGAGTTCCAGATTTCCACTACCCTTTGTGTAAACATGTGCTTTCTGACATCACCCCGGAACGGCCTAGCTCTGGACTCTCCCACCAGAAGAAATAGTTTTTCTCTATCAACCCTATTAAATCCTTTAATCATCTTAAACATCTCAATTAGATCATCCCACAATCTTCTATATTCAAGGGAATACTAGCCTATGCAACCTCGCCTCATAATTTAGCCCATTAAGCATCAGTATAATTCTAGTAAATCTGTGCTGCAGCCCCTCCAAGGCCAATAGATCTTTCCTGAGGTGCGGTTCCCAGAATGCAGTACTCCAGATGGGGTCTAACCAGAGCTCTGTACAGCTTTTTTTTATTCGTTCATGGAATGTGGGCGTCGCTGGCAAGGCCAGCATTTATTGCCCATGCCTAGTTGTCCTTGAGAAGGTGGTGGTGAGCTGCCTTCTTGAAACACTGCAGTCCGTGTGGTGAAGGTGCTCCCACAGTGCTGTTAGGGAGAGAGTTCATGGATTTTGGCCCAGCGACGATGAACGAACAGCGATATATTCCCAAGTCAGGATGGTGTGTGACTTGGAGGGGAACTTGGAGGTGGTGGTGATCCCATGCGCCTGTTGCCCTTGTCCTTCTAGATAGTAGTGGTCGCGGGTTTGAGGTGCTGTTGAAGAAACACCCTTTTGTATTCCAGCCCTCGAGATAAAGGCCAACATTCTATTAGCCTTTTTTAAATTACTTTTTGTACCTGTCCACTAGCTATTGCCGATTTTTGTATTGGATCGCTAAATCTCTCGACTTATCCACAGTTCCTAGCTTCTCACTATTTAGAAAATACTCTGATCTATCTTAGGTCCAAAGTGGATGACCTCACACTTCCCTACACTGAACTCCATCTGCCACAGTTTTGCCCACTCACTTAATCTATCAATGCCCCTTTGCAACTTTCTGCTCCCAGCTACACTAGTTACTGTGTCACCTAACTTAGTGTCATCATCGGCTCTCTATTCCTTCATCCAAGTCATCTTAATTATAGTGAAAAGTTGCAGCCCCAGTACAGATCCCTGGGGGACACCACTAGTCACATCCTGCCAATTTGAGTACATACCCATTATCCCTACTCTCTGTCTCCTACCTCTTAACCAATTCCCTAGCCAAGCCAATATGTTGCCTCCAATTCCATGCGCTCTCATTTATGTTAACAGTCTCTTATGTGGAACCTTGTCGAATGCCTTCTGGAAGTCCATATAAATAAGATCCATAGGCACTTCCTTATCTACTATGTTAGTTACCTCCTCATAAAATTCAACTAGCTTCATTAGACATGACTTACCCGTTACAAATCTATGCTGGCTCTCTCTGATCAGCTCATGTTTGTCCAAATGCTAAGTCACTCTAATAACAGATTCTAGTAACTTTCCCACAACTAACGTTAGAATTTCCCAGCTCATCTCTCTTACCCTTCTTAAATAACAGAGTGACATTGGCAAATTTCTAATCCAAGGGGACAATTCCTGAATCGAAAGAGTTTTGGAAGATCATGACTAACACAACAACAATTTCCTCACTGAATTCTTTTAATACCCTGGGGTGGAAGCCATCAGGTCCTGGAGATTTGTCTATCTTTAACCTCATTAGTTTCTCCATCAACATTTTTGTACTTATATTGAATCTAGTTAGTTCCTCCCCTTGATTTATTTTTACTTTTCCTTATATCTCCAGTATTTTATCCTCATCCTCTACTGTGAAGACAGATACAAAAGTAGCTATTTAGTACATCCACCATTTCCTGATTTCCAATTACAGTATCACCTGCATCTATCATTAAGGGACCCACATTACTCTTAGCCACCCTCTTTCTCTTAATATATTTGTGAAAACCTTTAATGTTTCAGCTCTTGGTGTGTGCCAAGTTACCTTATCTCTGCCAGGGCAGAGTTAGGGCATAACATTGTCCTCACTATATTAAAAAATGGTAACAAAATGAATGCAGTTCCCACTCAAAAGGTCTGAGCTTGGAATCGCGACGGGGGTTCATCTGATGTCCTGTCGCAACTTTGGTGAATGGCGCAAACGGCCATTCACTCCATTTCTCTGGGGTTTCCGCTGAAGTTACAGTGGGAGATCAGGAGAACCCCTGTGGAAACTCTACCAACTAATTGCTATCCAACAATCCCTGCCAGAAAGTCTTTGGCGACATTTCAGAGGATAGCACTGGGCCCAGCATAGCTGTCCCACACGATCAAGCAGCTTGCTGAGAATCACCGTCAAGGCTTCACGAATAAAGAATGGGCACTTGGGCGAGCTACTAGCAGCCATGGTACAGTACATGAGCATGAGTCATAGCCTTTAGGACAAGAGAGAAAAATCGAGGAAAAAAAAATTGAACAGAAAAAGTAAATACTCGATCTAAAAGTGAGGTAAATGGAATATTTATTGTGATCAATAACTCCATCCGTGTGCAGATAGTTAACTCATTACCATTTATAAAACTATTAAATCTAAATATTCCAGATAATTTCAATTAATCAAATATACAGAACACTGCAATTGTGCTCCCGGGGTCACGCATGTATTCTCAGTAAGGAGGACTGCATGTATGATTGATTTTTGTACAGGGTCCATGAGGTACATCAATCAATAACAGACTCAAAGAGAGTTCAACCAAGATCGGTCGTAATAGTTAAAAAAAAAACTATTTCACTGTTGAATGTGGGGGCTATTGTTGGAAGACAGTGGTGAATAATAGCATAGCAACAGTAGTACTGTAATCACTGGTGGTAACCATGCTGTTCATCATGGGTGTTCCTGCCAGAATTTCACTGGGAAACAAATGGAAATGGGATGGGGTAAGCTGCTCTGTTTGGCAAAAAGCATAAAAGAAATGCTTGCTAGATATATTACAGTTTGGAGAAAAAAAGGCTCTAAAATTACACCAAGGCATACAAGCGTACGAATGCTTAACACTTTTGTCTGAAATTCCATTATTTGAGCTGAGGTATTAATCGGTTTAAAATAAATAGGTCAACACCTCCGCTAAAATAGCTGAGAAAGGAAATTCAGACAAATGCATTAAGCATTTTATTTGCTTGTATCCTGCAGCCACTAGCATACATAAACAGAGGATACACAACAGTAGAATATGACGGGATTACATTGTTCCTTTTCGAGTACTCTATTAAGCCCCACCTCAATTTTCTCCGCTCCTCTCACTGAAGTAGATGGGTCATGCAGTTTCACAGAGACTGATCATATTTTGTTTGGTAATCGCTCCTGTGAAGCACCTTGGGATGTTTTACTACGTTAAAGGTGCTATGTAAATGCAAGTTGTTTTATATCATCCAAGTAGCCTTTCTTTATGTGTGAGCCTAAACAGTGAGCGTTGGCATCATATTTAACAGGAGGGTGGCGGGGGGTGGGGTAATCACAGTACAGCTTAACTCTCTCCACACCGGACGTTCATCTATGCACGTTCTAGCTGACTAGGAGCAGGTACCCGAGCTAATTTTCCATCCATAGCCCAGGAACGCGGAGGCTAATTGTAACACATCAAATACTGTCTGGCTGAGACCAGCTAATTCAGGGTAGGCCGAGGATCGAACCTGGGTCCTCACTGATCTGTATAGCTCAGTTCCACACTGACAGTGCATTTACTATTTGAACCATACAGGGCAGCGTAAGAGTGGGGATAATTACATGTAAAATAGTATTAAATTGATTTTTTCATTTTAGTTTAGTGGGAATTTTTTTTTTTTTTTTTTACACGTGTAAAGCACACTTGAAAACTGCCAGTTATGTCATGTGAGGTGCCTTACTGAAAAGGCCCTTAGCAGGAAAGAAGTATTAAATTCAGAGCTGTTTTGGGTTGCTGTGATTCCACTGATGAGTGAGTCAGTGTGTTAGTGTTAACATTTAGTTTCACAGTTCCCTACAAAGCTAAAACAATCTGAATACTCTGGCAAATCCCATATGTGAAAAGATTCATTCAATAAAGAGGCGATTCTACAATTAACGGATGGAAGATCATGGGGAGCACATGCCCGAATTCCTGAGAGGCGCTCTCGGTGGTTCAGTGCTGGGAACATGATTCGGTAAAAATACATGTCATCACGAAGAAGCAAGTTGACGTCAGACACCCCCATTTTAAGTACTGGAGTTCAGAGACAGGTATCAAGACTTAAATTCCCACTAATTACTTTCCAGAATGTTACATTGGCTTCCATATTGGTGCAGTTATTTGTTAACACAACATCTACAGGAGCACAACTTGATAAAATAAGTCAGCTGGCATACTTGTATCGTGGTGATGCGTGCTGCACAATCAGGATGCTTTACTGGTTATGGGAGGAGAAGATAACTGAGCCAGGTGCCCGGGGGCTGACTTTGTTTTTATTTTGAATTGGGTGTGCTATGGTGTCGGTGGAGGAAAGGCATCTTCTATACAGGCCTCCATGAAGGGTCCCAGACTATTAAGTGAAGGCTGACCCTCACTTGCTATGGCTGGCCATGTTTAGCCACTTGTTTCCTGGTGTTGAGGTGGAACGTTCTCACAGCAGTAGGATGTCGCTCACAGTAAACGTCTGCGCAATGTGAGGGGTCCTTGCACCTCCAAAAGGGGGAGGAAGCATAGCAGGTACACGAATGGGTTGGAGAGGATATAATCTTGGTTTTTAATTGGGGAACCAGGCTTATTGAATCAACAAGCTAGTTAGTGAAGAATGAACCTACAGTATTATTAACACCAGTCACTTTCTCCAGCCCGCTCAAAAAACATTTCAACTGTGCTGGAATTTCACGGTTTGATTTAATGCTGCTTCATTCAGAGCATCTGGAAGCTGAGCCGCTGAGTGTTAGTAATTGTAAAGACATCAGAGGTTTCCTGAAACATTCTATTACTTTTCCAATGTAAGCATTGCCTAAGTGGCATTATTATACAATGGGAAGGAACTAGAGACTGATCACAGTACGATTCATTTGGAATTTGTACGGTACAATGATTATACTCGAAGGCATTTTCTCTGACTTTGTACATTACCTTAATTTCAAAGTACAACCAGCTTTAGAAATGTACACAAAATCCTTTTCATACAATATTTAAAATGTGCAAAATTCAGAAAGCTAGAAAAGAAAATCCATTACTTAAAAGAAATAATTTCTAAAACATTGTTTGGACCTCTCTGACGTTCCAGGCACTGCATAATACCCTACTCAGCCACACAGACCAGGAAAACCTACGGTCTGATCCTTTGTCTGAACTGATCTCATTTGGGGCAGTAGTTCTGTGCTACAGTTGGCCTCAGTGCCCCTGGGCTAGGAAGAGGAGAAAAATTTCAGCCAGGGTTGCCACTCCTGATCATTAGGCATATTAGTTTGGCTCAGTTGGCAACACTCACATCTCTGGGTCAGAAGTTGTGAGTTTAAGCCCTAGACTCAGGCTTTAGTGCATAATCTAGGCTGACACTCCAGTGTAGTGCTGCATTGTTAGAAGTGGTAGTGTCATTCTTTGGATGAGATATTAAATTGAGGCCTTGCCTGCCTACTGAGGTGGGTGTTAACGACCCTTTGGAACTAACTGAAGATGGACAGGCAATTCTCCTGGTGCCCTGACCAACATTCCTCCCTCATACCAATACCACCTGATTAATCTCATGGCTGTCTGTGAGATGCTGGTGCAGTGTTAGTCCACATAACAATCAGCGAACTTCAAAATATTATTCATTGCGTAAGGTGCTTTGAAAACTTTTTCCATGAAACATGCTGTATAATTTCAAGTATTTTTTTTTAAAACTCCAGTTACCTGCTGGAAAGTACATGCAGTTGGACATCAGGCACTCAAAGGCCTCACAGACTCACTGTCTGGTCTTACAGGAGTAAAGTAGCCACTTGGGCAATGTGCCAGAAGGCTATTGGTGCCTCTGAAGCTGTACCCCAACATGAGTCACTTCCTTCACGGGACAAGTGGAGAAACGGGCATAACAACTCTTCAGCGGCAGTTTAACTTCACGAGCTTCACGATGATAATCAAGGCCGTTCGCATGGGGTTTTCACAGAAAATTCATTGAGTTAAATAAAAATTCAATTAAAAGGCATTTTATCACTATAAATGAGTAACTTGGATAATGCATTGCCCATTACATGGCAACACACCCCTGTTGTTATACAATATCATATCCTCTGACTCGCCACGAGCAACATCACAGGAGATCCAATTTAAATTTAAAGAAAAATGACTTCCAAATTAAACATTCCTAATCAAGAAGCACCATTTTGGTGATGTTTCCAAGGCTGGACAAGGGAATGTGCTGTCACATTGCTCAGGCTCAGCACCCCTCTACTTCACTAAATAAGTGGGATGGTGTCCATGGCACGGTGGACTGTAGAAGGTCCGTGAAAGGAATGGGCTTAACGCCTGAATCTTCTTTGTAGGTCCAAGCTTGGTTATGTTTCTGTTGCTCTCCTGCAATATCCGACATGCCCGCATCACAGTGGGCTTTCCCATCGGGTTACTTCAAGAAATAAGCCTACTCGACGATTCCCTAATACAACACCACAATACCAACCGCGTGTGCCCAGACACCGAGGGCACAACGTTCCTAGGTGCTATGCCATGCCATCAGCAGAGCCTCACATGCAGCAGGCGACTTATTGGAAAATCACAGGTGCTTTTCCCGTGATTTTCTGTCCACTGTCATTAATGAGAGGAAAATTGGAGGTAAAGCACCTATGGTGTCCTGGTAAGTCACTCACTGCAACCTAGTGGTAGGGGCCCTAGCAAAGCTCTGCCCCGAGTGTCGGCTAGCCGCTTGTTTGCAAGAGCTTCACAGTCAAACATGATCTTGTGAGAAGTCGCACAACACCAGGTTATAGTCCAACAGCTTTATTTGAAATCACAAGCTTTCGGAGCGCTGCTCCTTCGTCAGGTGAAGTCACCTGACGAAGGAGCAGCGCTCCGAAAGCTTGTGATTTCAAATAAAGCTGTTGGACTATAACCTGGTGTTGTGCGACTTCTCACATTTGTCCACCCCAGTCCAACACCGGCATCTCCACATCATGGCTAAACATGATCTTGACACCCATATGCATAGGGGCTGGAAGCCTGTCTGATATTTTCCTCTGCAGTCCAGGGGCACAGAGGGCAATTGCACCCTCCGACTGGAGTAGAAAACTACACAAGTAGCGCACGCACAGGCTGCTGAACAGTTATTTATGAGGTGAGGACCACTGCCCGATTAAAATCCGTTCCATTTATTCTGTAAATATAACCAATGCCCTTTACGGGAACTTACTGCACTTGTCAGTTAGTTTAATAACGCATGTTCAATCCTACAGGACAAACTACACATTTCACTTGTAAATGCTTAAAAAAAGGAGTCAATAATTGACAGGCTTACCTTGGAACTGGCTGACCTGTTGAACAGGATATGGATTCCTCTGCTGGTCCTTGCACTGCGGATGTGGTCTGGGAAGATGCCGCTGCATCTGGTCGTGTTGCTGCTGCTGTAACTGCTGTTGCTGATGGAAGGAAAACCAAGTCCATTAATTCTGCCATTACAGGTCATGGGGAAACCAACACTTCAATCGTACTGTTACAGCCGGAACAATGGTTACAATCGCCAGTGAAGCTGCAGTGCATCGTCCAACATTATTTTTTCCAAATACTTTTAGTTTAAAAAAAAAACCCAAACATTTTTCCTACATGGCCATTAAAAAAAGTTACTTTAATTTTTCTCTCCCTCCCTCTCTTTAGGTTTCCCCCTTCCAAACCAAATGCTATATGTGTTGGCCAACAAAACCACGGGAAATGAGGAGAAGGTGTCAGAACCTAGATGGAACAAAATAAACTTACAGTATCACACTTGAGCTGAAATTTATTGAGATCTGGCATTACTACTGCATGACCTCCTCCACTGTACAAGCAGAGTGAGACGTCTAGCAGTGGTGCTTTTCAGGGCTGGAGCATTTTGCCATCTGCAGCGTGACTGGTAGCTAGCACCAACTCACCCCCTCAGTGACAAGCTTCATTTAGCCTCAACCTGTCACATTAACACCTCCTCTTGCTTTGATTATCTCTTAATGTCTCTCAATGTCTCTTAATCTCTCCTTTTGTTCTTTCATCCCCTCCCCCTTTTCCCAGCTTTATACTTGCTTTAAATCTATTTCATTTCCTGCTTTTTTCCAGTTCTGACAAAAGGTCGAAATGTTAACTGTGTTTCTCTCTCGACAGATGCTGCCTGGCCTGCTGAGTTTTTCCATCATTTTCTGTTGTTATTTCAGATTTCCAGCATCCGCAGTATTTTGCTATCGTATTACTTGTTATTAATGTTTACTAATCTTTTTAGTTTGATTTGAGACAAACCATATAAACTGTAAGATAATTGCAACTGCTTTCAAAAGAGCTGAAATGCAGTCAGAGCTCTCCCGATCTCCCACCGTACCTTTACTGGGACACCTGGAGAAATGCTGCAAATGGCCATCGTCGCCGTTCCTCGGAGAGATCTGCCAGTCTCCGGCCAGAGTTACGGCTGGAGGCCAGGAGGACCCCTGTGGAATTTCCTGACCAAAGCGTTTTACCACAGATGTTTTCCTCTCTATTCTCTTCTCACCCTCAAAATGTCTCCACTTGTTCCCTGAAGGTGGTGACTCGTGCTGAGGTATGGTTGGCACTTCACTTGCGTTTCACGGCTGAACCAGTATAGTGAGAGTTGACAGGCTATTCAGTCAACTGAACCCATGTCTTCATCCAATATACATGCACCAGTAAGATTCACTGCATAGTGATGAGGAGCAGTTACCCCGACCCCAGGAGACTGTAGCGCTCATACTGTGACTACAACAGAGATCAGTTAACTCAGGGGTTGAACTTGGAGCCTTTCTGGTCTGCCCACTGGCCTATCAGAAGTGTGATGCATTTCCACAGCTGATTTCAATATAAATACACAAAAATCTCTTTGAGCTGTGTCCAATCATTAGCCAATTCCACTATTGCTTACAAATTGATTGGGTGCTTGTGTAGACAGATATAATTGCAATTGCCCCTACCATTAGTAAATCCACTAATGTGGATTTCTGTTGAGATGCTATATTTAGATAAAAGAGAGATGTTGGAATCCCCACTATCTCAATAGGGTAGCTTTCATCTTGACCACTTGGGCAGTAATCTAGTGAAGCAGATCACCCGCTCTTTATACAACCCACCCGATCTTCATTCCATTGAAATATAAAAGATGGGTGATCTGCCCTGTCAGATTACCGCCCAGGTGGTGAAGGTGAAAATCTACCCCAATATGTCTGGCCTTGTGATATCCTCTCCATCACAAAGACTGCCTGCTTCCACCTCTCTAGCATTGCTCGCTTCTGCTCCGGACTCAGCCCATCTCCTGCTGAAACCTTCATTCATGCCTTTGTCACCTCCAGACTAGTCTATGCCAATGGCTCAACCAGCCTGCTATCCTCTACCCTCCATAAACTTCAGCTCATCCAAAGCTTTTCCCACACCAAGTCCCGCTTGCCCATCATGCCTGTTCTCGCTGTTTCCCAACGCCTCAAATTAAAAATTCTCATCCTCATGTTGACATTCCTTCATGTCCTCACCCCTTCCCGATATCTGTAATCTACCCCTGAACTCTCTGCAAGAGTTCTCTCAATCTCCCACCATAACTTTAGTGGGAGCCCGGCAGAACCCCGAGACACTCTGGCCTCATGTCCCCTCCTTTCGCTCCACCATTAACAGCTGTACCTTCAGCTGCCTAGGCCCCACTTTCTGGCACACCCTCTTCTTCTTTAAGACCCTCCTTAACACGTATCTCTTTGACCAAGATTTGGGTCACCCCTCTTAATATCTCCTTCTTTAGCCCAGTGCCCATTTTTTAAATTATGGGCTGGATTTTGTCATTGGGGACGGGTTGGGGGCGGGTCAGGTGGTCGGCGGGTCCCGCCCCCACCTCCGATGTGAGGCGGGACAATTTAACCATTTTGCGCTAATTGGGCACTTGATTTCCAGCGTGTGGGAACCCCTGGCCCAGTGAGTCTTTTGGTTCTAAAACTCGCCTCTGATGACGTCATCTTTGCAGCTGCATTTAAGGCCTGCAAGCAGCCTTGGTTTTGCTGAGACTTCTGAGGGATTAGTGGTGCAAACATGGCAAGCTCAAGGCCCAAGTGCACACCCCGTTTTGATGAGGACTCCCTCCAAGCTCTGGTGGAGGGAGCAAGAGCTCAGAAGGAAGTGCTGTTTCCTTCATCTGGGAGGAAAAAGCCTCTCCAGCAGACCAAAGCTGTGTGGCTGCAAGTGGCCCAGGAGGTCAGTGCCATCTCAATGTGCAGCAGAACCTGGCTGCAGTGCAGAAAAGAGGTTTCATGACCTTCTCCGCACAGGAAAAGTGAGTATTACATCACCATGAACCTCAATCTGCTCCCCATCGCCTCTCATCACCAGCACTCTTCATTGTCAACCTCCTCCTCCATATCCCACTTGACCCTTACATCCCTGCACCCTTAACCATTCCCTCTCTCTGTATGTTCACATTCACTTAACTATTCGACTATGCAGTCCTCGCACTCCCTATCACTCTTATGCTATGACAACAGCTTACAACGCATGGGAACGGTAGCGTAGTGGTAATGTCACTGGGCTAGTAATCCAGAGGCCGGGACTAATGATCCAGAGACGTGAGTTCAAATCCCACCACGGCAGCTGGGGAATTTAAATTCAGTTAATTAAATAAATCTGGAATGAAAAGCTAATATCAGTAATGGTAACCATGAAACTATTGGATTGTCGTAAAACCCATCTGATTCACTAATGTCCTTTAGGGAAGGAAATCTGCTGGCCTTACCTGGCCTATATATGACTCCAGACCCACAGCAATGTGGTTGACTCTTAACTGCCCTCTGTCAGTTGTAACTAACCACTACGAAACAAAATAATAAGAATGAAACCACTCGGCACCGGCTACGGACACGGCAACGGCACAACCAGCCCAGTCGACCCTGCAAAGTCCTCCTCACTAACATCTGGGGACTTGTGCCAAAATTGGGAGAGCTGTCCCACAGACTAGTCAAGCAAATAGTCATACTCACAGAATCATACCTTTCAGCCAATGTCCCAAACTCCTCCATCACCATCCCACCGGCATGTCCTGAAGGACATAACTGCCAGTCTGGGTGACTGCTGGTGAGTGACACAGTGGTATGCAGTCGGGAAGGAGTGGCTCTGGGAGTCCTCAATATTGACTCCGGACCCCATGAAGTCTCATGGCTCAAGCATGGGCAAGGAAACCTCCTGCTGATTACCACCTACCGCCCTCCCTCAACTGATGAATCAGTACTCCTCCATGTTGAACACCACTTGGAAGAAGCACTGAGAGTAGCAAGGGCACAGAATGTACTCTGGGTGGGGGACTTCAATGTCCATCACCAAGAGTGGCTCGGTAGCACCACAGCTGGCCGAGTCCTGAAGGACATAACTGCCAGTCTGGGCCTGCGACAGGTGGTGAGTGAACCAACACGAGGGGAAAAATCTACTTGACCTCGTCCTCACCAATCTGTCACAGAAAGCATTGGCAGCAGTGACCACCGCACAGTCATTGCGGAGACGAAGTCCCATCTTCACACTGAGGACACCCTCCATCGTGTTGTGTGGCACTACTACCGTGCTAAATGGGATAGATTCAGAACAGATCTAGCAGCTCAAAACTGGGCATCCATGAGGCGCTGTGGGCCATCAGCAGTATCAGAATTGTATTCCACCACAATCTGTAACCTCATGGCCCAGCATATCCCTCACGCTACCATTACCATCAAGCCAGGGGACCAACCCTGGTTCAACAAGGAGTGTAGAAGAGCATGCCAGGAGCAGCACCAGGCGTACCTAAAAACGAGGTGCCAACCTGGGGAAGCTGCAACACAGGACTACATGCATGCTAAAAAGCGGAAGCAGCATGCTATAGACAGGGCCAAGCGATCCCACAATCAACGGATCAGATCAAAGCTCTGCAGTCCTGCCACATCCAGTCGTGAATGGTGGTGGACCATTAAACAACTAACGGGAGGAGGAGGCTCCAAGAATATTCCCATTCTCAATGATGGTGGAGCCCAGCACGTGAGTGCAAAAGACAAGGCTGAAGCGTTTGCAACCAACTTCAGCCGGAAGTACCGAGTGGATGATCCATATCGGCCTACTCCCAAGTTCCCCACCATCACAGAAGCCAGTCTTCAGCCAATTTGATTCACTCCACGTGATATCAAGAAACGGCTGAGCGCACTGGCTACAGCAAAGGCTATGGGCCCCGACAACATCCCGGCTATCGTGCTGAAGACTTGTGCTCCAGAACTAGCTGCGCCTCTAGCCAAGCTGTTCCAGTACAGCTACAACACTGGCATCTATCCGACAATGTGGAAAACTGCCCAGGTATGTCCTGTCCACAAAAAGCAGGACAAATCCAACCCAGCCAATTACCGCCCCATCAGTCTACTCTCAATCATCAGCAAAGTGATGGAAGGTGTCATCGACAATGCTATCAAGCGACTGATGCCCAGTTTGGGTTCCGCCAAGACCACTCGGCTCCCGACCTCATTACAGCCTTGGTCCAAACATGGACAAAGGAACTGAATTCCAGAGGTGAGGTGAGAGTGAATGCCCTTGACATCAAGGCAGCATTTGACCGAGTCTGGCATCAAGGAGCCCTAGTAAAACTGAAGTCACAGAATCACAGAATCCCCACAGTGCAGATAGAGGCCATTTCGGCCCATCGAGCCTGCACCGACACATATCCCACCCTATCCCCATAACCCCACGTATTTAATCCCCCCTAACACTAAGGGTCAATTTATCATAGCCAAATCAACCTAACCCGCACATCTTTGGACTGTGGGAGGAAACCGGAGCACCCGGAGGAAACCCACGCAGACACGGGGAGAATGTGCAAACTCCACACAGACAGTCACCCGGGGCCGGATTCGAACCCGGGTCCCTGGCGCTGTGAGGCAACAGGGAATCAGGGGGAAAACGCTCCACTGGCTGGAGTCATACCTAGCCAAAGGAAGATGGTTGTGGTGGTTGAAGGTCAATCATCACAGCCCCAGGACATCACTGCAGGAGTTCCTCAGGACAGTGTCCTAGGCCCAACCATCTTCAGCTGCTTCATCAATGACCTTCCCTCCATCCTAAGGTCAGAAATGGGGATGTTCGCTGATGACTGCACAGTGTTCAGCGCCATTCACATCTTCTCAGATAATGAAGCAGTCCATGCCCACATGCAACAAGACCTGTACGACGTTCAGGCTTGGGCTGATAAATGGCAGGTAACATTCGCGCCACAGAAGTGCCAGGCAATGACTATCTCCAACAAGCGAGCGTCTAACCATCTCCCCTTGACATTCAATGGCATTACCATCGCCGAATCCCCCACTATCAACATCTTGGGGGTCACCATTAACCAGAAACTTAACTGGACCAGCCACATAAATACTGTGGCAACAAGAGCAGGTCAGAGGCTAGGTATTCTGCAGCGAGTATCTCACCTCCTGACTCCCCAAAGCCTTTCCACCATCTACAAGGCACAAGTAAGGAGTGTGATGGAATACTCTCCACTTGCCTGGATGAGTGCAGCTCCTACAACACTCAAGAAGCTCGACACCATCCAAGACAAAGCAGCCCGCTTGATTGGTACCCCATCCACCAGCTTAAACATTCACTCCCTCCACTGCTGGCACAACGTGGCTGCAGTGTATACCATCTACAAGATGCACTGCAGCAACTCGCTAAGGCTTCTTCGGCAGCACCTCCCAAACCCGCGACCTCTTTCACCTAGAAGGACAAGGGCAGCAGGCGCATGGGAACACCACTACCTCCAAGTTCCCCTCCAAGTCACACACCATCCTGACTTAGAAGTATATCGCCAATCCTTCATCGTCGCTGGGTCAAAATCCTGGAACTCCCTCCCTAACCCCACTGTGAGAGTGCCATCACCACACGGACTGCAGCGGTTCAAGAAAGCGGCTCACCACCACCTTCTCAAGGGCATCTAGGGATGGGTAATAAATGCTGGCCTTGCCAGAGATGCCCAGATCCCATAAACGAATTTAAAAAAAACACAGGGAGGGCCCTTGATCTTGGGACCTCACTTCATCTTTGTGTCCTTCTAAGCATCTATGCTATGGATTCTCTACACTCACTCCTTCATTCTCACTCAAACTCCACTTGTGTCCCTCATTGCAGGAAAAGAGAGCCCACAATAAGAGGGAAAGGGCAAAGACAGGAGGAGGGCCACCTTCAATAGCCCAGCTCACCAGCGCAGAGGAGGCGGTCCTCGAGATCGTGGGAGTGGAGGAGGATGCGCAAGTGGAGGACGGACAGATGGGCGCATCACAGCAAGCTGGTGACAGAATAGTTTTTCATCTCTCTCATTGACATTGCATGAGTGACTGATATTGATTCTGATGCTCTAACAGATTGACTTATGATCATCTGCACAATTCCATGTGCATGCAACGTTTATCTCACATGTCTAACTCTTTCCTTTACTCCCCCACAGGACCATCGACAGCCCCCTCAGCCTCAGCCACAAGACTTCTCAGAGGAAGCTGCAACCTCTGAGGGCACAGCGTCACCAGAATTAAGCGCACCCAGCACCAGCGCAGACACTCACACCTCGGTGGGACCTTCGGGACATAGAGTAGTGTTGTCACCTGGTTTATCACAGCTCACAAGTGAGCATCAGCAGATAGTGGAGACAGGAACAGCAGTGGAGAGTCCTCGTCGGAGGGCGCAGGGCGCTCCCAGCTTAGCTCAGCTGCATGTCGACCCTGTGCCTCCGGGTCCATCCAGAAGGAGAGTGGTGCTGGAACTCCAGGAACAGGTGCAGGAGTCTCTGGCAGGTTTTGTCTCCAGGGTCACTGCGAGTGTGGAGTGGATGGAGGAGTCCATCGCTAACATGAGCAGAGCCTTTGTGGAGGCATTGGCACATGAACGCATCACCACGGAAAGGATGGCAACCTCTGTGGAATGGATGGCTACCTCCGTGGTAAGGATGGCTACCGTAGAGGAGAGGATGGCTACGGTAGAGGAGAGGATGGCTACGGCCATGGAGGAGCTAAGTCGCCAGGGTCTTGAAAACATGGTCATTGTTCAGAATAGACTGACATCTCTGGAGGAGCGATGGTCAGCTATTGAGCATAGAAACTAGACCTTCATGGAAGTCCTCTGGAGTAGGACTGCCAGTGCAGAAAAGGGTCCTCATGGCCCCCCTGAAGTGCAGCAAGGTGCTGTCAAGCCACTTGCTAGCTCTGAAGTGGGGCTGACCCATGAGAGGGATGTTGGTGGCAGATAACAAGGAAGTGGGGGCTCCTCTCCAATCGCTCACATGACCATGCCACTGCAGAGCCCTCGGTCACAGCCCCACCAGAGTCCTCACCCAAATGAGATGGGCGTCTCAGCCCCTGCACAGCCGCAGGAGCAGCAGACTGTTGGCGAGCCCTCACAGGCTTGCAACCCCAGAGGACGCCCACCAAAGGTGTCGAGGCAGGAGCAGCAAGAAAGTGAGCAAGGTTCCTCCACATCTGCTGAAGCCACAGGGGAAGCACCATGTAGGAGCACGCGTAAGAGAAAGATAAAGCACAAGTAATCAGAAGGGTAGTCACTTGGGTGTTCTGTTGTGTTTAATTCTGAAACGCCATCCGTGAATTAATGTTATAAAATGACTTGATGGCAAACTGTTGAAGTTGTGGGCTGTGTCATTTCGCAAATGGGACTTCCACATTGAGGGCTCAGGGCGACTTGGAATTGTCAGTATGGTGGTCAGAGTGATAGGAAGCCGTAGGTTCTTGGCCACTGTCGATGGTGTGGTAAGAAGGTGCGAGCCAAATGTGTTTGATTGGGCAGCCAAGCAAATCTGTCCAAGATCAGTGCATCCCTTGCATCCCGGGCAGCAATGTTCTCGCGTGCTGCTGCCGCTGGTTGATGCACCTCCGCAAGCTGTTCGTTGTCGCTCTCCTCCTCCTCCTCATCGGAGGAGGCTATGCGATGAGCCACTTGTACCTCAGGTATCTGCAAGCCACGATGCTGTACCATGTTGTGAAGTGCACAGCAGACCACGACGATTCTGGAGACCCTGGCTGCTGAGTACTGCAGGGCTCCACCTGATCTATCAAGGCATCTGAATCGCATCTTCAGCAAGCCGATGGTTTGCTCGATAATGGATCTGGTGGAAATGTGGCTGGAGTTGTAGCGCTCCTCAGCTTCGTTTGATGGCCTACTCAACGGCATCATTAGCCACATCTTCAGGGGATAGCCCTTGGCTCCAAGTAGCCATCCGCAAAGTTGGTCTAGCGGACTGAAGAGTGGAGGCACACTAGACTGCTGCAGGATGAACGAGTCATGGCAACTGCCAGGGTACTTGGCGCAAACATGCAAAATTTCTTTATTGTGGTTACACACCAGCTGCAAGTTGAGGGAGTGGAAGCCCTTGCGGTTGACAAAAATACCTGGATTGTGATGGGGTGGCTTAAGGGCCACATGTGTGCAGTCTACGATGCCCTGCACCCTTGGAAAGCCTGCCAGATTAGCAAATCCAACCGCATGCGCGGTTATACTTGCTTGATCCTTGGAGAAGTTGATGTAATTGTGCGCGTTGGCAAAGAGGGCATCGGTTACCTGCGTGATGCAAGTGTGTGCGGCCGCCTGGGAGATGCCGCTGATGTCTGCTGTTGATCCCTGGAATGAGCCTGAAGCAAAAAAGTTGAGTGCGGTGGCGGGACCGAAACGGGATCTGAAAGCCCGCATTTGGCAAAGTTGCTCAGAGGCGGGTTGGAGGCGGGATCGGAGCCTGACGCCGTTTTTGGCAACTTTCCCACCTGACCTGCCTCCTCGGGCCTGGCAAAATCCAGCCCTATGCCTCTGTAAAGCGCTTTTCGATGTTTTGCGATGTCAATGATGGCTATAATAAATGCATATTATTGTTGTTACTGTGATGACCACAGCCCTGTTCATGTTACTGACTTTCCACTTGTGGAACCCGGAGCAAACTAAAGATTCTGGAATCAGTTGCACAAAACGGCTGGAGTATTGCCACTCGCCTGGGCACAGGAAGGTGATCACGCAGTTTTGTTACACGAGTACATACACATTACGGCACAGATTATTTTTGATCTTGGCGATATGGCACTGCCCAGAAGGCTCATTGGGGACTAGAGCTCAATGGGAAGGCAGCGTGAAGAGGTTTGCTCCCAAGACAGCAGATGAGACTTGGTCATTCCTATCAGCTTCCCTCAAGTATACAACTGACAGAAAACAACAAGTGGAACCTGCACTTCCAATTGCCAATCTCTTTCCCCTGAAGAATGTTGTTTATTTTTGAGTTTTCACATTTTATTTCTTTACATCAAGGTGCAGTATTAGAACAGTTCAATGTCCAAGATCTTCTCATGACCAGAATCTCAAGCACCTCTATATAAATGTTGGTCCTAGTAGAACATGTAGAAACAGAAGTGTCCCGAGTCCATTTGCCGTAGACCAGGGTCTTTACAGTATTAGTGCCAGAGCTCAATAGATTTCAGCTCCGGTGTGATGCGGTAAGTTTATTATCTCGAAGGTTCGGACTCCTTCTATTTTCTCCTAATTCTCCCTTGGGAAAACTTCCAGAGCTGGGGCCAAATGCTAAGAGTCAGATTTCTGACTAACAACAGGTGAAATCTCACGGAGTTTCTGCTCAGGTATGGGTCTGGAGACTGCCAGGCCACTGAGCCCTAAGTGGCCATTCTCCATATGTTGAGCTTACATAGTGAATGTTGGTAGGTTACCTGAAGATGGGGGAATCACAGCCAAGCCTGATGCATACGTGGTCAGCAGTGGTCACTGGACAGCAATCAGGTGCAATAAACGTGGCTGATTTTTCTCCTCACTAGCCCTAGGACGCTGCAGACAGTCGTAGCATCCCTAAACCAGATCAGCACGAACCTAGGATTGATTTTGGAAGCTTCCTGGTCTGTGTTGCTCAGTACCATACCACACAGCGCAGTTATCCAAGAGCATTCAGGATTCATTTTATAGTTTGGAGGGGCAAAATTTGCGGAGTCCCTGCTTCATCAAGGGGGCCTAGCCGGCAATGGGCGGCTTACTGGAAAACTGTGGATGATGATGAACTGTCTGTGATCATTCAATAAACCACCCGCTGCATTATAGCAATCAAACACCCGGGCTGATCATTTTTCTCCCTCCTACTCAGGCCAGAGGCGCTGAGGTTGATTGTAGCCCCCTTCTGCTGCCCTGGTTGGCACCTGCTACCTCAGCACAGACCAGGGCCTGAACCATATCATGCGCAGGTGGCCATCTCCCAGGCTTTTACCTGTGCCACTCTCCTGCCAACTAGATGCTGTGTAAAAGGAGTCTGATTTCCCACCCCCCCCCCCATCCTTCTAGCCCAACTGGTCTCAGAATATTTTCCCCTGGATGTCTCATTTATATATTGAAGGAGATTCTAGAAAGAACAGGTTTAAAAAAGTGGTTTGCACAACAGAGAAAGAAAGAGTTGAGTAACAATAGACAGCCAGTGTGAATTGGTTGGGGGGCAGGGTAAACAACTGTTTTCAGCGGTTTACACTGTAACAGTGTAAATGTCTGAAAATGGCCATTTACCCTGTTTCTCTGGGGGTTCTGCTGGTCTTCCACTGAAGTTACGACGGGAGATCGGGATAAGCCTTACAAAATTTACAGGCCCACATGTTTACGTGATGGTGGGACATGACACTTTGATGCCATCGTGTAAAATACCAGCTTGAGGACCTTGGCATAACGATGCCAAAACAAACAAAATGTAATTCAGGCCGGCAGCATTGGAGAATGTCTTGGAGCAGGCGGGTGGGAGGGAGGGGAGTGGTTCCATTATAGCTGAGAATCACAAAGCCAAGGGGATTGAAAACCAAACCGACCAGAAAGGAGCAATGCAAAGCTGGAGGAGAACAAACACGCCATTGTTAACAGGAAAATATTTCTATGGACCATTGTGATTGAGATGGGAAAGAAATGGGAGACACAAAGATGGAGATAGAGATAAAAAGACTATACATTAAATATTTGTACACAGATAAATCGCATGTGTGAAACTGATCTGGAACATACTTGTGAAAATGACAAACTCAGGGTGAACTCACATGAGTGCCGCCATTTTCAACACCATTTTGAACTAACTCTGGGCTTAATTCAGGAATTCCTGACAACAATGCTCCTTTGAGGTTATGAGATACAAGAGACAGCTCAGCCACCACCACCCCCTCTCCCCGTCACTACCTCTAATGAACATTTACCTGCTCTGCCAGCAGCTGCTGCTGCTGCCTCTGCTCCCTGAATAGCTGCTGCTTTTGCTGTTCCATCATGTGAAGCTGATGCATTCTCTGTCTCTCTTGCTCCATCAACAACTGTTTCATCATGACTGCCTGCTGCTGGTTTCCAAGGTAACTAGGGCCTCCAGGGTTACCAGTCATAGAGCCGGGCACTGGAGCCCCAGTGCCAGGGCCAGGAACAGGGGGCTGGACGGATGCTGCCGGCCGAGAAACTCCCACTGGATTCTGATCCTGTGTGCAGGAAAGAACTGTCTCAGTGACTGAAGAACATACAGGATATTACAAAACCACAAACAAGATACGCTGTGGAGAAGAAACTCGCAACCCACAAAAAAAAATTACAATTATAATAACCCCCCTCTCACCAATTTGTAAGTTATATACCTTGTTCCTGCACGGTTCCAAAAATCATAAGGGGAGTGGGGTGACTGGCTCCCTACATCTCTGAAAATAATGCGATCAAGCTAAGGGAGCTGGTTATCCCCTCCATTTGCTTTCATACAACACCTCCCCAGCCAATCTGGCTAAAGTGGAAGAGCCATCAAGTGCGAGAATTGTGTGTATATATATGGGGAGTGGGAAGAGCTGAATATATAAAATAAAGCTCCTTAGCATAGCTCATTAGCAGAGTAAAACAAGCAGCACCCATTGTGATGCAACCTCCAATCAGATTAAACCATATAATGTGTCTCACTGACAGCATATATTTCACCGCTGTACAAAGTGACTTTTTGTAGACTGTGAAACCCAGGGGATTAGCAGCTGTAATTTTATTTCAGCCTTTTAAACAACCAGTGGCTTTACTTTACTTAACATTAGCCACTGTGCTGCTGCATTCTCAATTGAAGATTAATTTTGTCTGGCATTGTTACAGTAAAATGTTATGTCTCCCCTGCCACTAGTACAATACCACAGATCTGCAGGCAGGTCTCCAGTATACCGCAGTCTTACTGGCTTGTTTATTACATTTAAGCATTAAGACATTATTCAGTAAACTGAAAGGCTGACATCTTAAGAGTCACAGCATTAAAAAAAAAGCGCACACAGTACAAAGAACAGTTCTCTATCAGAAGAAAGCATGCATTTGTTTCAGAGGATAATTACAACCTTCACTTTTGACAACTGTACGTATGAATTTACAAAGACGGTGTCTCAAATATTAATATTTACATACATCACATACCAGCTTGTAGTATTATATATTTTTTTTTACATTTTGAAAGAGCTACACCACATATCAGTTGGGGGGAAAAAGTATATATATTTTTTAAATTACGTATTTTTATATTTATTTCACCACTCCCAATTTTTTCCCTTTACCCATCTTCTCCTGAGGGTGCAGCTCAGTTCCATGGACACCAGAAACCTTACAGTTACTGTGCCCAGGTGTCAATTCTTTGTGAGTCCAGACTATAAGAAGTGGCAGGCTATTTGACTGTGTATGCTTGCGTCGTTCCATTCTCGGGATGTGGACATCATTAGCAAAGCTGCTTTTGTTGCTTATCCCTGAATTGCCCTGAGAAGGTGGTGCTGGGACTTCTGCTGCGATTGTTTTTACAAACTGAACTTACTAGGCCACTTCAGAGGGCATCAGAGAGGCGAGAGAGGGTAGGGGTGGCAGATTCCCTTCCCTGAAAAACATTAGTGAACTAGCTGGGTTTTTAACAACAAAACAGCTGTTTTGCTAGCTCATGTTACCAGATTTATTAACGTCAATTTCATAACTTGTCTAGACAGGATTTGAACTCAACCTCTCGGTTGCTAGTTCAGTCCTATAACCACTACATTACCATACCTGAGGTGTTATACCAACTACTATTACCAGCGACACTAACTTATCAGCATTAGGGTGGTGGCCTTGAGATCTGAAAGCATCCATATAGGCAGTACTGGGATGGGTCTCAGGGTCTAGCAACATTTTGAAGAGGATCTCAGGATCAGTCAGCACTGGGAGGGGGTTCCAGGGTGCTGGGGGCACTGCAGAGGCTCTGGGGACACTGGGGTAAGTACTGGGATCTGGGAGAGGCGTCCTGGTATCTGGAAGTATTGGGGAGGGTGGTCCCTGGATATAGGGAGCAATGGAATGCAGTCAATAGTGGCTTGTGAGCACTGAGAAGCGCTCCCAGAATCTTTTTTTAATTCGTTCATGGGATGTGGGCGTCGCTGGCAAGGCCAGCATTTATTGCCCATCCCTAATTGCCCTCGAGAAGGTGGTGGTGAGCCGCCTTCTTGCACCGCTGCAGTCTGCGTGGTGAAGGTACTCCCACAGCGCTGTTAGGGAGGGAGTTCCAGGATTTTGACCCAGTGACAATGAAGGATAGGCGATATATTTCCAAGTCAGGATGATGTGTGACTTGGAGGGGAACTTGGAGGTGGTGGTGTTCCCATGCGCCTGCTGCCCTTGTGCTTCTAGGTGGAAGAGGGCGAGGGTTTGGGAGGTGCTGCCGAAGAAGCCTTGGCAAGTTGGTGCAGTGCATCTTTTAGATGGTACACACTGCAGCCACAGAGCGCCATTGGTGGAGGGAGTGAATGTTTAAGGTGGTGGATGGGGTGCCAATCAAGCGGACTGCTTTGTCTTGGATGGCGTTGAGCATCTTGAGTGTTGTTGGAGCTGCACTCATCCAGGCAAGTGGAGAATATTCCATGACACTCCTGACTTGTGCCTTGTAGATGGTGGAAAGGCTTTGGAGAGTCAGAAGGTGAATCACTTGCCACAGAATACCCAGCCTCTGACTTGCTCTTGAAGCCAGAGTATTTATGTGGCTGGTCCAGTTAAGTGTCTGGTCAATGGTGACCCCCAGGATGTTGATGGTAGGGGATTCGGCGATGGTAATGCCGTTGAATGTCAAGGGGCGGTGGTTAGACTCTCTCTTGTTGGGGGCACTTGAAAGGCATGAATGTTACTTGCCACTTATCAGCCCAAGTCTGAATGTCGTCCAGGTCTTGCTGCATGCGGGCACGGACTGCTTCATTATCTGAGAAGTTGCGAATGGAACTGAGCACTGTGCAATCGTCAGCGAACATCTCCACTTCTGACCTTATGATGAAGAGAAGGTCATTGATGAAGCAGCTGAAGATGGTTGGGCCGAGGACACTGCCCTGAGGAACTCCTGCAGCGATCTCCTGGGGCTGAGATGATTGGCTTCCAACAACTACAACCATCTTCCTTTGTGCTAGGTATGATTCCAGCCAGTGGAGAGTTTAATCCCCGATTCCCACTGACTTCAATTTTACTAGGGCTCCTTGATGCCACACTCGGTCAAATGCTGCCTTGATGTCAAGGGCAGTCACTCTCAGCTCACCTCTGGAATTCAGCTCTTTTGTCCATGTTTCTAGGAGTGGAGAGAGCAAGCTTGGCTGAGGGAGTCCTGGGATTCAGCAGGAATAGGATGGGGTTTTGGAGCATTGAGGGGAAGAGAGAAGAATTGGAATTCCGAGGATCTGGTTGTATTGGGAGAGGAGCAGGGTCTACCAGCCTTGTGGGGAGGGGGGCCCAGGAGAATAAGTCCCAAACTGTTCTGGGCCTCTTTCAAACCTTCAGGCCGCAACTCCTCACTGCGTTCCTGCCCATCACTCTTCTCTCTGACCATCTACAGCCCCTTTTTTGCCCACAAATTTTCCTGCAATTGCTACCCCACTAGTCCCTACTTTACCAGGAGTGCAGAATTCAAAACCTTATCCTTTAGCGCACTATAAGGGAGTTTGCTGACTTATACAGTAATCACTAATAAACAACAATTTCCACAATCAAGCAAAAATTACCTCATACAATTACTTTTTGAGCATTTAATATGCAGTTTCCAAGTTTTTATATAAAAAAATCCCGTAAGCCTCAAAAAAGGTTCAGAAAATAGATTTCTTTAACTGAATTTTCGACTGTAATAAACAGCTGACTAACTAAAAAAGCAAATCGATTCTCTAATAAGTAATGACAGTTAGAAAAGAAAACAGGAGAAATCACAGGTGCTACTATTCGTAATTGTTTTCTGTCTGCGAGCAGTTCACAATAAAGAACAGCAATTTTTAAATAAACGTCATCCACATGCATGAAATAAAACTTGCAGATCCAATTCTTAGTTTGTTTGAAAGTCTTTTAGAAAAAGCAAAGAAACTCCCAAATCCTCACTGAATGAAGGTATCCTTCAACTTGTACTGCTACACAGATTGTACACTGGCAAATTCGGCAAACTGTAGATGGACAATGTTCAGAAATGCTGCAAACTACATGCTCAGAATACTCAGATCTGTTTAAAAGCTCTGTCCAACAGTTGTAAGGTAAACATATCCAGTTGAAGCCCAGGCTTTTGCGACACGCTGCTTTGAAGTACAAACTTTAATGATGGCATTGAAAGATATGTAAGACAGTTTAATGGGTAAATTTAAATATATTATTGTGAAATATGTAAATTTAACATTTTATTTTGCTTAAAACCTTACTTTAAGCGTTTGAAATTATTTTCAAGAAGCATTTCGAATAATTCAATTGATTCAAGAAATTCTGACGGCAAACTGTTAACACATTTAGATACGGTTTTCCCATTATAAATGTTGGCCTCCCATGGTTTTGCTAGAGGGGTTGGTTCTGTATTTGCATCTAAATGTTGACTAAAGTAAGAATGTTTCATTTGGGTGGATGAGAAGGAATTTTATTTTGTAATAAGCCGAATATTAATTGGTTTTAATGTATAGGCTGAGTGCTGAATGTTCTAACTGTTGATATTAATTGTATTGTTTTGTAGTGTGGTAGATAATATGATTATAAAATGGTGTTGGAAATTGCAGCGTTGCAGAAGAACAGATTAGCCGTACCTGGACTTAAGAGTATCAAATACCATGAATGCTGAGAAGTGATAGTCTGTGTCTTTGTTATGAAAGCTGTGTGATTAATAATGGAGATCTGTATTATAGTGGAGGGTGCTGATAAAAGGAGTGTGATTGGGTTGAGGCTGGGATATGATGTTGCGGGGACATTGAGGCTGACCCTGGGAGAGTTGGAGAATGTGTATCCAAGAGGCTATCTCGTATTAGAGGTACGGAGTTGACGACTGGTGGGTTTGGGTTGTGGACTATTTTGCTGCAATTTCCTAATGCTACCACTTCATTGCTGGTGGCTCTGTAGTCCGCTTCCGTGTTTACAGTCTAAGAGACAGCATCATTGCTTGGTTTCTTTGCAGGAGGGACGTTGCAATCTGGGGCAAGAGGCGGTGGCAAAAGAGGAAGAAACTGTCTAGACTCTTGGGCTGCTTTGGAGTGCTGTTATTAAGTGAGGCCAGGGCCCTGGTGAGGTTTAAGGGCAGAAGTTATAGTACTGCGTGAGGAATCTGTACTGAACAGCAACACTGGCTTTATACAGAAATGAGTTCTCCCCACTCATGGGTATCTTCCCAGATATGTGCCTGTTTTTTTTTACTATATTAATTGGTAACATTTATTTAGGTTCTGTAGGAATAAGGTGAATAGGTCCAGAATTAATTTAACTGACATGGGTTGGATACACAGTTCTTCTTTGTGGTGTGGTGGAACTCACGGTCAATCAGAGTTCAGAGAGGGAGCTGGGAGGACCAGGGTCATGTGTCAGAATCAGCCCATCACAAGTAAGTAGAAGAAATTTGGTTAAATTATAATATATTTGATTATATTTAAGAATGGCACATGATAGAAGTGTATGCCTAAAAACATGATATAAAATAAATGTTAAATGTGCAAAAAGTGTGGGCTTTACGCAAAACTTTATATATATATATATATATATATATATATATATATATATAGGTAGGAAGAATGAGGAACGGCAATAAAAACAAAAGTGTACAATCCTAAAGGGTGTGCATGAACAGAGAGGCCTGGGGGTATATTTGCACAAATCACTGAAGGTGGCAGGGCAGGTTGAGAAAGTGGTTAAAAAAGCATATGAGATCCTGGGCTTTATAAATAGAGGCATAGGGCTGCATTTTCATTGACCCATGGAGGCGGGTTTGGAGGTGTGTGGGGGGTTAAAGTTGCAGATTTGGGGGTCCCGAACCCACCCCGCCCCCAACCCGCCTCCATGCCAGTTTCGCTGGAGGCGGGTACCCGACCTGTGCTGGGACCCGCCTCCCCGAGGCGGGAAGGGGATTAGTGGCAATAAACTGCCTGTTAACAGGTAGTTAACAGGCAGTTTTTTGCCTAATCCCTATTCTGATGCGTGAAATGTGGGCTTCCCGACAGGTCCCAACCACGCCAAGTTAGCGAGGCGGACCGTGGGTCTGCAGGGGTTGGAGGGGTCGATATGTCCAGTGGGCAGGTGAGTGATGAGTGCATGTGTGCAGAGGTAAGTGTGTAAGGTAAGTGTAAAGTGTGGGAAAAAGTTTTACTTACCTTAACTTCCTCCTGCAGGTGTCAGCCCTTCAGGTCTCGGGAGTCAGAAATCTCACCGGCACAGAAAGCAGAATGGCTGTGGAGCTGTCAAAAACTGCAGCCTCTGTTTTCTGTGCTGGAATGATTTCTAACTCAGCCTGAGAGGAAGGACTCAAGTTAGAAGACAGATTGTCAGTTTTTGACAGCTTCACAGAGCTGTCAAACGCTGATATTTCATCTGTCAAAAGCTCTTGACAGATGAAATGTCATTCTGTGACGTCACCTGTTGCCGGGTGGCCCTTAATTGGCCTGCTGAGCTCACTGGGCGGGCTCAACAAGGTCAATCAAGTGAAAATGCAGTGGGTTGGCCACAAGTCGATGGAGGCGGGACTGCAACCCAAAAAGTGAGAGTCCCGCCTCCATCACGTCCCCAGTATCAAAATCCAGCCCATAGAGTACAAAAGCAAGGAAGTTATGACGAACCTGTATAAAACACTGGTTCAGCCTCAACTGGAGTGTTGTGTCCAATTCTGGGCCCCGCACTTTAGGAAGGATGTGAAGGCCTTAGATACGGTGCAGAAAAGATTTACAAGAATGGTTCCAGGGATGAGGGATTTCAGTTACGTGGATAGACTGGAGAAGCTGGAGTTGTTCTCCTTAGAGCAGAGAAGGTTGAGATGAGATTTGATAGAGGTGTTCAAAATCACGATGGGTCTAGACAGAGTAGATAGAGAGAAACTGTTCCCATTGGTGGAAGGGTCGAGAACCAGAAGACACAGATTTAAGGTGATTGGCAAAAGAACCAAAGGCGCAGCGAGTGGTTATGATCTGGAATGCACTGCCTGAAAGGGTGGTGGAGGCAGACCCAATCGTGGCTTTCAAAAGGGAATTGGATAAGTACCTGAAGGAAAAAAATTTGCAGGGTTACGAGGAAAGAGCAGGGGAGTGGGACTAGCTGAAGTGCTCTTGCAGAGAGCCGGCACGGGCTTGATGGGCCGAATGGCCTCCTTCTGTGCTGTAACCATTCTATGATATATAGTGTAGCGTGTGTGCGTCTGCACATGTGCAGGGAAGAGGGAGAGATGAAGGCATCAAAGCCAAGCCCAACCTTATCGTCACCTGATATTTAAGTGGTGGTCAGCCGCAAGAACTATTGCTGATTTTTTTTCTATTCAGAGGCCAGGGGACATTGAGGCCCTGGCTGAGAAACTGGTTGTGGCTCATTTTCAAGCACAGTCCAGCGGCGCGCAATTGAGAGGCCCGAGACTCACCGGAAATTGTGTCTGAGGCCTCACCTCATTTATATTATTTGGATGAGCTGCCGGCGCCTGTTGCAACTCCATAGGCAGATCGTCCATTTTACATTGTTGAATATCCTCACTGGCAACGGGCCTAAGGTTAGATCCCAGGAGAAGGGGGTAGATTGGCAAGGGGGCTGGGGGGGGGGGGGCGGTGTGCGGGCCGATCGCGGGTACTGTGGAGTCGAGTGGTGCACTCCTGCTCTTCCTGGCTCCACAGCAACATTATTTTGTTTGTAAAAGCTTACCTTTTGGGGACGGTCGCTGCTTAGTTTAGAATCCTGAGCGGAGCAGGCTCGGCTCCTGCTCCACCCTGTAATGTTCAAGTTAGCAGGGAGCCGTTAGACCCCTCAGTTTTTTTAAATTCATTTGTGGGATGTGGGCGTCGCTGGCAAGGCCAGCATTTATTGCCCATCCCTAACTGCCCTTGAGAAGGTGGTGGTGAGCCGCCTTCTTGAACTGCTGCAGTCCGTGTGGTGAAGGTAATCCCACAGTGCTGTTAGGGAGGGAGTTCCAAGATTTTGACCCAGCAACGATATACTTCTAAGTAAGGGGCCAAATTCCTGTTTCAGGTGCTGCCGCAGGGACGCATGAAAAATGGCCCAACCCAATATCGGATCAGACGATTTTCAGGCGTCCTTGGGGCACAGGACATTTGTTGGTCCCTGAAATTGTCTCTCATTGTGCCCGAGGTCCAATTTCTACCCCCATATCTTTAGCTTATTCAGAGAACACCACGAATTTAGTAGAAATTTGCCTAATGATGAACGGATTGTTGAGGAAATTACAGTTTGAAGGCAGAAATAAATGTGTACTTTAAAAGCTGCAAAAGACACTCGGTACCAAGAGGGTTACGGCCCCTAGACGTGAACTGGTAAATCCTTCAGGCGGCCCGTACACTTACACGAGTGCTGAAGACTGAACAGTTACTGCAAATGGCTAATGATTGGCAACCGCCCTGCAGTCAATTAGAATATCATCAATCTGCTCATGACACTTTCTCATTCTCTGCCTTTCCCCTCCCCACGCCGACATGCAGGGACATCACTGATGGAACTGTATCAGTTATGTCAGCTGTGCATTTGGAACCCATGAGATTACCATGGCAACATCATCTTATCCTAATGGCTACTGGAGAGCTTTACAGAAGATCAGGTGTGATGGCTTTCCTCCATGTGAGGATTGCCAGAATTTTCTAACTAGCTGTTGGAATTCTGTCCATGAAGCAGAGGGGGGGAAGGGCAGGGAGGGAAGAAAGAATTATTCATTCGCAGTTACTTAAAAAATATGCACAGATACGCTGGAGAATTTTTCCTTTCAGTTTGTATCAGTAATTGTACTGGTAAAATTTCTGCAGTTTTTTTTAAAACCAGCCTGTTCCCCTGGAGAAGGCCGGATCGGCGCTGACGTGTAAATGCTCATCGACAGGAAGATCCAGAGCGGGTATCAAAAAGAAACACAGCAAGGCACCCAGCGCCTGCTCGAACAGAAAATGAGGAGGTCCTGTACAAAAGCCCTGCTGTAGAGTTCAGCCTCTCTGGAGCCTGGCCAATAGGAGGGGCCACTGGCGACGGACTGAGATGGACCATTTCCTCGCCAGCTCCACCTCTTCCTCCCTCTGCTGTCAAACCCTCATCAGACATGGGCTCAAGTGTCAGCACTCAAACCACTAACCACACAAGTGTGAAGTGAAATTAACCACTTTACTGTCGTAAAGGCAAACAACGGCCAAGCTATTTTAAGGGGTTTTATTTATTCTAAAAATCTTGAAACCCCTGTGCAACTCTGGCCATTTAAAAAAAAACTTCCCCCCCCCAATTTGGCTCATATGAAACCAGATGTAAATTGATATATATATATGTACAGATATAGATGTTTTTTGTAAAATAAAAAGACAGAGGGGTCGATTTTAACTCTACCCAGTTGGCAGAAACCGGGCAGATGGGCCGTTAACAAAAAGGCTACTTACCCGCTCGGAACTGAACCCTTTCCCGTCCTTTCTGATTTTAACATGAGGGCTGTTGAGCCGCCCGTCTAAAGCAGGTTGGGTGGGGGCGGGCGGCTCCTGAATTTATGTAAATCGGGATCGTATTATGTCAACGGAACCCTGATGGCATCTTAACCGAGGGCCTGAGCAGGGAAGCCACAGCTTTCCCACAGGCTGAAGCAGGTCTGCAGGCAGAAGAGGCCCTCCAGGGTTAAGTGCAAAACTTTCCTTTGTGGAGCCGGGAGGAGCAGGAGTGCTCCTCTGGGCCCCACAAAGGAAGATCACGGCCTACCCAGCCCCAGAACTGCTCCTTTCCTCCCGCAAGACCTTCCCGAAACTGCCCGCTTGCTAATTACCTGCAAGACGCGAGGTTGCCAAGGGCCGCCCGATCGTTCCTCGCTGGCAGCTTATCTTCTCCCTCTTCCCACCCACACTGGGCAAGAAGTAGACCGGGAGCATTTAAATGGGGCCGCAAGAACTAGGAGTTAAAATAAACTTAGGCCAGCGAATGCATTTTGTATCCGCCCAGCCCCTCTTCCACCCAAAATTACTCAGGATTCATAAGTGATAAAGTTCAACTCTGAGTGTTGCTGGCACTGAAGACTGAAGGTGAACTACATTTACCAACATCTGTTTGAGATGAGTGTTCAAGGAAATGCAGTCACAAGGGACAGTAACAACACTGCATTAACTTTTCTTTCATAAATGTAAGTGTCACATTAGGTATAGAAAAACCCAGTAGAAACACAGTTCTAATGAAAGGTCTATTTCTCTTTTCAAATGATTTTTAAAAATTCTCTCTCGGGATATGGGCGTCACTAGCAAGGCCAGCATCCGTTGCCCATCCCTAGTTGCCTGGCGGTTTGATACAATTGAGTGGCTTGCTCGGCCACTTCAGAGAGCAGTTAAGAGTCAACCCACGTTGGAGTGGGACTACAGTAAAATAAAGCCAGACAGTAGGTTTCCTTCCCTGACAGACCTGTTGCGTATTTGCAATATTTTCTGGTTTTTTTTTTCAGATTTCCAGCGTTTGCAATTTTTCCCTCTTTTAGTTAGAAAAGCAGAAAACTTTTCCAACGGTGAGGGAATACTAAAAAAATATATTTTTTAAAACCAATTTTATAATATTTGATTAGGCACTTTACAGCCTTCTGGACTCAACATCGAGTTCAACAATTTCAGACCATAACTTCTGCCCCTATCATTTTTTTCTCTCTCTCACATGGCAGCTGTTGATCATTCTGCCATTGCCATTTATACTTCATCTAGAGCCATCTTTTGTTTCTTAACTTGTCCCATTACCATCTCCTTTTGCCTTGCACCATCATCCCTTTTGTCTCTTAATCTCTCCTGCCTTCCGTCCCATCACAGACCTTCCCCTTTGTTCTTTCCTCCCCTCCCCCCTTTCCCTGTCCCTACACTTGCTTAAAAACCTGTTCCATCTCCAACTTTTTCCAGTTCTGACAAAGGGTCATCGACCTGAAACGTTAACTCTGTTTCTCTCTCTCTCACAGATGCTGCCTGACCTGCTGAGTATTTCCAGCATTTTCTGTTTTTATTTCAGATTTCCAGCATCCGCAGTATTTTGCTTTTTTTAATAATATTTGAACTTCGAGGTACCCACTCCTAAAGTGGCATTTGTTATGCCTCCATCACACCCTCCCTGTTCTCCAATTTCTCCTCCAACCTTAGCTGGGGCAGTTGAGCGCAAGAATTGGCCTTTGAATACAATTACAATTATCTCAGTATTCCTGGCATAAAGAGAAAAAATCAGCCGGGACTCTCACCCTTGATGAATATCCAGTGACCCCTGCTGAAAAATGCAAATGTGTGGACATCAGGCCAGATCGAGGGATCAGGTTTACTTGTGATGTGCACTGTAGTTGAATAGGCTACCAACACTCACGGCCGCTTGTGTAGCTGCATACATGAAGAATGGCCACACAGATAAGATACCAGAGATTTGTCACCTTTAGAGAAACATTGGGCTGGATTTTCTCAATGGGAAGCTTTTGGAGGCGGGACTGCTGCTTCCCGGCTTTCAATCCCACCTCCATCAGCTTCTGGCCAACCAGCGGGATTTTCCCCTGATTGACCTTGTTAAGCCCGCCCAGCGGGCTCAGCAGGCCAATTAGGGGGAAGTCAGTGACAGAGCACGTCAACGTATGACGTGCCATCTGTCAAGAACTTTTGAAAGAAGAAATGTCATCGTTTGACAGCTCTGTGAAGCTGTCCATACCCGCCTCCTCGGGGCTGACAAAATCCAGCCCATTATTCCCAGAATGAGTTGCTGTCTTCACTGAGGAATGGTGAGAAAATTGGATGGACTGGGGGTGTGGGAGGGGGAGGTTGCATATTTAGAAAGAAAAGAAAGACTTGCATTTATATGGCGCCTTTCACGACCACCGGACGTCTCAAAGCGCTTTACAGCCAATGAAGTACTTTTGAAGTGTAGTCACTGTTGTAATGTGGGAAATGCGGCAGCCAATTTGCGCACATTTAGGGCCAAAGTTTACATCTCTTGGGGTGCAAAGAAAGACATAGAGGATGGAACTCATCATCGGTGAAAGCACCAAACAGGTAATAGTGAATCGTCAGCCCCTTTTACACTGCGGCCACAACGGAAAAGCAAATCAGATGCCATGTAAAATGGGCTGCCGACTCGCTATCATCCACCTCGTGCTTTCGCCGAAGACCAATTTCACCCTCATACTCTTACGCCACCTCTAGTTTGAGTCACGATGCAATGATTGCAAACTTCAGAATCATCTATGAAGATCACAATACCCAATCAAAATCATGTTAATGATGTAAATCCTCCACTTGTGTAATGGTTGTGGTGACAGACATCTCTGCAAATTAAGTATAAAGATGTCCCAGGAGGAGGGAAAGAAAAGCTACTCAGCAGAAGAGGGAACTGACAGCAGATAGGTAGCAACATTCAAGAAGTTGAGTAACTGAGTGTATGATAAAACCACCTAAAGTGAATATCATTTATTAATGGCATTTTAATACAAAAGGCTCTAATAAAAGCTGTACATTGGTCATCGCAGTCCAGTGTGTAACATATGAAGCTCTGGTTTTCCACCCACATGCAAGAGGACAAATGTGTTCTGCACATCCGTGGCTAGAAATTCCTCTGTGTGTTACATTTATCTTACAGGCAAAGTCATTGTGGAAAGCTGCACGGTGCAGTTCAAGAGAACCCATTTTGTTAAAGGTGTCTTTATTGGTGTCTGTGAGCAATAAATTTACCGGTGAGGACAGGACTTACACACTCTGCAAATTTCCAATCATCCCAATCACTCACTGCTTCCAAATGATTCATGTAGTCCTCTTCAGAGACATCAAACAGGCTAGCTGTGGGGGGAATTTTCCCAGCCCTGAGGAGGTGGGTTTGGAGGCGGGACTGCCAGGAAAATGGCAGAAACTGGGAGCGGGTACCAACCCCGCTCCCAACCTGCCTCCGTGCCATCTTCCCGGGAGGCGGGTGCCCGAGTCGCGCAGGGACTCGTCTCCTCGAGGCGGGAAGGGGATTAGAGCCAATTAACTGCCTGTTAACAGGTAGTTAACAGGCAGTTTTGAGGCTTGTCCCCATTTTACGCCTGCAATTGCGGGCTTCCCGACGGCTGCGAACCTCGCCAGGGTCAGCGAGGTGAACAGTGGGTCTGCGGGGGTGAGAGGGGTCGGCATGTCAGATGTAGCGGTGAGTGATGGGTGCAAGTGTGGACAGGTAAGTATGAGAGGTGAGGGTAAAGTTTAAAAAAAGTTTCCTTACCTTTGCTTCTTCCTGCAGGCTTCAACCGTTGAGGATCCGGAGGTGCCTCGTCTCAACGGCAGAGATGACAGAATGGCTGCTGCATTCTCAGATTCAGCAGCCATCTGCTTTCTGCTGAGGAGAGGTGTCTTGGTGAGCCTTTGTGCAAGGGCTCACCTTAGAACAGAGATTGTCAGTGTTTGACAGCTTCTCAAAGCTGTCAAACGCTGACAATTCATCTGTCAAAATTCTTTTGACAGATGAAACGTCATACGCTGACGTCATCTGTCACCAGCTTTCCCTTAATTGGCCAGTAAGCCTGCAGGGCGGGCTTAACAAGGCCAATCAAGGGAAAATAGCGTGGGTTCATCATACGTCGTTGGGGCGGGACTAGAACCCGGAAGGCAGTAATCCCGCCCCCAACTCGTCTCGGCTGGCAAAATCCAGCCCAACGAGGACAATGTGATTTTGCATTTGGAGGGTGGGGTTGGGGTAAGCCGGGTGCCTGACACATGGTGAAACCCATCACCGTGCACAAGAGTCTCCAAACCAAACTACTGAGAAATCCACACAGGTAGAATGTCTGTATGGGGTGTTGGGGAATAGGGAAGAAGTGCGCTGGTCGTTATGTGTAGCAACATCTTAAATGCATTCAAAAAAATGTGCTTATGATGTTGCTACACATTATGACGAGAGCTAGTTTCCCCCTACACTCTCCTTGTAGGGAACACACCCCATGCTTATCCAATTCCAAAGAGCTTGGGTTGACAAGAGCCAAGGCTTAAAGACCCTCAGAGTGTGCAGAGATGATGCTGGAGTTTGACCAGTTAAAAGCAGGCAGATTACCATTGCAGAGCACTGGAAGCTTCCCACTGCTTATCCAGTTACGACCATCCTACCTATTGGGGTAGTTGTTTACAAGGTTACCTGGAGCCAAATGGGAAGGGTCCCACTACCCAGTGACAGCTCTACACTTCCAGGTACCATTAATAAGCAAGGCTGGCTGGTCAATCATCAACAGTCTCCTTCAGTACTCTGGACCTGCCTAGCTCAGGTAGGGGATGACCAAGTCTGCCGTGGAGGGTCAGTTTGTTTCTGACCTTCCACTGCCAGCAATGCCATTTTTGAGTCAAGGTGACTCCAGAGAGAACCCACTAACTTTCCTCTATGGACGATAGTGCAAAAACAAGAAGGATCATCAGTCTTACGTAACAGACTCACAAATACAAATGCTGCCTTTCAGTACTCGAGCTCACAGGACAAGTCATTAGCCAAGGAAAAGACTCTTCTGTTCCACCACCTGTGACCAAGTGCCTCGTTATTCCGCACCTTTATTCTCTTCCCTACTTCTGGTGTCATAAGGCAATGGATGCCAGTCCTAGAAGGTGGTGGAGATGGAGCAATCAGCACCTACTGAAAACAGCAAGGTCAGTGTAATTTATATATAGAGAATAGTGGACAGCTAGGATTGGTTATAAGGAAGTAATGTATCAAAGTTTACAAATGAGCAAAAGTTTGAGCTGTTTAAAACTGCCATCTGTTTCAGGTGATTTGTATCAGATTTCTTTGTATCAGATTTCAAATCTCATGCTGGTGTTGTCAAACTGGATGGATACTTTTTAATCATAGCTTTGGTCACTATTTGGAAATAGCTGAAGTATCATGGTTCCCTCCGTGTTCTGGTTTCCGGTGTCAGCCTTGACTCAATGGTAGCACTCTTGCCTCTGAGTCAGAAGGTTGTGGGTTCAAGCCCCATTCCAGAGACTTGAGCACATAATCTAGGCCTCACTTCTGTGCAGTCACTAAGAGAGTGCTGCACTGTTGGAGGTGCTGTCTTTTCAATGAGACGTTAAACCGAGGTCCCGTCTGCCCTCTAAGGTGGGCGCAAAAGATCCCACGGTGCGATTCGAAGTAGAGCGGGGGAGTTCTGGTATCCTGGTTTCCCGCAGGCCCTGCCGACTTTAACGGCAGGGCCTGATTTGCATCTGAAGCCTCTGTTTCCCGCCTGCAGCCAGCCAGATGGAGAGGCTGGATGGCTGTCTATGGGCAGGTAGGCCTGCAGCACTAGGCTGCACAGAGGAGGGAGGGAGGGATGGATCGGGTGGGGGCTGGTACCAGCCTCCAGAGGAGGGGGCGGGGCGGGGGGGGGGAGGGAGAAGAAAAGATCAGGGACATCATGGGATTGGGGTCGGGGGGGTGGGGAAGGGAACATCACTTTGGGGCACCAGAGGATTGTTGCTGGCCTCAGGATAATCGGTTGGGGGTTGGGGGTGGGGGGGGGAAGCACACTTTGGGGCTGGCCACCAGAGGATCCAGGAAGACGATCGGAGGCCGCGTGAGGGGGTCTCTGATCGCAGGGGGTGTGTGAGGCAGGGACTCTGGATCTAGGGGCTAAGTGTAAAAGCACTTACCTCCTGGATGCAGCAGTCCTCACCTTGCTGCAACTGCCGAGTTTTACGAAGCGTGTAAAACCCGGCCAGATACAGTTAAAAACAAAGTGGAGGTTAAAAAAGAGGCTTCCAGCCTCATTATAATATTGAAATTGACGCCCCGCCCCCTGGGAGCGGGTTGGCTGCCCGCCCCTGTCCCGCCTCCGTTAAAACCAGAAGTGGAGGCGGGTTCAGGTCGGGAATCCGATTATTAACAATTTAACTACCCCCACGCTCCAAACCCACCCATTTTTTAGGTTAAAATTCCCCCCAATCACAGGGATATGTGCATAGTTTGCTCTGCCGTGCATGAATGAAAAGATGATTTTTCTGCATTGAAAACTGGTTGCAGCCACAAACTCATTTGAATAAAAAGCTGCCTTGGAAACTTGGGCATCTCAAAAGTTCTGCAAATTGTGCTGTTAATATGTCAGTATAGTCCAAATATACTTACACTGTATATACTAATACTGTACAATTAGTATATTTATAGCATTTATTGTATTTATCCATAGTTTAATACTAACACTGTATACTGTGCTTACTAAAACTGTCTTAGTACTCCATTTAACGCTCTATCTACAATGTACACAGTACGTACTTAAACTGCATACTGTGCTGAGCAATACCGTTACAATAATGTACTTCTACTATATACTGCACTCACCAATGCTGACCATGTCTCGTACCTATCAATACTGTGCTGGTACAATACTGGTACTAGACACTGTTGTCACCAGCCCATTAGCACCTTGGTATCAATACCCTACAGGGAAATTTGCACTTAATTCAGTATCTTTAACGTTGTGCCAATAAGCTTCCTGTGTGTCATTTAATTCATGTTAAATTGCTCGACCGCTATCACTGCTGGTCACAGATCTGTAAGCAGCCTACTGCCCCAGTGGATATAGTAAGCAAATTTTACACACCCATCATTGCGCTTTACAGAAATCTTAATAACACACTACTATACCTACCCAGACTATCACTACCAGTTTGTAAAATTAGTAATTCCCAGAATTGTTTGCACTTACTGTGCACTCCTCCACTATAACTGTTTTTGCATGGAAAATGCACTCAGGTCAATTTCTCAATGCAAAATCATGCTTATATTTGTAAAATTACAATAAAGTTAATCAAACCAGTTACCAATTATAAAGGAGCAATAACATCCGCAGGAATTGTGAGGAGCAAACCTTTCGTTCAACTTTTACATGAGCCCTCGGTTAAGTTTAGGTTCTTCTAGGCTGCTGTTGCTGCTCCTACTGAGGGTGGGTGCTAACCTGTTCCTCATCTTCTGGCATTCTCTTCAAAGAGCTGTCTTTACAAAGCTCTGATGATGGCCTAGTGAGCAGATATGGTGCGCTTTCCACAGTGCTTGGGTATGGACTTGGAGGAACATAATATTGACAAGCAAGATTGACAGTGGCAGAATCAAGAGAGATATTGCAGAGCCTTGTGAGCAGGTTGCCTACTTGTCTCTTTGCCTGCACATCAGTGAGTGACATAGAGAGACTTAAGAAGGAAACAGAAAATAATGAAGACTGATTAAAAAAAAAATATGCAAAAATGAAAAAAGGATGTTAACAAGAATTTTAGGTGGCTACGGTTTTAGTCTCCACCCCTCCCTACAACCAAAGAAACCTCCCTCTTATCAATGGCAGCAACAGGGTAGAATCAATCTATGTGTTCAGTAGAAAATCTCATTAGGAAGGGCTAATGTTATTTGACTGGTCACAGTACAGCAGTCTTGGTTTACACATTATTACAGCTAAAGCAGCGGAGGAGCTGGTGGGCTAGTATGAGCAAGTGTGATAATCAGGTGGAGGACTGTGTGACTAAAGTATTTAACATCAAACTACCATATGCATCCTGTCACACTCCTCTACCTCCTGTCACTGCGACTTCTGGATCCAGGAGCTGAGAAGTGCCGTTTCCCTGGTCGCTGTCACGTCTTTGTCAGGTTTTAGTCGCATTTACCTTAAAGTGCCGCCTCCGTCAGCAACCTCATAAACTAAATGAAGCAGCACTACTGACCCAGGAGGAGCAAAGGCTCACCTTAGCGCATGGTCCTCTCTCACACTACCAAAGGCCATGGGGCTTGTGCGCAGCCATGTTAATGGCTGCTGGTACCTGCTATTGGTTCAGACCGCGAGCAGGCCGAACTCTTGCTGACCTGCACTGACCTTGCCCGGCCATTGAAGAAGGTCCATCGGCCAGAAATGAAAGTCACAAATGCGATTTTCAATGTGCGGGTGTTAACATGCTGCCTCCGGTGCTGTGGATTCAGTCCCACAGTATAAAGAAGGTGGAGCCAACCGCACCAGTCACCAAGACGACCACAGAACCAAATCAAATCGAAGTGACTGCGTAATATAAATTCAACATTAGGCACTGCAAAAAGCAACTGTGACCCTTGTGCACCATGCACTTCACTGTAGAGAGCTGCTCACAGCCCTTGAATTTTCTAATGTTCTAACCATACACATGTATCGACTTTGAAAGTTCACTGAACACATCCATTGAATGTAGGCATTCTGATCTGAGATGAGGACTGCAGATTATGGCCCAATCCCTGTCTTCCTCGCCTCCACATGAATCACTGGCAGGAACTGTGAGATATGCTTCCCTCTCTGTGTAAACTTGAAGAAAAGTTATTTTACTTAAACCATCAATGGGTTGTAATTATGATTTACATAGAATTACATCGAATGTACAGCTCAGAAACAGGCCATTCGGCCCAAATGGTTCATGCCGGCATTTATGCTCCACACGAGCTACCTCCCACCCCTGTTTATCTAACTCTATCAGCATACCCTTCTATTCCTTTCTCCCTTGTGTGTTTATCTAGCTTCCCCTTAAATGCATCTATACATTCGCCTCAACTACTCCTTGTGGTAGCGAGTTCCACATTCCAACCACTCTCTGGGTAAAAGTTTCTCCTCAATTCCCTATTGGATTTATTAGTGACCGTTTTATATTTATGGCCTCTAGTTTTGGCCTCCCCCACAGATTTAGTAAGATAATGTTTCTTCAACTTAACATACAGAGGAAAATATACAACACATATGAGCTCAGTCCCAGTGTGGTTCGAGTCAGTCATATCACAGATACAGGTCACCTCTTTCCCCTATTTATTTGAGACGGGGATGCTTTATTTGGGAGAGGAAGCCATGAAAAAATAATCGGTCTTAAAAATAAAGCCACTTCAGTGTGTACTCTAAGTGACTGCTCAGTGCCAACTATTGTGATGACTCAGAGTAGAATACTTAGAAGAAAAATAACTGCATGGGGAACTTCTGTGATCCCGCATTTCCCAGCAGGGAGCCACGCACGCATGGAGCACAGGTCGGAGAACTGGGGCTACAATGTCACAGCCCTAACTCCGACCCGGTCTCCCTGCAATTTTAAATTACATTAATGTAACATGACACCAGTAGATAAGTCAGCTCCTTATGCGTGGCAAGCTTAAAATAGGCAACAAATGCAGACTTATCTATACCAAGTTTTACTGCATTCACTGCTCAGACCAACTGGCTCTCAGACAGTCTCACAGAGAAATCCCAGAATTTCGGGCAGAGTGCCAAATCTGGAATTCTGCCTTCTATGCCACGGCAGACTAAACAGCTTAAGGATGAAGTACAGTCTACTGAATGGATCCTTTATCCTTACATGTTATAAAAAGCGATACAGTATCTGTACACTTACCGCTGTCTCTCAATCACCCCTGTTGCCCTGCTTAATGCTTCGAACTGCACGCTGGAGGCAGCCTGGGAGCAGACATTTTGTCTGGGGCTCTCGCTGCTGTGACATCGTGAATGGGGACAGGGCATGATGGGCGGCCCCCCTCATCAGGGGGAGATCTACACAGAGGCCTAGAAATTGGATCGCGCCCCACCGCAAGCTGCGCATGCCTAATGAGGCCGGGGTGGCAGGACCACGGCAAACTGGTCCGCCGGTCTCATTAATATACGATCAGTGAGCTGCAGGGCACCAGTCGCCGCCTCAGAGGCAGCTCGCCGGCCGCAGAGACAGCAACAGCAGCTGGCTGGGATGCCAGCTGAGGGGCTAAAGTGTATTGGGGGCAGGGAGGCAATCGGGAGGCGAGGCGAGCACCATTTTGGTGCCGGCTTCCAGCGGTCGCTGGTTAGGCCGCATGTAAAGCAGTTGGCCCGACAACTTCTCTGCTCCAGTCCCACTCTGACCTCTCTGTTCTCAGCCTCTTACACTGTTCCAATGAAGCTCAACGTAAGCTCGAGGAACAGCACCTCATCTTTCGATTAGGCACTTTACAGCCTTCCGGACTCAACATCGAGTTCAGCAATTTCAGATCATAACCTCTGCCCCTATTCTTTTTTTCATTTTTTTTCTCTCTCTCACATGGCAGCTGTCGATCATTCTGCCATCGCCATTTACACTTCATCGAGAGCCATCTTTTGTTTCTTAACTTGTCCCATTACCATCTCCTTTTGCCTTGCACCATCATCCCTCTTGTCTCTTAATCTCTCCTGCCTTCCATCCTATCACAGACCTTCCCTTTTGTTCTTTCCTCCCATCCCCCCTTCCCCTGCCCCTACACTTGCTTAAAAACCTGTTCCATCTCCAACTTTTTCCAGTTCTGACGAAGGGTCATCGACCTGAAACGTTAACTCTGTTTCTCTCTCCACAGATGCTGCCTGACCTGCTGAGTATTTCCAGCATTTTCTGTTTTTATTTTAGGCCCGACAACTTGCTGTGTTCAGGGCTAACCAATATCTGGTTTGGGTCCTAAAACAGGCATTAAGGCCCCTTATTAGCATATTCAATGGGCTGAATGTGAGTCATAGGCAGCCGCCAGGCCCATCCCTACAGCGCCCGAACCAATATGGCGGACAAGTTTCCGACACTGTTTGGGCGTGGGCGGCTAGCCTCCTAAATTGGACCTCCTCGCACCCAATTGCTGGCTGGAAATAGGCGCAACCAGCTCTAATCTCACCTCCCACAAGGTCTGCACCCAGGCTACAGTTTTTAAAACAGGCTAGTAACAGCGTAACAAGAGATTCTGGCAAACTGCACAGGCATCCCTCTGTACCAACATTTTGGGAATCATACAAGAGTTCAATAGATAAACTTCCCTTTTAAAAGTTAGCTGTGCTACAGTGCATTCATGAATTATTATTGACTTTCCCTGTGCATGCTGGTACTGATCCAGTCCTGCATGGTTCTCAGTGAGGGCCTCCAGTTCCACAGAGCTGTATACATTCCACTTCCCTGCTCCCGGAAGCTAAATTGGGTTTGTGCCCTCGGGGGATGGGTGGTCTCTTCTGACCAGCGGGGGTTGCAAGTCAGCTGGTAGAGGTCCAATGCAGTACAGCACAGAAGCTTCTGGAACGAAACAAACGCTGCTATTCTTGTCAAGGAACCTGGTTAACAACTCTCGACTGGTGCCGAGTGACTACGGTTCGTCAGATTCCAGTTTCTTCAAACCTCTGGATAATGCAATACCCAGATTTTCATCAAATATCGCGTTTAATGACAGGAGAATGCCAGACACTTCTTTCTTACAATTAAAATTTAACCGGCACTTGGAGCTCTGCACTGGTCAGAGAGTGGCAAGCAAGTATCAGTGTAAACCCAGTCTGCTGGCTGCACATCACACTCTACAGGTACTGGTCTTAGATCTGTAGTAATAACAACACCTTTCAAAAATTGCCTTATACTTAAGTGATGTTCTATATTTTGTCGCCAACACTATCTCCCGTGTCAACATTGCACATGTAATAAGGTCACATTAGTTTTCAATTATATAAATAATGGTTAAAAGCATGATGCTGCCTTATTTAACTCTGCTTAAGATAGCTCAGGGTATTCACTGATATTAGTTCAGTTAGCCTGACAGAACTCCAGTGGAAATTTGTTTAGGTTGTCAAAGAAACAACTTCCATTTATATAATGCCTTTAATGACCTTAGGATGTCCCAAAGCGCTTCACAGCAAATGAAGTGCTTTTGAAGTGTAGTCACTGTTGTGTTGTAGGTATATGCAGTCGCCAATTTGTGCACAGCAAGGTTCCACAAGCACTGATGAGATAAATGAGCAGATAATCTGTTTTACCGATACTGGTTGAGAGCAAGTTGAATAGTGACATAGGATCTTTTATGCACATCGGAGGGGGCAGATGGGAACTCGGTTTAGAGTCTCATCCGAAAGATGGCACCTTCAACAGTGCAGCACTTCCTCAGTGCTGCATTGAACTGACAGCCTAGATTATGGCCTAAAAATTCGGTTGCTTTGCGCCTCCTGTTAGCGCCCTAACAGGGCGCTAACGGGGCGCAAAGCAACTAGCGCCCGGGTGCGGCGCCGCCAACGCCTCCCGCGAAATTCAGCGGGAGGTTAGTGGCGGCGGTAACCTTTAGCGCCCTGCGGCGCTTCGCTGAGGACGTCGTCGTCATGCGCAGCGCCCCGGCCACGATCTTCGATAGCGCCCCCTGACTTACCACCGGACGCTATATCCGACAGGGTCAGGGGTGCCTACCTGCGGCCGGGGCGGCGCTAATTAAAGGGAAGGTGCCGGGCAGCCATTTTTGTTGCTGGCCGCCTGCCAGCACCTGCCCCCTCTGCCGTCCCCGGCCTCCTCTGAAGCCCCCCCCCCCCCCCCTGTGGAGTGCCGGCTGCACTCCGTGAGCCCGGCACTTCTCTTGGGGCGCTGCGAGTGAATATCGCTCAAGAGGGAGGCGGGGCGCTTCCAGTAGCACCCCGCCTCCCTCTTGGGGCGCTACCGGTGAATTTCGGCTTTGGGGGTGCTAATTTTTTCGGGGCGCTGAAAGTAGCGCCCCGGCGAAGTTAGCGCCACAAAGGGGGCGCGACTCAATTTTTCCCCCCTATGTGTTTAAGTCTGTAGAGTGGAGCTTGAATGCACAACCTTCTAACTCAGAGGCAAGAGTGCTACCACTGAGCCAATGGCGGTCCCTAGAGGCACATTGGCCCCAAAAATCTCCAGCCATTCTGACAATCCCTCACTGTAACTTTGGCGAAAGTATGCAAGAACAGCTGGAAGCTAGGCCAGGAAACTGGGTCCTGACCTTGTGGTGAAATTTCCTGTGTGGGCTTATGGGGGCAGAGCTCCCTCCTGCCACTTACAAGACCATCGTCCTAAGGGAGGGGGAGGTGGGACCAGGCATTCCAAACGTCAGAACTCTCACACCTCAGGCCGTCAGTTGGACCCGACATGTGTTCAGACCAAACATACCTCTCCGACCACTGGTGGATATGATTACCACGAGTGGTCCCGGTTCGGATCATGGTCGGCCTACCAAAGATTTTGCACAATTTAAATTTTTTTTATATAGTATTTACGGCACAGAAACAGGCCATTTGGCCCAACAGGTCTATGCAGGTATTTATGCTCCACACGAGCCTCCTCCCATTTTACTTCATCTCACCCTACCTACACATCCTTCTATTCCTTTTTCCCTCATGTACTTATCTAGCTTCCCCTTAAATGCATCTATGCTATTCGCCTCAACTACTCCTTGTGGTAGCGAGTTCCACATTCTCACTACTCTCTGAGTAAAGAAGCTTCTCTAGAATTCCTTATTGGATTTTTAGTGACTATCTTATATTTATGGCCCCTTTGTTTTGGACTGGTGCTGGGTGCTGGACAGAGGTCGGGGGGGGGGGGGCTGGATTGAGGTCGGGGGGGGCTGGACTGAGGTCGGGGGGGCTGGACTGAGGTCGGGGGGGGGGGGCTGGACAGAGGTCGGGGGGGGGGCTGGACAGAGGTCGGGGGGCGGGGCGGACAGAGATCGGGTGCTATTATTGGTTTCAGTGCACCTGGCCCTGGGAGAGGAAAAAAAAATCAACTAGTGTTCTGCTTTTGTCTGCCAACCATTGACCCTTGCTGGAAAAGGCAAGGGTGTGGATATTAGGTGAGGACAGGGTCAGGTCCGGCATGTGATGCCTTCAAGTGTTGAATAGCCTGCAGTCAATCACTTGACAAATGAAGAATGGCCACTTGAGTGAGGTCTTGGAGCCATATTACAGCACGAGACTTCAGAACAGGAGAGAAACTCGGAAGGGGTACCAAAGAATGATCGTCCAGCGTGCGTACATTTTAAAATAAAAGAATTAAATAAAATAAGAATGAAAGCGGTAATTTTCAGGTGGGGGGGGGGGGCCTCACTTGCCAGATGTGCATATCGGAAATTCTGCTCACGCCGACTCGTGATTTTACAGCCATCAGTTTAGATGCTTAGCGCCTGAATTTCCGATCTGGCGCACCGACGGGCAAAACTCCTCGCCGAAGGTGCGGAGTGGGAAAATAAGCCATTAAATGTCATTTTAACCTCTGAGCTATTCCTACGATACAACAACAAAACTCACAACTTCAGCAAGAGACTGCAGTGGCGCAACATCTCACCCCCAAAAAATGTAACATTCGTGACAGTGATGGATTTTCACCAAGTGTCTCACTTGACAACAGGCTCAAGGTCAGTCTCTGCGATGGCAAATTTAAGACCCTGTGATGAATAACAGGCCTGACTGCAGAAAAGTCTTCAGCCAAACTGAAGGCTACGTTTCGTCATTAATCTGCTCTTAACATTACTTATAAGGGCGGAAATGCAACACTTCTCTCCCTCTTTCCCAAGTCGAGAAGCAACTTTAAAATAATGCACAGAACCACTGCCTGGCCCAACATCCGCTAAAAGCTAAATACTAAACTCCAGTGAGGTCAAACAGAACCTATTAAATGATGATTTTGCTAATCTTGCTAAAACATGGATGGAATAACATTAGCAATATTCGGCAAGACTTTTCTTCTTGATCAACAGCAGATTTCAGTAGCGGGCTTGTTACAATGGATGAGTGTTCTGATTATTCATTTTTTTGATCTCGGTTGTAGGTCAGTGACTTTATTGAGGATGAAAAATGGTTTAAGCAATACGAGCGATAAACAATTTAAAGATCTGGAAGAAAGCGGAGTTGATCGCAACCACATGTTTACAGCTACCTTGAACTCAACCCTTTGTACGCTCAGCCCGTTTCATTTTTATTTGGTTAGAATTCTGTCAAAAAACATAGTAGATTTATATAACGGCTGAGGTAAAAGGGAAGGTACAAATGGCGGAAATCTGAAATAAAATGCTGGAAACGCACAGCAGTCTGCACAGCATCGGAGCGAGAAAGATAGGTTGACATTCTGGTTGTAGCCCTACACCTGAAAATGGTAAGATGCCTTTCGCTTTCCAATCCTGACTGACTTGATGTGTATTTCCAGCATTTTCTGGCTTTATTTTATATGAGTGGATCGCCTATGGTGTTGCTCACTGTAAATCAGATGATGTGCTTTTTTTCATCATGCACCTGTCTTGTTCTGCTGCTGAAGTGGAGCTGTGCGTAGCTGGCCTGCCCCTTTAAGGGCAGAAGATCTCAAAATGAAAAGTAAACATAGTCGAGGTCACTCGAGGTCACAGATTGGCAGGTGCTCTGACAGTTTTCGACTTGCAGCTCAGAAGCACCCAGCATTTGACGATTGTTTTTGCAGCTATAACAAAGTGTTAAATCTGTACTGCGATGCCCCTCTGCACTGATATACGGTCTTTAATATATTACAATTGATTAAGGACGAGATGGGAGTATTTTCAGAAAAGAGAGTGCTACTAAAATTTATACAGTACCAGCATTTTTGACTATTTCAGGAAAAATGCAATGGGGTGAAAATGTATTTTTCATGCAGTGCAGGAATTTACAACATGTGCCCGTCAAGTGCCAAATTTGCCTCCACTCACGCGCATTCAGCTTGAACGTCTCCATCGGCAGGTTGCACACCACTGCTGGACTACACTTTGCCCGTGCATGCAAGTGATGTGCAGCAAGCAGGGGAAGATCGCACAAGAGAGATGAAGTGCACCCGCTTCCGTTTATATTCTGTTGTCTCATGTGGGCCAGCTCTCAGCAAATGAGACACGGCTTCACCCAAGGCTCATCTGTACAACCAGAACAAAACGCAGGGTTTGAAAATATCTATACATTTTTTTATAAAGGTGTTTGAAGCGGGCGTGCAGTTTGTTGAAGCGTCGAGGTGCTGTCTGTCCCTGACATAAAAGAACTGCACCACTGGATACGAGCTTCTGATTTTTTGATTTTAAGACTGCAAACGTTAATTTTGTTCACTCTCACTGTGAAACCAGTCCCTTACATGTGTGATATGCACTCATTTTCAGGCATCAAGGGATATGGGGATAGTGCGGGAAGGTGGAGTTGAGGCAAAAGATCAGCCATGATCTTATTAAATGGCGGAGCAGGCTTGAAGGGTCGAATGGCTGACTCCTGCTCCTATTTCTTATGTTCTTACGTTCTCATACGCGCTTAATTATCAGATAGAAAAAGTACAATTTTTTTTCTGATAAAGTCAACACACATAAAATATACTTTACTTGGCTTTTCAAAACAATCCTGATGTCAACGTGCAAATCATTTCCCGTTTAACATTAAAAAAAAAATTATTGAAATGTTGTCAATTTACATGCGAGTTCGTGCAGTTTTTCATGAAAAAAGTGGAATTTGAACAACCCCCACCCACACACTGGGAATAGGCCAGAACCAGGATATACCAGCACCCAATCTTAGTTGGGATAGCTAAGATTTGTGAGGAGCGGAGTCTCTGCCTGCCCCTCGCAAGGCCTGCTATGTCCGAGTGAGTAGAGACTCCCTATGCTGGGCATTCTCATTTTTCTGTTCCCTGAGGGGCACAGAGTTTGTCTGATCCCCCCCTCAGTAAGATGAGGTATGCCCACCTCCAGAAGAGTGAAAGTGGACCCTACCAGGGAGTCCAATCTAGGAAAGCACCATGGACGCCTATAGATGCAGAATTTTTTTTACAGGGGTCTGAGGGTGAGATTTTATAGCGTTTCTGGCGTGGGGGTGCAGGGGGGGTGGAGAACCTAGTTACACCTCTCAAAATGGCGGCCAGGTTCTGGGGTTTTGAGCAGCATGGAGCAGGTAGGCGCCCAAGATATTCCCATAGTGACACATGTAAATGAGGCGCCCTCCCACTGACCTCGCAAACTCCAGCAGGGTCAGTCCTGGAGGGCACTCGGATTACATTTTTGGGCCCACAATGTTTGACGTGTATGTGAGGTATTAAATTTAGTTTCCTTTTTCAACTTTGGTGTCCTGCAATGGGCCTTGGATTATAAATAAAGAAAAAATCTCAACAGAATGTTTACCATAGTCTGGGAGAGAGAGAGAGAGAGAGAGAAGGGTCAATTGTACAATCTGCACCTTGCTTTCTGTCATTGCTGTACTGTAAACTGCCCACTAGGAGGTGTGGCAGAACAGCACTAACTTTCTACTTGCTTTCTTTCCCTCTCTTTAGGGAAGCCTACACGTTCCCTTTCCCCCACTGAGATTGGGAAGTCACACTAGGCTAAGTGGCGGGTGTGAATTTCGCCATCTCATTCTGTGGCACAGTGTGTCAGAACGCCAACACAATGAAAAAAAAAACGTACAAAATTACAGTCTGCGCGTCCGTTGAAAAACCGCTTATGTTTAAAATAAAACACATTGTAGATTTTCAGCATTAATATGCGTATGATTAATCCATCCCACGTAATACGGACAAAAGATACGATATTATTAGCACTGGTACTCAACTGATAACATAAAGAAATATTAGCCTCAAAAATCCTGAGGTTTAGGAGCGCAAATTTTGCATATCTGGGGACGGGAAATTTGGAGTGGGATCCGCCAAAACTCCACCCTTTCTTGTGCCCATTCCAAAATGCCACAGAAAGTGCGGGTGGCCATTTTATGTGCCCGCTGTGCTGTGGCAACATCAATGGAAGAGGCGGAGCTGGCGAGATGACGTCAGCCGCCCCAAATCCCACCAGCTCCGTCCGAGATCCACCCTCCCCACCCCCGACGCACTGAACGCCCACATGAAGCAGGTGATTCATTGCGTGCCAGGACTAAGTCATGGTGGAAGTGGGCCCAGCAGCTCTTTAAAAGTAGATTTCCCTGCAATCAATTCATCGTCACTGGCCTGCCTAAGGCAGGTCCTGGTGTAATTCTCCCTTCACCAAGCCACACTGTCTTGTGCTTCTCTCTTCAATTTTCCACACAATCTCCCATTCTTCAGGCGGTCCCAAAGCATCCTTCTTTTCCTCCCTCTTGGTCTTTTTCCTTCTATCCGTCCTTCTAACACCTCTTTCAACATCCCATCCCCTCTCAGCACAGGCCCAATCCAATTCATTTGCCCTTTCCAATCAAACTACGTTCCTCTTGTATCATTGCCAATACTCCCTCACTTCTTGTCTATCCAAACCCACATCTCAACGCTCAGAGGCGGGCCGACCTCCTCATTCCTCAGCGTCCATGCCATCCGTTACTGCTAAGAAACTGGCAAATTTAAGCTCTTGGATCTTTGAACCATTCTCCCTGTTACTTTGTTTGGCACGCCAGCTCTGGGACACTGCGCCAAGGTGCCCAGCGACATCCTCCTGCTCCACCAGGATGGGTGTTCCAGCTGCGCCAAAACAACGTGCGCGGCCGGCAAATTATGTTTAAATGACAGAGAATTTACAGTACAAAAACAAGCCCCTTGGCCCAACTGGTCTGTGCTCCACACGAGCCACCTCCCACTCTACTTCAGCTAACCCCATCAGCGTATCCTTCTATTCCTTTCTCCCTCATGTACTTATCCAGCTGCCCCTTAAATGCATCTATGCTATTCGCCTCAACTACTCCATGAGGTAGCAAGTTCCACGTTCTCACCACTCTCTGATTAAAGAAGTTTCCTTACTGGAATTTTTAGTGACCATCTTATATTTATTACCCCTAGTTTTGGATACTCCACAAGCAGAAACATCTTATCTATGTCTACCCTATCGAACCCCTTCATAATTGTACAGGCCTCTATTAGGTCACCCCTATTAGCCTTCCCTTTTAGCCCTAGCCTGTTCACAGTTTTTCAGGGTGAGGGGGCAGGGGGGGGTGGTGTTTAATTAACCCGAGTGTGCGACTGTAGTGCGTCCTGTAGATAGTACTCACTGCAGCCACAGTGATGACCGAGTCCAGTGGCAGGGACACCAGTCAAGTGAACTATTTTGTCCTTGGGGAGGGGGGGGGGGGGGGGGGGGGGTCGGGGGGTCGCACTGCTTGAGTATTTTTGCGGTTTTCAGGGGTCAGTAGTTGAGCCACTCGTTGCAGAGTACCCAATCACTGCCCTGCTCTTGTAGCCGTAAGTGTTGACATGGCTGATTGAGTCAAAGGCACTAAGCCATACAGACCAGAAAAGTCCTAGGTTCAATCCCTTGGCTCTGCTAAGTTAGCTGAACTCAGCCAGAGTGGCAGTGGGTGCACTGCAATTGGCCGCAGTGTCACTGATCTAGAGAAGAAACAATATTTCAGTCAAAGCGCCCACTTCTTGTCGGTCTCCAGGATCCTCCGCGAGGACACCGGATTGTGACAGGCTGTGCTGTGATGCTTCCTCCCCCCATGGTCGAACAGCACTCACCATCTAGGCTCACAAATGAAGAATGGCCACTCAGGAGCTACTGGAGGACAGTGAGCACGAATCGTACCCCAGCGAGTGTCATTGCCTTCAGAATAGGGAAGAAAATCAAGAAATACTGCAGCTTTGTTAAATGCTTTCCAAAAAAAAACTGCACAAGGGCTGTCAGTAACACCGATGAGAGCACTGACTTAAATGAGGTTATTAAAGCATAAGTCTCAGCCAACATGTTGTGCAAGGGGTTGTGGTCCTCACAAGAGTTAATAAATAACTCACCCGAGAGCCATAAAGAAATCCCATGTGACCGAGGTACTTGAGCCTTACATTACTGAATTTCCTCAACAGCTTTTAACACAATTTTCTGGCATGTTCTATCAAATACTTTTGTTTTTAGTTGCTTAATTGAACAGAAACAACAAAGTAAACAGGACCTCCAAGAAACAGGTTTGTTAAATGTAATTATTCTCCGAATGGAGGCGCAGACTTGCAAACATGTTTCTGTGTTTGGATGAAAACCGCCCCGTGGTGCGAACAGGCTAACTGATGTCCGCAGCCAGGCGGGTACAACACTAAGAGTGTTGACATGAAGCATTTTTTCCAGTGTGTGGGGCTAGCAGCTTGGAGTCCTGCCCTGGTATCTCTGGGCCTTTCCAGCAGATGGCTTAATCATGACCACGTTGCTTTTACCTTCTGGATAATGTGGCTAATGCACAGCCAATTCCAGTGAGCTGTGACAGCGTGTAGTAGGTAGCCTGGCAACCGAGAGCATAATGCTGAACAGATGGTGTTTGTACAGCATGATGGACACTGCACGCTGTATCCTGAGACTACCCAAGAATTCCCTGGAGGGTTTGAGGCCCATTCTGAATAAGCGCACTTCAGCTGCCATCTCACTCCTCCCTGCCTCGTCATAACATCCCCAGGACAGAGCTGGCTGATCAGTTCTCGCCCACAGGACAGGAGGGAGGGAGGGAGGGAGGGAGGGGGAGAGAGAGAGAGAGATTATTGCAGTTCTTCAACATAGGGCTTTCCGAGTTATTCATTAACAAGCTGATTAAGTTAAGAACTATATTTAGTTGATACTGAAATCATTGTTATTGCAATATGAGAAGCAGGCTATTATAACAAAGCTGAAAAATGGGATGGCTTCAATCACCAATTCCCTGCCTTGATTTGAAAGGAAGGGGCTGCAAAATCTCTGACAAGACCTGCAGGTTCCACGGTCTAGTTGCAGAATCTTCCCCCCGGCTCCTTTTAAGTTTATTATCATAACGTCACACAGTGCACCAACAATCTGTGCAAAGTGCTAAATATCCTGTCATTACATGCCATGTAATGTAATCAAACGTGGCTTTTGTTTTGGTTAGGACGTCTTTTCAAGCTTATGGAGCATTTTTATTGTCTCGACTGCTCAAAGCTGTGCTAGGCTACTTTAGTTCTTTATCAACAGTTCCTTATCTGCACTTTACTTAATATTAATCAATTTTGTCCCTCCAATTTTCTCATCTTATTTCTCTCAAGTCGATGACGGATTTTTGGGCTAATGATGCCATTGGTGCCAGAAGCCCATCGAGACCCTGGAGCAGGCAGAGAGCAGCCGGAGCCTGTAGCAAAGTTGCATTTAAGGGGAAGCTAGATAAATACACGAGGGAGAAAGAAATATGTTGATAGGCTGAGATGAAGTAGATGAAGAGACTCACTTGTGTGGAGCATAAACATCCGGCATAGACCTGTTGGGCCGAATGGCCCGTTCATGTGCTGTAAAATTCGATGTAACTCTGAGGTCGGGAGGGAGAGAGCAGCAGGAGGCCATAGTAATGTTGGAAGTCAGGAGGAAGAGATCAACAATATCCATTTTGCTCACTGTGAAGGAGTAGAGCTGGCTGCCTGCTGTTTCAACTTATTTAGGTGTCAGCTGTGGCTCAGTGGGTAGCACTCTCGCCTCTAAGGCAGGAGGTCCAAGTGGGTTCAAGTCCCACTCCAGAGACCCGAGTGCAAAAATCTAGGCTGACACTCCCAGAGCAGTGCTGAGGGCGTGCTGCACTGTCAGAGGTGCCGTCTTTCAGATGAGACGTTAAATCGAGGCCCCGTTTGCTCTCTCAGGTGGATGTAAAAGATCCCATGGCACTATTTCGAAGAGCAGGGGAGTTATCCCCGGTGTCCTGGGGCCAATATTTATCCCTCAATCAATATCACTAAAACAGATTATCTGGCCATTATCACAACTGCTATTTGTGGGAGCTTGCTGTGCGCAAATTGGCTGCTGCGTTTCCCACATTACAACAGTGACTACATTGGCTGTAAAGTGCTTTGGGACGTCCATAGGTTGTGAAAGGCGCTATGGAAATGCAAGTCTTTCTTTTTATTAGATTTCAATACTATGGGGGAAAGCTAATTTCCATGGCATCCAACTCCCCATCTTGATTTGAAAAATGAATTGACTTTCTCCTACCCATTGCTCCCCAGCCAAGAAGGCTGACATGTGCCAACTGGTTGCAAGCCTTTGCTAGAGCTGCTCTTGGGCCAAGTGCTGAGAGATAAGAGAGAGGTGCCGGCGGCGACTAGTTCTTTGACTTCCCTCCCGCTCTAGGGGGGGGGAGGAGGAACGGTGGCACGGTCCACCGAACAGCACCGAGCGATCGGAAATTCGCCAATGGGAGGAATCGCGAATGTGGACTAATACCCGCACTGCTCCGCGCCACAATGCCTTACTCTGAGAAACTGGGGGGAAAAGGAGATGCTCCCTCCAACATCTTCTCTGTCGTAACTGTATAGAATATTGTGCTGATAAGTGTGGTGACAGCACTCAGCACCTGAGCTACTGAACGGCTTTGTCAGAGCTCTGCATTGTCTGCCTCATGTCACAATCACAGAAAAGGCAATTGAAATAAATGATCATCATATATAAAATATAAATGCAAGGACAGAAAGTCTTCTGTTGCAGGCACAGAACGCAATGTAACATTCAATCAGAAAAATAAGGTGCTGAGACAGCCCGTCAGTACAAACAAACAGAAGGCTAATGCTGAACTAATACAATAAACATCAAGGCAACCACCACCCATCCTTATGTCTTAAGTCATTTCACATGAGATTATTCAGTAAGTAAGAGGAGAGAGCTCTTGCCTCACAAAGATGACAAGGAATCACTTCAGAAGCTGTCAGGTGAATTCTAACAACGGGCAAGATTGACTTACATCCCGCACAATAATCAGACGGATTTTTATTTCAGAATCCTCAGCTCCACACCTACTTACGAAATAAAGTACAGCTGACCCCTCAACCCTCAAAAAAACCCCACCAATTATCATCAAACTAGCTTTTATATTGCAGAGTGCAATCGATGCACTCTGTTAACTACTGACGCAGTACAGATACTGACTAAGAACATGCACACAGCTAAACGGAATGACTGTGCATTCTACAGCAAACCATCGGATTGGCTGCTTCCAGACCAGGAATACTTATTAATAATTCAGGAAGCACATCTTTCACATTACATGGCTGTTAGAATGAAAGCAATGAAGTGAGCAGGCTGAGCGCACAGACCTGCCGAAAGAACGACAAAGCAATTAATCCTGGAGAACTTCTCAATGAAGCCCCCTTCCAAACTCTGTTATGCCGCATTCAGACTAATCAAGCGGAGCTGTTCTAGGTCGGCTATGGGTCCTGGTCCAGGTCAGTCTGCTACCGTTCAAGCAGCCACTGCTGTGCTCCATCACAACAACCTGCAGTAGGCATGTGAAAGTTGGGCGAACTGACAGTTTAGATCTGAAATATTACCTGGCGAGACACAAGTATCGCGATACCTCGCTCGATTTTTTAAACCTTTAAACCTCCACTTCCAGGTTCGGGCATTACAGGATGGCAGAACTCATGGACATGGGTACAAATAACCTTCATTTGCGGGGCTGTTAAATGCATGCACATCATCATGGCTGTGCGTTAGGGCATCAGGATCTCATCTGCCATCCTGGTAGACCTTTAAAAAAAAGTCAAGAGACTCGGGGATTTCCCCGGGGAAGTGGGAACGTCTGCTGGGAGTTCTATGCGGTGGTGTTTCTCCATTCCCCGTGCCCACTCACTCACACTCACTGCACTGCTTTCAGTCTCGCTAGGATACAAATACACTCACCAGATTTTTCTAATTTCAAAAGAGGTGAGCCGCAGAGAAGACCTGATTATAGTTATTTTAAGAAACTACAATACAAAAAAAAGGCTTGGAGGCACTTCAGTTTCACACAGGGGTGTTCAAGCCAGGCCTGATTTCCTCAGAGAGCAAGAGAGAGTGAGAGAGTGATGCTACTGGCATGCCTGTGATTACCAGTGGAAACACATCCAGGTGTCACACATCCAATACCATCCATGCCAGACTGGGCACTGTCAAGGTGGTAAAGCAAATGGGTGTGGCATGAAACTGAATGTCAGCTATCAAGAACGACTCAACGATCAATAACTACAGCAACCTGTCAGGCAATATTGATGCTCACATTAGCATTGACTTTTGGAATTTCTGTACTGCTGTGCCTGTCCTGAGCCCAGGCTCAGCACTGCAGTGTGTGCTGCGTATACTGGTTTGTACTGGCTGCTGCATTTAGTGACAGAAGCTCATTATTCAGCACATAAAATGAAATTAAAAATTACAGCTGCAACACAGTGAAGCAGCACACTGGAGCTGCCTTGTGGTGTACTATGGCGTGATAGGGCGTGAACCATGGTCACGATCGTTCACACTGTTTACAGCCGGTCTCAGCTGTGGGAAGGTGCTGAGCGGATGCCAAGTATTTTTTATCAGGAAGGAAGGGAAAATTCAAGGGAGAACCAACTCAGGGTGCTCTCATGCAGCGTGTTACGTCCTCTTCCTCCTCGCCATGTTGAAATTAAGACTGATCCCACCCTCTACTTTAACTCATTATTTCCCACTACCTCAAAACTGCAATTCCTCCTACAATCTTCAGTTGTTAAAATCCATGCTTGGCGTCACTTAGTTGCTACTAGGTGATTCACTTCACCTCTTTTACTCTTTTCAATCTTGGTGGGTGTCCTGCACCACTGGACTTGATCCTCCACCTTTCTCAATTAAAACGCAAATGAAGCTGCAGTGTATTTACGCCCCGCCGTACACAGCAAATACGTCATCAATTTTATTTTCTGGGGCTTTCAGATGGTGAGTAAGGCCTAGTTCTGAAATGTTCCATACGTAGGAAGACAGCATGGAGGAACAGGGCGTGATAGGGCGGTGTCAGGACTGACTATGACCCTGCAGTACTGTACTTAGTGCAGAAAATGCAGAATCACACCAGGCACAACAACAACTTGCATTTATATAGCGCATTTAACGTAGTAAAACGTCCAAAGGTGCAATATCACGCAGCACAAATGGGGCTGATGAGGGATAGTGAAAAAAAGAAAAGACTTGCATTTATATAGCGCCTTTCACGACCACCGGACGTCTCAAAGCGCTTTACAGCCAATGAAGTACTTTTGAAGTGGAGTCACTGTTGTAATATGGGAAATGCGGCAGCCAATTTGCGCACAGCAAGGTCCCACAATCAGCAATGTGCTGATAATCTGTTTTTGTTATGTTGGCTGAGGGATAAATATTGGACAGGACACCGGGGGTAACTCCTCTGCTCTTCTCCGAAATAGTGCCATGGGATCTTTTATGTCCACCTGAGAGAGCAAACGGGGCCTCGGTTTAACGTCTCATCTGAAAGATGGCACCTCCAACAGTGTAGCACTCCCTCAGCACTACACTGGAGTGTCAGCCTAGCTTTATGTGCTCAAGTCCCTGGAGTGGGACTTGAACCCACAACCTTCTGACTCAGAGGCGAGTGTGCTACCCACTGAGCCACAGCTAAGACTGAAGACTGAAACTGAAGTGATTCCACTGTTAGCACACACACAGTTCAGAACAAATACACACCAATTACTCCACCACTGCTGTAGGTTACTATTTGACAACTCCTTTCACTAATCAATAGGAGTTTCATTAGCAACAAATTTACCCAGTGGACTAGTCATACAAGACAATGGTTTACAAGTCCCTTTCCTGTTCCCATTAAGAGTTTCTGTGTTAATGTACATGGTGAAGGACTAGTATTCTTATAATCTCCATCAACTCACGATCGAGATAACCTGACCAACTACAACAGAAAAAGCTTCAATAAGCAGAGTGCACCATTTGTAGCCAGTTGATGATTATAAATCCACGGTGCCAGGGTTCCCAGCACTCTGGGATTCTCCTGGGTTATACTGTGGAGATTTCACCGCAATCGATACCAACACAAAAACCAACTGCACACGGGCAAGGTCCCCCGTGCGTTTATCATTTAAAATGTGTAACTGCAACTTCAATATTCTGCCCTGGAGTCAAGAGAAGATCCGTTTAGGGCAGCAATGTAAAAAGCTGCAATCCTAGCCTGCATAGGTGGGCCGAGCACTCAGATTGCCCGCAGCTAGCAACGCGATGTCCTACGGCAGCTCACTTTGCCACAGGTTGCTGCAGGGAACGGCCGTCTTTAATGTGGCACTCAGCGCTGTCAGGGGCAAATACTGGCGCCTGACTTATATGTACAGCGCTGCTTCCAACATCATGGTTGCCTTCAACAGCAGAGCATGTAGTATAAATGCGGCATTCACCAACCAATTCAGAACTACCCCACAGGCCCTGCTGCTGTAGTACAGCCATAACTCCAAAAGAGATTTCATTTTTAAATGGTACTGTAATAATTTCTCCCAGTGGCCATTCCTTCTCTGTGGTTCAAAGCTCATTGTGCGGCCATTCTATTCAATGGAAGTTATAAATAACTCAGGATTGTATCATTTCAAGTTTCTGCATGTGCGGAGCACAAATAACTCCATTGGGCCATAGAAAAACGGCATTTATTTATAGACCATGAAATCCAAAAATGAATTTGAGGTACAAATATGTCTACACTGAGAGCTACACATTCACATGCTTCACATTTACATTTGCTATATTAAGCTCAGAAACAGACAACAAGCTGTGCTTTTTAAGATGCAAATTATCCTGGGACCCAGATTAAAACCTCAGACTCCAGTGGAAAAATGGCACTGGAGCAAAGATGATCTTGTGTAGAATGAATCTGACAGGGTTCTGGTGAAGGGGTCCACCCGAAATGTCAATTTCTCTCTCTGATAGCTGCCGTGCATTTCCTGCAATTTCTGCTTATTTCAGATTTCCAGCATTTGCAGTTATCTTTTTAAATCCACTAATTAATGGAAATGTAACACTCAATAAAGGGGGGGGGGGGGGTGAGAAACAAATATTTAAACACCTACTGAGCACGTAAATGATGTGTTCCTTACAACGGGTCTGCCCCTAGTAGGTCTGGCTTGGACTACATGAAATAAAGGTTTCCTTGTGATCAAGTTAGTACAGCCAGTTTGATATCTCTGACTTACTGCACTCGTGATGCAGGCATGAAAATAATTCTGGATGTAGTCAGAGATTTCTATAAATAAATAAAAACTGGATGGGTGGAAGGACTGGAATTTTTTTTGCCTGTATTGGTTGAATACCCTTTGTTTTCTGGGTTTTGAGGAGTACGTTCGATTGCCCTGTTTCTAGGTTTTCGCGTACTAAAAGTCAGACTGACAGATCAAGCCAGGCATGCCATCTTGGCTGAAAATATATTTGATGAAACATTGTAAAGAAACGCACACACACACACACACACACGTTAAACAACCAGGTCAGACAGCAACGAGGAACCTTTTTTCTCCTGCACTGTCTTTTCTTCCCGTGCACTATGTTTTTTGCCTGCGGGTCATGACAGAGACGGGAATCCAGTCTGAGGCAGTGCGCTACTCTCCTGAAATCTGACGTTGAATGGAAAAACCTCAAATCTTATTAAAACAAAGATCTGCTAAATTCAGAAACAAAATTCCAACGTAGCAGGAGTTTCGAGAAATTATTTTTAGAAGATGCGTTCCCTTACTACAGCGCCTTCGTTTGGAATAAGTCTGAAATCACAACACACCGTATGTTGCCAGAATACATATCTGTACTGACTTAACCCAGCCAGATCATATTCAAAAAATAAACGCAGGCCTTTATAATGTATAAATTTGAAGAACATTCCATTTTCACTGAAGAACCTACATGTATGCTTAACAGATTATTTTTCTTCAAATTCAGCAATATTAATGTAATTACTACATTAATCCTAAAAGTACTGGTCTTTTTTTAACATATAAGGATCTTAGATCAAGTTGCACTCAATCAAGAGGTTCTGATGGCATCATTAACCAGTCGAGTGGTTTACAACCAGAAAGACTGAATTATAATCTTTAAACTCCTCCCCACATTCAGTGATTTTTTTTTGTGTTCAAAATGGTTTTTTGGCGGCTGAATTTTCTTCTCAATGGTGACAGTAGTCCTTGCTGGGAGTTACAAAGAGAATGAAGCTCCCCCTGCTCTGCTCCAATTGCATATGCCTGAGCCCAACCTCCGAAGACCCTCCCCTACTGCACCAGTGTGGATATTTCAATTACCAGCTATTCTTGCAGCTTTTCTCAGTTGAGAAGTCGCACAACACCAGGTTATAGTCCAACAGTTTTATTTAAAATTACGAGCTTTCGGAGCTCCGCTCCTTCTTCAGGTAAAGGTACAGTGAGGTACAGTTGACATTGCCAATTCAATACTGATGATTTGCAATTTGGGAGCAATTTTGGGCTGTGGATTCATGTACAGCCAGGAACTGGGCTGAGACTGACCTGAACTCGTTTCACACAGGACCCTTATGGCCAGCAGGCAGAGGAGGCTTTTTTATCTGATAAGTTTGGGCTGGATTCAAATCCAGGTCCCAGAAGTGGCCACTGCAGCAACCAGACCCACGAATAACTGGGTTTTACTCTTGATAAATGATGCAATTGAAGGCAGCAGAGGTGGGCTGTGAAACAACAAACTGTAATGTATTGTGGTAACTGAGTTCATGGAGCTGCTTATTTGTTGCAAGTGAACAGTAAAGAGTTTCATTGCAGATGGCTCAGAGAAAAATAACACAGTACAGGATCGGACATGTAAACCTTTTAAAGAGGTTGGATTATTCTTTGTCAAAGAATCTTGCGGGCTAAAAAATTTGCCTGTGAAATTGTTCAGAAACATAATTAATTACATACTTCCTGTCTGCACAACTTGACTTCCTGTTAATATGTTTTGTCACACTTTAGTGTCAATTTTTCTCATTATAAATTCCTATGTCCATATATATAATAGGGTTTGTCTATGTAAACAAGTCACCCTGCAATTGCACAATCTTGTCACTGAGTTCTCATAAATCCTTCAAAAGGCTTTCTACATTTTTTTTCATCTATCTTTTTTTCCCCAGTAACTGAAATTTCTAATGACAAAAATAAGGGTTTAAACAAAAATTTAAAAACAAAAATTACATATTTCAAGATAACAGGATTCAATTTATCCACTGAATTATCTATTGTATTTTGAATGTCATGGGCCTGGAGATGATATTTTTACCCAGAGCTGAATGTGGATTGTGCAGTCTGTGCATATATAGTACAACGCCCCCCCCCCCCCCCCCCCACCCCCAACACTCCAACACTAACCCAGCTGCAGGCTCCCTACCTGCTCCTGGCCTGCGGCCTCCTCCTGAGCATTCCCCGCCTGACAGGGAGCCAAGCCTGTCAATCAGGCTGGTTTCCAGGCGGGGTACCTGCTGGGAAAAAAAAGACGCACGCTATGGAGTCAAAACTCCAAAGCGTGCAGAGAAACCCGGACTTCTGGGATTGCCAACCACAACTCCTCCCCCACCCCCCCCCCTCGGAAAACCCGTCCCAGTCAAGATCGGGGTCATAGATTCACATTTCTAACACCTATAAGACAGAGGGAGAGCGAGAAATACACAAATAAAGAAAAAGGTAGAGATACTTTCTTTCCTCATTCTAAATTGATTAAAAAAAAATAAAAACAGGTTGAACTTTGAAAACAAACAAAACATCTTTAAGGGAAACGTATAGGAAGAGAGGGTAAAAGGGGCGGGAGGAGAAATGCAGATTTAGGGTGAGTGGCCTCTTGCCTCATGCCACTAGCCTTTGGGTGGGGGGGGTGAGAGTGGGGAGGAGTGGGTGGAAGGTTAAGAGTGAGGACAGTGACAGTTAAGCAAGGGAAAGGTAGGATACAGTGTTGAGTGAATAGTTCAAAGGGGAAGAGGTAAGGGGCAGCCATGGGAGTTCGGAGTTGGTAGGAGGACGAAGAAGGAGTAATGGGAAGGGGTAGGGGAGGCGAGGCAATAGGACTTGCTACGATGACAACCCCAGTATTAGATTCTACCTAATTTTTTTTGTTATGTTACATGTTTTAATGTAGATAAGATGTAACAATCTTAATTGCTTTGGCTCTTTCATTTATTGCCCAATGGTGAATTCTAGAATGACTTCAAGCGTCTTGTGAACAATGTCAGCACAATGGAATAATCCACTGGGCGGTGCCATGTTATTAACAATCTTCCACTGACAAAAAAGGGCTTGCGATTGGCAGAGGGGATGGGAAGGGAGCCACGGAGGGCCACATTTTCCCTGCAACCCAAACCCCAAATGCAGCCTGCAACCATTGGTGGCTCTTTTCCCCACAACACCACGTCATACCACCCACCATCTCCCACCTGAAAGGAAAGAAGTAAAATGCAGTGAGAGAAGTGGAACAGGACCGAAAAGAAGCAAAAAGAGTTAGCGCAAAAAAGGTGAGACAGAAGCAGAAGAGACCGACAGAGAGAAACAGCAACATGATGACAGCAGAGAGAAGTAAGAGAGTGACCATATTCTCCGACTTAACATATAAGAGAGCGACTAATATATAATACAATAGTGGAGTTTATGGGAGATGGATTGTGTTTTATTCCAATTTTTTCCTTTCCTGAAGGCACTGTCTCCTTCATTTCTACAGGCTTCTGGTATCTTCTGCTACCTTGCCCAAGTGTCCACAGGCTATTCTACCTCAGGGGACATCACAACCAAACCAGATCCTGTCTTCACCTGAAGTCCACACACATACACTAGGCAGTGTTTGATGGATAATGATGTTCAGGAACAGGAACCTTCACCTTCTGAAACTATGAGTGCTAAGGGCAAATGTAGCACCCCTATCACCCTGCTAGTTAAGATCAGCTAACTCAGCACAGACCAGAGATCGAAACTGGGACTTTTCTGGTCTGTATGGCACAGTTACTTTCTGGACAGTTACTCACTGAGTCCTCATGGGAGTCCTGATAATGTTTTATTTAGAAAAAATGCTTTTGCTTCCTGAAATTTTGTTCAATTGAGATTGTTTTTGTTACATTTACAGAAATTTGGGTGAATGTGCAGACGTACAAACAGCTACTTAAGTTAAGTAGAGAATGGCTCCCCACCAAAATCATTTGGTCATTGGACCAAATCAACTATGTCAGTCGTGGCTCAGTGGCAGCAATCGTACCTCTGAGTCAGAAGGTTGTGAGTTCAGGTCCCACTCCAGAGACTTGAGCACAAAAATCTAGGCTGACATTGGAGTGCATTACCGAGGGAGTGCTGCAGTGTTGGAGGTGCTGTCTTTTGGATGAGACTATAAACCGAGGCCCCATCTGCCCTCTCAGGTGGACGTAAAAGATCCCATGGCACTATTCAAAGATGATCAGGGGAGTTCTCCTGGTATCCTGTCCAATATGTATACCTCAACCAACATCACCAAAAACAGATTATCTGGTTATTATCTCATTGCTGCTTGTGGGATCTTACTGTGAGCAAATTGGCTGCCATGTTTCCGAAATTACAGCAGTGACTACACTTCATTGGGTGTAAAAGCGCTTTGAGATGTTGTGAAAGGCAACCTTATATATAAATGCAAGGTTCTTTCTTTAATAGTGCACAGTGAGAGTAGCTGAAAGGAAGCGAAGAATACTTTTAATTTTATTTCTTTTTAAAGGGAGGTGAAAGAAAAAGAGCTAGTGGCTAACAGAAGAGAGATTTTTTGGGCTGTAAATCAAAAATGTTGCTGTCATGGTGACCCATTGGTGGCCAAATGAGGTACACAGTGTTATGACTGAGCAAACAAAATGATTCCTTTACATCTGTCCCTGCTGATTCAGCCCTTCTCCTCAACAGAGACACTACGCCTCTTTGCACTCACCTTCCTGGTGGGGTAAATTTTCCTGACCCATTTGCAAATCCCAAATTGTACTTGCCCCACCTCTCTAAAATGCTGTGCTCCAGAATCAATAACACATAATATTACTGAGCAATAAAGCACCGATTAGCTAACTGAAACAGTAACACCAGCACTCTAAAGCCCATTCTCAACAGTTCCTCCTATCTGCCTTCTAATCCCTAAAGGGCAATTTGATCACCAGTAGCACAAAGGATGATGATATAATAATCCATTATTTTGCTTTGTACTGCACTCTTTTATCCAGTTCAAAACACTGGACCCAGTGCAGGTATCCCAGGGGATCTCAGGCTCATGACCTGAACCATCTGGGCTACCTGGAGTGACACGCAGTCAAAGCAATATACGGAGGTAAAAATGCATGGTTTCTGAGCAATTACTACAAATGATTTATGCGCTCAGTCAAGTGCCCCTTTCCTAGAGTTTTATTTATGTTCACTGAACTCAGCTGGAGACTGGCTTGGAAATTTCGGACTCCTTTCTTGAATAAACGAAAACACTAACTTTCAGAGAAAAATTTAAGCGCATTTCACTTTCAAAGTTCCATTTAAAAAAAATATATAAATAAGCCCAAATTTAAGGACAATGGTCTTCAAAGGTTTACCAAAATGTTAGATTACTTGGACATTCTGAGGGTAGTTTCATCCTTCAAGTCAATAATTGAACGTGCAGTCTTACATTGACACTCAGGCTCTGGAACAGCAGCTCTCAGGCGGAGACCCGAGGACCTCTTGAGCGCCTTTTTACTTGCCCTGTGTCCCACTAGCTCGCAACAGAGGGCTAATAGAAACACTTATTTGTTTTCCATACCTCATCTCACAAAAAGCTGGATCCCGGATGCTGTCAAAAGTGTAGAGTTCGTCCCACTTATGTTATAGTTTGTCATCAGTGGTAGGCCAATAGCATACTATCAACACTGGGTAGAGAAGCCAGGGTTTGGTTGGCATCCCGTTAGTTCTCTAATGAGACGGGGCAGGTAGTTTTAAAAGCCTGATCTTCACCATTCATATTGCTGTTATATAAATAAGTACAGGTTATTCTACTAGTGGTAGTATGTCACCTTTGTTCTTTCACGAGTGTAAAAACATTGTTAATTCTGAGCCACCGCAGGTCCGAGCGATTTTTGAAAGCCCTTTTTTGTCAGTGGAAGATTGTTAATAACATGGCACCGCCCAGTGGATTATTCCATTGTGCTGACATTGTTCACAAGACGCTTGAAGTCATTCTAGAATTCACTGTTGGGCAATAAATGAAAGAGCCAAAGCAATTAAGATTGTTACATCTTATCTACATTAAAACATGTAACATAACAAAAAAAAATTAGGTAGAATCTAATACTGGGGTTGTCATTCGTAGCAAGACTCTGGTATTGAGCTGTAATCAAACCTTGCTGATTGGCAAGGATCTCCAGTTTTGGGTAACAATTAATTAGATTTCAAAATATACGATAACATTATCTTACAATCTTATTACTGAAAAATACAGAGTTTCCAGGCTACTGTGCAGCAACACAATTTATGGTGGAGAATACGAGAGAAAATCCCAACAACTAAAATGACTTCAACATGAAATGGTTAATTTGGTTTCGGAGCTTGAGTGTAACACTGTCAATTGAAGAAATCATTCTGTAACCCTCTGAATAATGAACTGTGTTTGGTTCTCCAGTAAATCATATTTCAGGCTATTAAAAATAAACCAATATTATCCCCTTCCTTCTCACTGTATCCACCAACACTATGGTTTCTTCCTTTAAGAACATAAGAAATAGGAGCAGGAGCAGGAGTAGGCCATACGGCCCCTCGAGGCTGTTCCACCATTCAATAAGATCATGGCTGATCATCGACTTCAACTCCACTTTCCCGCCCAATCTCCTTATCCCTTGATTCCCCTAGAGTCCGAGAATCTATCTATCTCAACCTTGAATATACTCAAAGACTCAGCATCCACAGCCCTCTGGGGCAGAGAATTCCAAAGATTCACAACCCTCTGAGTAAAGAAATTCCTCCTCAATTAGGCCTTAAATGGCCTACCCCTTATCCTGAGACTATGTCCCCTAGTTCTAGACACTCCAGCCAGGGGAAACAACCTCTCAGCATCTACCCTGTCAATCCCCTTCAGAATATTATATGTTTCAATGAGATCACCTCTCATTCTTCTAAGCTCCAGAGAGTATAGGCCAATTCTACACAATCTCTCATCATAGGACAGCCCTCTCATCCCAGGAATCAATCTAGTGAACCTTCGTTGCACCGCCTCCAAGGCAAGTGTATCCTTCCTTAGATAAGGAGACCAAAACTGTGCACAGTACTCCAGGTATGGTCTCACCAAGGCCCTGTACAATTGTAGCAAGACTTCCTTACTCTTATACTCCAACCCCCTTGCAATAAAGGCCAACATGCCATTTGCCTTCCTTATTGCTTGCTGTACCTGCATGCTAGCTTTCTGTGTTTCTTGCACGAGGACACCCAAATCTCTCTGAACACCAACATTTAAAAGTTTCTCACCATTTGAAAAATATTCTGTTTTTCTATTCTTCCTACCTACTTTGCCTGGGAGGTTGAGACAGTCTGGCTCATGGACCTTTCCATGGCAATTATTGGCACTCTGTGACTGTCTCACAGTAGCTGTGTTTCTGTTGGTTCTGGCTGGTGGCACCTAGGTTTTTTTTCATTCCCTCCTGAGATGGGTCATCTTTGGTTGTGTTAGGAAGTATGCAGTCTCACGTTCTCCAAATGCGGAGTTCCTAATCGCAGTTAACAAGTCAGGGAGCAGTGCCAATCAAAGACCAGGCCTACAAATAGGTTCGGGCCTGACTGTGGGCCCGACTGGTGCACTCTCGCCATAACTCAGGCAGGGGTGTAGCCGAAGGTCATGCATGCCAAGCCCCGACCTAGCACAGAAGTTTCCCATAGCTTTGTTTGGGGGCAGGCGGGCGCCCAGAAGCTCTTGCAGTGGCGTGGGCACCCCTCGCGCGTATGTAAATGACAAGACCTCTTCCTGACTCTGCATTGCCTGGTGAGGTCAGCAGCAGTGGTTCCCCAGTGGGTGTGATCTCGGCATAATTAAAGGGATTGTGTTTGAAGGATTTTCACGGCCATCCCCAGATTCACATATAAAGAATGGCTGTTTGGGCCAGGCACTAGAGGTCGTACAGTGGGATTATATACACCCCTACATGAGTCAGTACTGTCAGGAACAAAAATAGAAAGAAAAAATATGGCAACCAAGAACACTCTGATTCTTCCTAATCTGTACGTTCCTAATATTGATATAATTTCTAGTAATCGTGACATCATGTGCAAGTGGTGCGATGATGCATTTTAATGCAAATCAGGTCATTGCACTGTGAATGGCAAAAGTAATTTTAACAAACACTTTTTCACAAAGACAGTGTCCCTTTAATATGTTTCGAATTTGGCTCCAAATCGAGGAGCATGTACTCTCTTCTCTCAATAAACTGGAAAGAACGACACAGCCTCCAGTAAAACCGATTCCTCAAAGGGGGCAGGAAGAATCTCTGGACTGAAGGGACACAGTGTTACAGCGGCTGGTAATCCAGCCACATCTACAGAAGATTGCTGGATAAGGTACGCAAATTAGGATAGAGACTTATACAAGAGTGCTGCAAAACTGTGCTGGGTTTTTTAAGGACACCGATCAATAAAGCTGGATTAAGACATCACTGATCTGTACTCTCAGAAGGAAGATGGGCCGTGCAACTGTAATTCAACAATTTGCAAAAAGACAAATATTTATACACTAACTGCATTTATGTACTGTGGTTCAACACAGATATTGCAGGAAACAACACTACCGAGATTTTTTCAAACCTAAATATTATTAATATGTCATAAAGCCCCTTTTATATAACCATATAAAGACTATGATGTTCATCAGCAACACCATCCCCAGCGACCATTTATCATGTCAGCCTTCAAAATGGAGCTTGTGAGGCCTCAGCTGGTTATTGCTAAATTTCCGGACCATCATTGGATATTTCTGTGCAAAGCAAAAATCTTTTTGCGTGTGTGCCTCTCTCCCTTTTGCTTCTACATCACCTCCATCTCCCTTTTGCTTCTTTCTGCCTTCTTTTTCTCTTTTAATTCTTTTTCTCTGTCTCTTTTGTCTCTGCTATTTGCCTCCTTTTGTTTTACTCTCTCTCTCTCTCTTCTGCGTCTCCTGGTTGCATAATTTCCATCTGCCAGTTCAATTTTCAGCACAGACAGCATTTTAACAAGCAATTGTTTGGCAGGTTGCTGTTGGTGCCAAACCAACAGCAACAAAAGCAGTGAGCGCATTGACAATACTACACTTTACCTCCTTGCAGCCCTTAGCGCACACCCTTTACACTGATCACAAACCTCAAACAGCCTGCCTGCATTTTCTGTACTGGGAAGATTTTTTACCAATCCTATCCTGTAATTGTGAGGACAGACACCGATCCACAGGCTTACTAGAAACTCTTTTTGTAAAACAGAGTTATACTGCATTTCTCAGTCAGGGGGAAAAAATGAAACATTTAGGGAAAGCAACAATGCTGGTTTGCATGGTATGACCATGGTCGAATGATTAGCTAAAATACGTTACAGGAGTCGTCACTCGTTCATATACTTTAAAAGATTTCAGTGCAGATGACAGAGGACTAAGGTGCACTCGATCACACTTGAAAGTGGGATTGATAACCCAAGAGGTGCTTGGATAATGTTTTAATGCAAATGTGCAGTAATCATTTTCTTCCTCAGCCTTTTTTCAATATTATATACGATACACTCGGTACTGCCAGTGCGACACCCCATCTCACGGTGCCGCAAATAATCTCAGCGACACATTGTCAAATATCTCCGCTTCAAATTGTTTCAGGAGATTGGCCGACAATTTACTCTTTATGCCGCAATGCCGTTGTAATTATGGCGAGGCTGGACTTCCACCAGCCTGCCAAGTCACTGAGCCGGGGAAATTTCTTGGGTGAATCCTAACTTACATTTTCAGGTAGGCCCCGGCAGTATTCCCCCACCTGTGCTGCGGAGGCTGCCTCAGGGGTGAAAATGGCTCCCGTGTGGGGCTCGGTCGCCTGCAGCAGCCAAGTGGGACCAGCTACCTGCAGGACAGCACAAGGGGAAGCATCTTTTTTGTGCCTGAAATTTAAAAATTGCAGGCTTAAGGAGTGAATCGATCCCGGGAGCGGTGGGAATACATCGCGGAATTGGCAGGGAGCTGGTGTAATGGCTCTCTGGCTGATTGTCCACTCCCACTAAAATGGTGTAATCTGCCTCAGATGCTACACTTATATTGGAGATGGTATGAATCTCAAGCAGTGTGACTATCTCCGTGAGGGGTGTCACACATTACTTGCCAAAATTCAAAATACCCTCAAATCGGTGACTTGAAACCAGTTACACTGTAGTTCCTATATTGATGCCATGTGAAAACCATGCACTGTATCGACTTGAAACTGCTGCTGAACCCATAATAAGGGAAGTATAGATATATCAAAAGAAAAAGAGAACTTTTCTGGGACTCTTTTCCCACAGCAGAGCCTCTGCAACATTGGAAAGGGAAGGACATATGAAAACACAGAATGAGAAAAGGCCACTTGGTCCAACTAATCTACCCATTTCGTTGGATTAGGTATCATTTACACTATCACAGACTCTTCTACAGATTAGTTAGTGAAGCATATATAGAAGCATTTATTTAAACAGTAGTTATTCTTCAAGACAAGAAACCACTGGCTCAAACCTGCCTTAACTGTGACTCCACCCACACAAAGCATTACATTTCCAATATCACTTTCCAGGATTGTCCTCAAGTTGGTAGCTACTGCCGTCAACTACAGAACAATACATTCTTTAACAACAAACCCTGAGGCAAGTGAGTGAAAACCCAGTCATCTGATTGGATAGCTCACATCTGAATATCCAGCCAAGCAGCCAAAACCAAAAATCCACTACCGATTGGATATTTTTAAATTTGATTTTTTATTAATTCTCGGGATATAGGCATCGCTGGCAAAGCCGGCATTTATTACCCAGTCCTAGTTACCCTTGAGAAGGTGGTGGTGGGCCTTTTTCTTGAAATGCTGCAGCCCTTGTGGTGAAAGCACTCTTATGTTGTTAGAACATAAGAACTAGGAGCAGGATTTGAGCCTGCTCCGCCATTCAATAAGATCATGGCTGATCTTTGACCTCAACTCCACGTTCCCGCCCGATCCCCATATCCCTTGATTCCCCTAGAATCCAAAAATCTTTCTATCTCAGCCTGAGAATATCCACAGCCTTCTGGGGTAGAGAATTCCAAAGATTCACAACCCTGAGTGAAGAAATTCTCCTCATCTCAGACTTAAATGGCCTACCCCTTAACCTGAGACTATGCTCCCTAGTTCTAAACTCTCCAGCCAATGGAAACAATCTCTCAGCATCTACCCTGTCAATCTCCCTCAGAATCTTATATGTTTCAATGAGATCACCTCTCATTCTTCTAAACTCCGGAGAATATAGGCCCAATCTACTCAATCTCTCCTCATAGGACAACCCTCTCATTCCAGGGATCAATCTAGTGAACCTTCGTTGCACCGCCTCTAAGGCATGTATGTCCTTTCTCAGATAAGGAGACCAAAATTGTGCACAGTACTCCAGGTGTGGTCTCACCAAAGCCCTGTACAATTTCAGTAAGACTTCTTTACTCTTGTACTCCAACCCCCTTGCAATGAAGACCAACATGCCATTTGCCTTCCTTATTGCTTGCTGTACCTGCATGCTAACTTTCTGTGTTTCCTGTACAGGGACACCTAAATCTCTCTGAACACCAACATTTAATAGTTACTCACCATTTAAAAAATATTCTGTTTTTCTATTCTTCCTACCAAAGTGAATAACCTCACATTTCACTCCATCTACCACCTTATTGCCCACTCACTTAACCTGTCTACATCCTTTTGCAGGCTCTTTGTGTCCTCCTCACATTTTACTTTCCCACCTAGCTTTGTATTGTCAGGAAACTTGGATACATTGCACTCGGTCCCTTCATCTAAGTCATTAATATAGATTGTAAATAGCTGAGGCCCAAGCACTGATCCTTGCGGCACCCCACTAGTTACAGCCTGCCAACTGGAAAATGACCCGTTTATTTCTACTCTCTGTTTTCTGTCTGTTAACGAATCCTCTATCCATGTTAATATATTACCCCCAACCTTTTATGTGGCACCTTATCGAATGCCTTTTGGAAATCCAAATATATTACATCCAATGGTTCCCCTTTATCTACCCTACATCCTCAAAAATCTCTAATAAATTTGTCAAACATGATTTCCCTTTCATAAAACCATGCTGACTCTGCCTAATCATACTATGATTTTCTAAGTGCCCTGTTACCACTTCCTTAATAATGGATTCCAGCATTTTCCCGACAACTGACGTCAGGCTACCTGGCCTGTAGTTCCCTTTTTCCTCTCTCCTTCCTTTCTTGAATAGCGGGGTTACATTTGCTACCTTCCAAACTGCTGGGACCGTTCTAGAATCTAGGGAATTTTGGAAGATCACAACCAAAGTATCCATTATCACTGCAGCCATCTCTTTTGGAAACCTAGGATGTAGGCCATAAAGTCCAGGGGATTTGTCGGCTTTTAGTCCCATTAGTTTCTCAAGTACTTTTTCTCTACTGATATTAATTACTTTAAGTTCCCCGCTCTCATTAGCCCCTTGGTTCCCCACTATTTTTGGTATGCTTTTTGTGTCTTCTACTGTGAAGACAGATACAAAATATTTGTTTAAAGTCTCTGCCATTTCCTTATTCCTCATTATAATTTCACCTCTCTCAGCCTCTAAGGAACCAACATTTACTTTTGCCACTCTCTTCCTTTTTACATACTTGTAGAAGCTCTTACGATCTGTTTTTATATTTCTTGCTAGATTACTCTCATATTCTATTTTCTCCCTTTTTATCAATGTTTTTGTCCTTTGCTGGTTTCTACAGCTCTCCTAATTCTCAGGCTTACTACTATTCTTCGCAACATTATAAGCCTCTTCTTTTAATCTAATGCTATCCTTAACTTCTTTAGTTAGCCATGGATGGATCACTTTTCCCGTGGAGTTTTATTTCTCAATGGAATGTATATTCGTTGAGAATTTTGGAATATTTCTTTAAATGTTTGCCACTGCTCATCTACCGTCATACCTTTTAATCTAATTTCCCAATATACCTTAGCCAACTCACCTATGTAACTGGCTTTATTTAAGATCAAGACTCTTGTTTCCGACTGAAGTATTTCACTCTCAAACTCAATGTGAAATTTTATCGTATTATGATCACTCTTCCCCAGAGGATCCTTTACTATGAGATTACTAATTAACGCTGTCACATTACACAATACAAGATCTAAAATAGCCTGTTCCCTAGTTGGTTCCATGACGTATTGTTCTAGGAAACTGTCTCGAATGCATTCCATGAACTCGTCCTCCAGACTAACTTTGCCAATTTGATTTGCCCAGTCTATATGAAGATTAAAGTCCCCAATGATTATTGTATTACGTTTGTTACAAGCTCCTGTTATTTGTTGATTAATACTCTGTGCAACGGTATAGCTACTGTTTGGGGGCCTAGAAACTACTCCCACCAGTGTTTTCTGCCCCATGTTATTTCTTATCTCCATCCAGACTGACTCTACTTCCTGATCTTCTGAGCCGAGATTCTTTCTCTTGACTGTCCTTATGTCATCCTTTATTATCAGGGCTACCCCACCTCCTTTTCCATTCTGCCTATATTTTCTAAACGTCAAGTACCCTGGAATATTTAGCTCCCAACCTTGGTCACCTTGCAACCACGTCTCTGTAATGGCATTTAGATCAAAGCCATTTATCTCTATTTGTGCCACTAATTCTTCTATTTTGTTATGAATGCTTTGCGCATTCAGATAAAGAGCCTTTAATTTTAACTTTTTACCATTATTCCCTGCTTTCACCTTATTCGCTGATGCATTTTACCATTAAACTCTCTATCCCTTCCTGTCACACTCTGCTTATCTTTACCCAAATTGCTACACTGTTCCATTGCCTTGTTAGGTCGGGAATTCTAGGATTTTGACCCATCAACGATGAAGGAACGGCGATATATGTCCAAGTCGGGATGGTGTGTGACTTGGAGGTGATGGTGTTCACATGCACCTGCTGCCCTTGTCTTTCTAGGTGGTGGAAGTCGTGAGGTGCTGTCGAAGAAGTCTTGGTGAGTTGCTGCAGTGCATGCTGCAGATGGTACACACTGCAGCCACGGTACACCGGTGGTGGAGGAAACGGATGTTTAAGCTGGTGGATGGGGTGCTAATCAAGCGGACTGCTTTGTCCTAGATGGTGTTGAGCTTCTTGAGTGTTGTTGCAGCTACAGCCATTCAGGCAAGTGGAGAGTATTCTTTCACACTCCTGATTTGTGCCTTGTAGGTGGTGGAGAGGCTTAGGGAGGTGAGACATTTATCACAGAATAACCAGCCTTTGACCTGCTCTAGTAGCCATGGCATTTATCTAGCAGGTCCGGTTGAGTTTCTGCTCAGTTTTGACCTCCTGGATGTTGATGGTGGGGGATTCAGCAATGGTAATGCCACTGAACATCAATGGGAGGTAGCTAGGCTAGTTCTTGTTGGAGATGGTCATTGCCTGGCACTTGTGAGGAGCGAATGTTACTTGCTACTTATTGGCCCAAGCCTGGGTGTTGTCCAGGACTTGCTGCATGTGGGCATGGACTGCTTCATTATCTGTGAATTGCGAATGGAACAGAACACTGTGCAATCATCAGTAAAAAGCCCCACTTCTGTCCATCTAATGGAGGGAAGGTCATTGATGAAGCAGCTGAAAATAGTTGGGCCTAGGACGCTAGGTGGTCCTGGCGGAACCCAAGCTGAGCAATGGTGAGCAGGTTATTGGTGAGTAAGTGCTGCTTGATAGCGCTGTCGACGACACATTCCATCACTTTTTCTAATGATTAAGAGTAGGCTAATAGGGTGGTAATTGGCCGGATTGGATTTGTCCTGCTTTTTGTGGACAGGACATATCTGGGCAATTTTCCACATTGTCGGGTAGATGCCAGTGTTGTGGCTGTACTGGAACAGCTTGGCTAGGTCTTGTAATGGACCTCCCTCATCTTCTCCTTCCTCGCCTTCACCCAAGTCTTCCTGATCAGACCAGGGGACTTCCTCCTGCTGCTCCTCCTCCTCTATATGCAATCTCTTTGGATAGCAAGGCTGTGCAACATTCAGCACACTACCACAATCTGTTGTACCTCAGTTGCGCAGGAGTGCTGGCGTTACAGAGGGGTGTCATTAGCAATGTGGCGGGGGGATGGGGGGGGGGGGCAGTCCTTGCCCCCAAGCAGCCACCCTCTGATGTTGCTTGGCAGGTGGAATAGTGGGGGAATGATTGACTGGCGCGGGGTGAAGGTATTGTGATAGCTGGCTGGAAACCGGGTACACGCCTGCATGATTCTGTGGTGGTGATCACTGACCAGCTACACAGTCATCGAATGAATTGACTTCCTATTAACAAATGCTGCTGGCTGTTATTCTTGCACCATGATAGCTACATAGGTGCAGTCAATGAGCCCCTGAACATGAGGGAGCCCAGCCACTGCAGCACATCCCAGAGCCCTTTCATTTTGACTGCTGATGTTCATTGTTAAGGAGATGTAGTCATTGGCCCTGACAAAGAGGGTACTGGTGACCTGTTTGATGTACTTATGAACAGTTTTGACTGAGAGAGGTGGGAAATGTTCCCTGGAGCACCCTAGAAAGATCCCGAGGCAAAGAAGTTTAGGGCTGCGGTTACTTTCACTGCCACTGAGTAAGCATAGCTTCCTGGCCCAGCATGCAGTCGGTGTTGTTACAGGAGGCTGCAGAGGTCTGCGACAGCCTGCGTGAAAAGCACAGCCTCCTCATGCACTGTTCCTCGGAGATTTCCAGGAATCTCACTCTAGGTCTGTGGACCCGATGGGCTGGGGAAGTCCCGCTTCGAGCAACCCCACCCTGACCTATTGTCATCTAAGAGGCCCAACCTGCTGCTCCTTGTGGCAGGGCAGCTTGCTCCTGTTGCTCCTCCTCTTCCTGCAATCAGATTAAAGCAGCAAGACTGGCAGCCACCATAAGCTGTGTGCTTATTGAGGATCTGCAAGCAGAATAAACGCAGGAAAAAGCAATCGCCAAGGCGAACTCTCCTGTGGAATGTCCGTTCACTTGCGAACAAGGCCCTTGCCATCCATGAGCTTATTGTGGAGGATTGCATTGGCATCATGGCCCTGACAGAAACTTGGCTGGGGGGTGATGACACCTCACCCTTAAATGAAGCCTCCCCTGCCTGGCTATACCTTCTACCACCTGCCCCGCTCAGACCGCCGTGGTGGCGGTGTGGCTCTCATCACCAAATCACCCCTTGGTCTGTCCCCCTACTCCTCCAGCACTTTCTCCTCCTTTGAGCATCTCACCTTGTTCCACCCCTCTCAGCTCTCATTTAAAATTCTCATTCTCTACCGCCCACCCAAGTACGATAAAAATTTTTATCACTGAGATATCTTCACTGCTTTCCTCCCTCAGCCTCTGCACCGAGCGACTTCTCATCCTCAGTGATTCCAACCTCCATCTCAATTCATCATGCTCTCTCTCCTCTGAGTTCACTAGCCTCCTATCCTCCCTTAATCTCTCCCTTCATGTGAACTCCCCAACCCATATTCACGGCCATCCCCTTGACCTTGCCATCTCTCGTGGTCTCACTATTCCCAACGTGTCAATCGCACATAAGGCCATCTCTGACCACTTCCTCGTATCGCTCTCCACCCTCAGCTCCCCTTCCCCCACCCAACCCTACTTCCTTCTGTGTCTGCCCCTGGGAAAAACTCTCTCCCAACTCTCACAATTGCACTTACGAAATCCCAACTGTCCAGCCTTAGCCCTCCTTTCACCACAACATTTTTGCAGCTACCGATCTGCTAAACCACACCCTCACCTCCACCTTTGATGCCCTAGTCCCTATTAAAACAATTAGGGGGAGAAAGTCGGTATCGCCCCATTTGGGGCGCAATTATCGGCCAGGCGCAAAGTTTAGCGCCTGGCGCTAATTATCGCCTCCGACTGCAAACTTGGCTTCTATCGCCCCTGGAGGTGATTGGAACGCTAAATCAGGCACTACACACCTCTCTTAAAGCGCAAACGCCGAGGAGCGAGGCGCTACCTCAGAGCACTGGCGAAGCTCAGGTGATGTCAGTTAGCAATGGAACACAGACACACTGGCGCCGGCCAGTTCTTAAAGGGGAGGGTCGATCTTGCTCTCCATCCACACCCTGCTCATTGCAGCCTTGAATCTCGGCCTAGAGAGACCTGTACATCAAATCTGCTGGAAAGAACAATGGAGAGGCCCAGGGAAAGAGCCGAGAGTGCAGCCCCCATTGTCTCTTCTAAATCAATACAAGGAATGTCAAATCAAAATGAACCTGCAAAGTGCTGCTCAGTACCCAAAACTCCTTCACACAGCGTTGATTCTCTCCATCTCAGAATGCGTGGTGGAAAAATGTCGCCGACAAAAATAGGCAGGAAGCGGTCGCCTTTAAATAGCGCTCCCCCAGTCCCTTCCCGACTGCAAAACGTTCCCCTCAACCTGTCGTTGCTAGCGGCAGGTGGAAAGGCAGGTGGCGCCACTCAATATACGGTCTGGGGCACTACTAGGGCATTGCACGCTCGACTGATGTCACGATCTGTGGGCGCAGGAGATTGTGGCGGTAGTGTTTAGCGCCGCTGCAAAATGTCTGGTCAATTTCGTGAGCGGCGCAAACATCGCTGCACCCGGGCGCTAGTTGCTTTGTGCTCCATTAGCGCCCTTTTAGGGCGCTAACGGGAGGCGCAAAGCAACCGAATTTTTTCCCCTTACTCTCTCTCACCCTGGTTGTTCCCCTGGTACGGCCCTCATCTTCGCTCCCTCAAGTCCAAGGGACACAGACTTGAACGGATATGGCGGACAACTGGTTTAGCCATTCACCGCCAGATCTGGCTGGACCACATAAAGCATTATCGGGTCCTACTCTTGTCTGCCAAAACTGCTCACTATTCCAGGATCATTCTGGAAATCAAAGATAACCCCCGGCTACTATTCTCTACTGCTAACCGTCTTCTTAAAGCCCTCTCACCTGTCTCCTCCACCCTCACCTCCAACAACAAGTGTGAGGAGCTCATGGACTTCTTTGTCTCTAAGATTGAGACCATCCATTCAGCTGCCTCTGCCACTTCCCTTCCTTCTCCATGCCCACCGGGCCAAACTTCCTCTAAGGTTCCCCCCTGCCCTAGTCCTGAACTCACATCTTTCTCCAGCTTCTCTCCGATCTCCCTTCTTGATCTCTCCATGCTCATCTTGTCCATGAGACCAACTTCCTGCTCCCTCGACCCTATTCCCACTAAACTCCTGACCACCCAACTTCCTTTTCTGGCTCCCATGTGAGCTGACATTGTTAATGGTTCATTCTCCTCAGGTACTGTCCCCCTCTCCTTCAAATCTGCCATCATCACCCCTCTCCTCAAAAAAACCAAACCTTGACCCCACTGTCCTTGCAAACTACCGCCCCATCTCCAACCTCCCTTTCCTCTCCAAAGTCCTTCAACGTGTTGTCGCCTCCCAAATCCATGCCCATCTTTCCTGCAACTCCATGTTTGAATCCCTCCAATCCGGTTTCCACCTCTGCCACAGTACCAAAATGGCTCTCATCAAAATAACAAATTACATCCTTTGTGGCTGTGACAAAGGTAAACTATCCCTCCTCATCCTTCTCGACTTTTCTGCAGCCTTTGACACGGTTGACCACTCCATGCTCCTCCAAAGCCATCGTCCAGCTGGGTGGGACTGCACTCACCTGGTTCCATTCTTATCTAACTAACTGTAGCCAGAAAATTACCTGCAATGGCTTCTCTTCCCACTCCCGCATCGTTACCTCTGGGGTCCCCCAAGGATCTATCCTTGGCCCCTTCCTATTTCTCATCTATATGCTGCACCTTGGCGACATCATCCGAAAACACGGCGTCAGTTTCCACATGTACGCTGACGACACTCAGCTCTACCTCACCACCACTTCTCTCGACCCTTCCACGGTCTCTAAATTGTCAGACTGTTTGTCTGACATCCAGTACTGGATGAGCAGAAATTTTCTCCAATTAAATATTGGGAAGACCGAAGCCATTGTCTGCAGTCCCCGCCACAAACTCCGTTCCCTAGCCACCGACTCCGTCCTTCTCCCGAGCATCTGTCTGAGGCTGAACCAGACTGTTTGCAACCTTGGTGTCATATTTGACCCTGAAATGAGCTTCCGACCACATATCCGCGGCATAACTAAGACCGCCTATTTCCACCTCTGTAACATCGCCCGTCTCCGCCCCTGCCTCAGCTCATCTGCTGCTGAAACCGTCATCCATGTCTTTGTTACCTCTAGACTTGACTATTCCAACACACTCCTGGCTGACCTCCCACATTCTACCCTACGTAAACTTGAGGCCATCCAAAACTCTGCTGCCCGTGTCCTAACTCGCACCAAGTTCCACTCACCCATCACCCCTGTGCTCGTTGACCTCTATTGGCTACCGGTTAAGCAACGCCTCGATTTCAAAATTCTCATCCTTGTTTTCAAATCCCTCCATGGCCTTACCCCTCCCTATCTCTGTAATCACCTCCAGCCCCACAACAACGCACCCCCCACCCCCGAGATATCTGCGCTTCTCAAATTCTGCCCTCTTGAGCATCCCTGATTGTAATTGCTCAACCATAGGTAATCGTGCTTTCAGCTGCCGAGACCCTAAGCTCTGGGATTCCCTCCCTAAACCTCTCTGCCTCTCTGCCTCTCTTTCCTCCTTTAAGACGCTCCTTAAAACCTACCTCCTCATCTGCCCTAATTTCTTCTTATGTGTCTCGGTGTCAAATTTTTGTCTTCTAATACTCCTGTGAAGCGCCTTGGGACGTTTTACTATGTTGAAGGCGCTATATAAATACAAGTTGTTGTTGTTGTTGTTGTGGAAATCCAAAAATTGCAATAGCTATGACCTGAGTGCTTGCAGGTGAGTGCCTCTTTAAATGTTGCTTCCAATGGCCTTGAGAAACCAATCTCACTCGGCTTTACTAATGGGTTCACCGCTGGGTGGGATTTCTGTTCTGACGTGTCAGAATCACATCAGGGCCCTAATGATATCACAGGACCCCGATTTGCATGTATTCACGTGGCACCTGCTGCTTATGGCACGCGCCTTGGACGCCTAAAAAAAAAACTGCACAGTTAATATGGCAGTGGGCAGGAATTGAGCGGGAACTGGGCAGCAAGTGTCCTGATGCAGTTTTAACTGTGCTCTCTGCTACTGCCCTGTTCTCACCGGGCAGGGGGGGGGGGGCGAAAATTTCCCTGGTGTCGGAGGGGCCGGGGTGGGAAAGGAGAGAAATTATATTTGCTTACTTAACACCCCAGAAACAGAACTAGACAAATGCCACAGGACACACACAGCATTGTGGAATATGCCTAAAGATGATCAATAAATCAAAATAATAAGCAGCATATTTTTTAAATATTAGGAAATTAGTCTGAATGATTTATGAGCACTTGAAGTAGCCAATGAATCAAAGGGGAAACATGCAGGTGACTTAAAAGTTACTTGACCAGGATTAGCCCAACACTTCCTTTGATAATTTTACATCTCTGCATCTGAAGAACATACTCTACACTTGACTGCTGACTTCTGTCTGTGTGACTGATGCATATGTATCTCCTGTAACTATAGCAGTTAAACAGACAGCTGTCTGCAGCCAACTGCAGACAGTGTTCTTCAGAGTGGCAGGCACTAGGGATACACAATGGCAGACTTATCCAGTGAAATTACACCATCCTCCCTCACCTATCTTCCAGAACTAGTGGTGTCAATTGGATAGTTCCAGAGCAAAGAAGGGAGCACCATGAGTGGAAGATGAGCAGAGCTCTCAATACAGGGTAATTCGGAGTGAGATTTATAAGCAAAAATAACGAGACAAAATGCTGTATGATTATTCCTTCTCCTCCCTAACCCAATTACCTGGAGGCCAATTGTAGCACCCGCTACCGCTTCTCAGCTAATTCAGCACATACTGGCAAACATTTCTGACTGAATTTCCTACTCAGCCATAAAGAAAGAAAGAAATAAGGAAAGAAAAAAAGACAGAAAGAAGAACTTGCATTTATATAGCGCCTTTCATGACCTCAGGATGTCCCAAAGTGCTTTACAGCCAATAAAGGACTTCTGAAGTGTAGTCACTGTGGTAATGTAGGAAACACGGCAGCCAATCTGCGTAGAGCAAGATCTCACAAACAGCAATGAAATACACGACTAGATCATCTGTTTTAGGTGTTGGTTGAAGAATAAACGCTGGCCATGACACCGGGAGATCTCTCTTGCTCTTCTTCAAATAGTGCTGTGAAATCATTACATCCACCTAGAGGGCAGACAGGACCCCGGTTTAATGTCTCATCCAAAAGACGGCATCTCCAACAGTGTAGCACTCCCTCAGCACTGCACTGCCAAGGCTGTTTTTGTTCTCTTATCTTCATTTCATGAAGCTCTGCTTCTATAAGATGGATCCTCTGAAGTGGGAGTAAACATCCTGTGTCCTTCTTCACAACCTTCTTGTGTTTACAATGTCTGTTTGTGCCTCTTCTAACTCGCTCCTCCCTGCGACAGTTACCAGCTTCCTGAGTCTAGTTAAACTGTGGAATCAAATCCTGTTTGCATAGATTTTACTCAATTGATAAATAGCTTTGATTAATGAAAACCATACATACCACATACTAGAAGAGCAACTAGAACTCACTGCACAATCCAATAATCTGTTATCATAAGAGAACACACAGAAAAGCAGGGCTTATGTTTAATGCAGCCTAATAATATAGCTTACAACACCTCCACCTGCCAATGGCAAACATTTATTGGCGAATTCAAACATCCAATTGGCTGGTTGGATTTTTAGTTCTAACTATTTGACTGGTTACTTAAATTTATATTGTCCAATCAAGTGATTGTATTACCCCAACTCTACTTCTAGATTAAGTGCTCCCTTCTAGTAATTCAAAGGAGGAAAAATTCGGTTGCTTTGCGCCTCCCGTTTGCGCAAAGCAACTAGCGCCCGGGCGTGGCACCGCCAACGCCTCTCACGAAATTCAGCGGGAGGTTAGCGGCGGCGGTAACCATTAGCACCCCACGGTGCAGCGTAGCCGGCGATGATGTAATCACCGTGTGCAGCGCCCGCTCGCGCCCCGGCCGCGATCTTCAGTAGCATCCCCTGACTTACCGCCGGACGCTATGGCCATTTTTGTTGCCGGCTGCCTGCCAGCACCTTCCCCCTCTGCCGTCCCCGGCCTCCTGAGCAGCACCCCCCGCGGACTGTCGGCTGCGCTCCGTGACCCCGGGACTCCTCTTGAGTGCCGAACTCTTTTGCCGGCACTCCGATCCCCAATGGCCCAGCTGGGCCCCGGGTCGTGCTGCGCAAGACCCCTCCCCTTTAAGAAGGGGAGGAAGGCCTGCAGTACCGCGGCGCTTCCAGTAGCGCCCCGCTTCCCTTTTGGGGCGCTACCGATGAATTTCGGCCGCGGGGGCGCTAATTGTTTCGGGGCGCTAAAGTAGCGCCCCGGCGAAGTTAGCACCCCAAAGGGGGCGTGACTCAATTTTTCCCCCAAAGAATTATGCAGAATGATGACTAATTTACTAACTTTATTATCCTTTGGTTTTATATCTATTTCTCCTGAATTTTGGGGGGAATATATTAAATCGAGTGTTACGGAGGTCATCAGATGAACTGACGTGGAGTTAACCTTCCCCAGGTCCAGGGGTCACAGTCCACTATGCAAACACTGAATATACTTTGAAGTATTGTTTCCTATAAAGCACACACACAGATGGGAATGTCATAGTAATGTATGATTAGTACACTTTGTGAGATTTACATAGACGTATTAAATAGTGGAATATATATATTATAGGATGTAAAACTGGTATCTTTCAAACACACTTCAGTCACTGCTATATTTAAAAAGAAACATTAATCATTACTGGTTCGAGTACAATGTCCAAATAATCTAAAAACATTTTCTGGATATCAACATTGTAAAACGAATTATACTTTCTTAAGGAAATGTACTTAGCGTGAGATTTCAGGACAGTTTGAATTATTTATCTGGAACCTGTGGTTAGGTAAAGAAAGAAAGACTTGCATTTTCTAGCCTCAGGACGTTCCAAAGCGCTTTATAGCCAATGAGTACTTTTTGAAGTGCCGTCGCTGTTGTAAGGTAGGAGACGTGGCAGCCAATTTGCGCACAGCAAGGTCCCACAAATCGGACAATGAGCTTGAGCTGGGTTGATTCCAAGATGATAAAAGCTGAAATCAGCCCCTCAATGTGTGCGAACAGCACTGAAGCAACAAGGATCCACCCCCTGCACTTAACACAGTCTCGAGACCAGTTAAGAAACACAAGTACTTATAACTCACTGGCAGCTCACCAAGAACCTGCAGCATTAAAATCAATGCTTGACAGCGGTACTGGGGGTCTGTCGAATCTTTCGAGATGGATGAACTAAAATGAGTCAGATAGCCTTCCACATCAATATTTACTGATGAAAGGTCATCGACCTGAAACGTCAACTCTCTTTCTCTCTCTACGGATGCTGCCTGGCCTGCTGAGTTTTTCCAGCGTTTTCTGTTGTTATTTCGGATTTCCAGCATCTGCAGTATTTTGCTATCGTATCAATATTTATCTTGCTATCTTGTGGGCCTCTTCACACATTCTATTAAAATATTTCATTGTACTTATTTTACTGACATCTGCTCAAGCACTGGAGGCGCTATGATTGATCTCTGGGTCCCTGGGCTAAGAAAGGGAAAATCAGCCAGTGTTTCTGCCTTTTAGAATATACTAGAAAAACAGTAAATTGGGTTCCGGAACAGGCAAGCAGTAAATCACTAATTTCACTGGTGCGTAAGTCATGGACCCAGATGTACAGGTATGGATTTGCATCCAGGATAGAAACGGATGCTGATCCAGACTGCTTCATAACCCGAGACTGCTCGTCATCGACTGAGGGCCCCTCCCAACCAGGAACAGCAGCCTGTCTTGAGAGTGCACAACAGCAGATTAAACAAACACGTCTAAAATGTCCGAGTGTTTTAAAACTCACCAATACCCCTCCCCCTTGATCAGCATGATCGAGATCAGAAACTCACTACTAGAAAAATCACTGAAACATTTATCTTATCGCACCTTGACAAACTCGTTCGATCTCCAACATGTTGTGTCGCCATGCTGGCTAAATAATAAAGTATACTTATTTGTAAAGTATTTAGTTCCATGTCCAGCTTTTCTTCAGTTACCATCTATAAGACGCATATTTTGGCAGTGTTGAGCGGCCTTGACACCAAAGTCTGATCTGTCAAAGCACTGCCTCACAAAATGTTGGACAACAGCGAGAAAACCAGAGCAAATAAAATAATAAAAACAATGAGCCAACACCGTACAGCCACCCACTAAAAACTGAGTAAAATTCAGTAGTGCGAAGCTCCCTTTAAGTGTAACCACAAGAACACCACTGTACTGACCCTCCGATGCCTTGCCCCAGTGGTCATTTGGTATAGTTAAGTTTAGACCGTGTATTTTGAAAAGTCATTTATGTACAGGGGCCATCATAGTTAAGCTTGATCTTGCCCTCACCTGACATACACTTTGCAGCAGTGACTGATCACTGTATTGCAATCAGGAACCCAGACCTAAATTCAACACAGGCAAGAAGAGACAAATGGCCTCCTCGTGCTAAAGATGTCTATGTTTCTATTCCCCTCCCTAGTCTGGAGGCCAAGTGTTCCGTCCTGACCACTATCCTAGCTTCGATCAGCTAACTCAGCACAGACCAGGAATTGAACCTGGAATCCCCCTCAACTGTATGGCTAAGTGTTGGGCCACATTTACATTTACCTACTGAGCCACTGGACAGGCTACAGTTTTCATCTCAATGCAATAGCTGTAAATAATGTGTTATATCAGAGCCAGTGACTGGGGAGAGATTACTATTCTCCATGGGGGAAGATTGCAGCTGAGCCCTATTCTATTCTCACCTGACATCCACAAATACACACAGGTTCCCTGAGCAGTGATCAGGAGTGCGAATCTTGGATGACTTACCCAGCCTCGGAACATTAAAGCCAACAGTAGTGCCCCAAATACTGCAGCAGCTAAGATCAGCTAACTGTTCACAAACTAGGGATTGAACCCAGGACCATTCCTGGTCTGTATAGCTCAGTGCCACACCAGGTGTTGCCCAACAAGTGAGTCGCTCAGTAAATGTTTGTATTTGGAGTCACTGGCAAGCACTCAACATATGAAATACTTCCCTCACCAACAATTTTTAATCACTAGCAGTCTCCTGTGCATTGCTCACTCCCAGTGAGTCGGAGTGTCTGCCGTTTATAATGTGGGCTGCTCATTATAGTATTCATCCTTCCCACTCCCAGCAGAGCTACTGATGCTTTTCTCTCTCCAAGGAAAACAAGTGTTTTTCTCTCTCCTCCTCCATCACTTCCTGCAACTGGGTATTTTCCCTCTCCCTGCTTCCCTCCTGCTCAACAGGCTTGCTCTCTCTCTTTCATTACTCCCCCTCCATCCCGTCAGGACACCTCTCTCTCTTGGTCTATGGCTACCCCATAAAACTGGTTGCCCAAGAGGGTCTCTCTCTATTCCATTCCTCAAAGAAAGTCTCTGTCCCCCTCTCTCTCTCTCTCTCCCTCCATTTCAAGAGGGTCTCCCTTCCTCACCCTTCCCTCCCAGATCATCCATCTCAGTTCTTTCTTTTCCCATTTACCAGGCTGCAGTGCTGCCAGAGATTCTGTATTTGTAGCTGAAATATCACTAAAAACTTAAAAGTAGTCCAGTGTATTCACATAAGCCAGTGCAAAATTATTGGTTTTACAAATAAAAATGGAACATAAGATAGAAATATATACTGTTTTGGGCTCCACAAACTTTATCTAATAGATCTGTAGTCAAATAACAGCAAATGATTGCTGCATTTTTCTCTCTGCCTCAACCTTTGGTAACATTTGTTCTCTCTAATTGTCTAAATCTATCCCCTTGTTCTGCAGCGTCTGTAATATTTTTGCTCTCTCCCATTTTCTGGTTTCTCTAATCCCCATCAGCCAGTGTATTCGATCTCTGCCACTTCTTAACCTCTACCCGTCTCTAAAGGGCTTGATGGTCACGATATAGAGAACAGACGTGGTGTACAGGACAGTCCAAGTAATTCTATACTGGGACACACGTCACAGCACTGTGGCATCATCACACCAAACACTGAACATCACTGCTGTCATCAAATACTTGAAGACTAAGACAGGCCTATTGCACGGACGGCATCCACTGAAATTGCACCCGTATTACACATTGTATACACAGAAGTACATCCTGTAATAATACAGTACCATGTAAGCTGTTAGCAATATGACGTCCCATGACTAACAGAAGTCAACTCCCTGGAGTAAAGATTAGGAACCACAACAGGAAACTAGTCCCCAGGGCGTGCAGCACCAGAACAGATGCAAACTCTGCCACTGACAAGACTAGTAAGAGTTCCAACAGACAGACTAATGATTTCCTTTACATCTGAGATGACTGTAAAACTGTACTGTACCTTCTCAGGGAGCAGCTAATGAGCAGTGACAAAAAATATATGCGACTGCTTGTGATCTATTTCAACCAAAGTGCAGTGAGTTAAATGCTTGTTAAATGGAATGCCCCGATGGATAGGAAATCGCCCCATTTATCAGACATTCCCACAGTCAACACCTCCATTAACCACATTCCATTCACTGTCCTTAACTCTGCGGAAATAAGCATCTTAGTTTTGCTTAAGAAAAGGATCCGCAGATTGTTAAAAAAAAATAATTAAATGTTTTTTTTATTCCCTCTAACAATACTGTAGTAAATAATGTAGTTGCCATGGTGAACAAGGGGTAACATCGCTTTTATAAAGAAAAGCATCAATTTGAAGCTGGCATCACCATGGGGAATATCAAACCGCATGTTGGACGTTACATGTGTTTGATATGTAAGCAACCCCCATGAGCGACATCATCTTTGTAAACAATATTACCACTTGAGGCAGTGTGCAACAACACTATCTCTATGACAACTGGATTAAAACAATGCTAATCTGCTCTAACAGAACCGTAGTTATTGAAATATTCAACAAAATAAAACTGGCTCAGCTTATTTATCTGATTGAGGAAATAACAGAAAATTAGAGTGTAAAAATAGCGCATAATATGTTTTGTGCGTGTGTGGAGGGGGGAGGAGGGAACAAACAAGCTCTGCCCACAGTATGGACGAATAATTGCTGCGTTTTCCGCAGAAACAAACTCAAACCAGTCTCAGGAAAGACGGCGTCAAAGAGAGCAGCAACTATTTTTGTAAACTGGCCACAATTAGTGGAACTCCCTCAATAAAAACCTGTAATTAATGTTTGACTCCTCAATAAGTCACAGTCAACATGTTTGCATTTTTCTGTAGCGCTCTGCAAAGGTCAGTCCTTACTGCGTCTGCCAGAGCAGAAGCTAGATCTGAAACATTTTAGGCTGGATTCCCGCCACTGTCCTGCCCAGGATAGTAGCGAAAAAGGTGAATAGCAAGGCCTATCACCGTGTTCCTGCCCAGACCTCAATTTTCCTCCTTTAGCCTCACCCCTCCCACTAGAATGACTGCCAGAGGTTCTTTCCCTGCCTGTTGCATGTAAATGCTGGTGGAGATGGGCCTGGAATTCAGCAGATTTCCCTCCGTACCGCTGCTGTCTCTACCCGGGATCACCAGGAGAAGGGTGGCAGCAGACCCTGGGGTAGCGGCAGAAAGCCCCCTAAGCATACCTGATGAAGCCCGACCCAGGAAAATGGGGTCAAATTAATGGGCGGAAGTTCTGCCAACAAGAGGAAAATCCAGGCCCATTCTTAACGTATTTCCTTTGTTTTTGCTGCATTCATGCAAGTACAGGAACAAACTGACACTGAACATGCTCTCTGTCACTAGATGTCACTAGTATCGCACACAGAATTTTCAAAGTGTGCTAGTGATACAGTATGACAGTTAAAGGGTACTGCATCAGATTTCATGACTTGAAAAAAAATCTCATTGCTATGTAAATATAGCTAAATAACAGCTACACTTTATGGAAGGTGTAATGGTAGTATTGGGAGTATGACCGTTGACTACGAGTCAGCCTTGTTTCCTGTGGATAGACTCCCATCTCTGGTCTCCAATGCTGCACACAACTCTCACCTATGGCTTCTAGTAGTCACTTGTCCACGGTGACAGCCAGACCCTGGGCAACTGCGTCGTCTCGCAGGCCAAACTAGGTAGAGGGTAGCTCTTGGGTGGATGTCTTTGAGCGATGGGGAGCTAACCATCTCCCCTTCTAGTGCACAAAGTCTGCTGTCGCGGACCATGCGGACCCAGCAGATATGCTAATTTCTCCAACTGAAAGGGCAAAGCTATGTGGCTAGCTGAGGTCATTGGCATGGGTGCACCAGGTTCCGTGGGGCATCCACTACAGCTGACTTCATCTCAAGCCACCTCGACTCTAGTCTTGCCACTGGAGCTGCCACTGGGGCTGGATGAAGGAAGCCTAGAGAGTGAGGCAGACTCTGCACAAATCTTCCTCACTGGAATCCAATTCTGGTGCCATTTTCATCTCCTCAGTACCATGCTACTTCCCAATGTCCTGCGACGATGGGCGAGCAGCAAAGAAGCAGGTGCGGATTCACTGGAAGCTGTAGTTGCGGACCTGCACACAAGTGGTTCAGGGTGCAGGGTCACTCCCCACTGGAACAAAGCAGCAGTGGAGTTCGGCAGGTCCCTGAATGACTAAGCAGTCCATCCTATTTAGGATCGTATTGCTCACCTCCGCAGCACGAGGAAGAAGTTAGAAAAGGTGCCCCAAACAATGCCTGCTTTACTAATTGCTGGTCAGTTCACCGCTGGTGACAGCAATCACACGTAAGCGGTTGAAACAATAAGAGAACCAAACCAGATCAAACAATGCCAAACTTAAAGCAGCAGGAGTGCAAGATCAGCTCCAGCAAGCAGTGGGAGATCATCTCAGCGCGGTCAACACAGCTTCTGGAAACATCGAAATGGAATGAAAAAACTTCAGAGATGCCTTACACTCAGCAGCCAGTAAGACCTTCGGGCCAAAATTCAGAAAACACCAAGACTGGTTTGATGAGAACGACATGGATATCACTCCATGCTCTGTGAGAAACACACCCTTTACCAAACATGATTGAAAAACCTGTCATCAACATCAAAGAAACCTGCATACAACAATAAGCGCAGTGAGTTTCAAACAAAGCTGAAAGCCAGGCAGAAAAAGCGGAGTGCCAAAACTGAAGAAATCCAGATGTATGCCAACACACATGATATGAAAAGGTTCTAAGAGGCACTACAAACCATCTATGATCTCCTGCCTGGAGGCACCACTCCCCTAATGACTGTTGATGGTTCCACCTTGTTCACTGACAAGACCCAAATCTTGGACAGCTGCGCTAAATATTTTAAGACTCTACTAAACCGGAGGTCCAGCACAGAAAATGATGTCATGGATCAATCGCCTCAAAGTCCGATCGTAATGTCTGTTGCTGAAGAACCTTTATTGCCTGAGACCATTAGGCTATCAAATCTCTCTCCAGTGGCAAGGCACCAGGTTCCAATGTTATACTAACTGAGTTATAAGCTGGAGGACACCATCTAGCTCAGTCTCTGATTGAGGTATTCCAGCTAATGTGGCGAAATAAATCATCCTGCAAGAGTATAGAGATGCATCCATTATCCGTCTATTCAAACACAAGGGCAGTAGATATGTGTATGACAATTATAGAGGAATTTCCCGACTTTGCTAGGATTATCCTAAATCATTGAGCATATAGCCAAGAAATTCCTGCCCGATAGCCAGTGTGGATTGAGAAAAGGCAGAGGCACTGCTAATATGGTCTTTACTGCCAGACAACTTCAGGAAAAAAGTCTAGAACAAAACTTGGGCCTTTACTGTGTCTTTGTTGATCTCACAAATGCCTTTGATACAGTCACACTGGCCAAAGTCGGCTGTACTTAAAAGTTTATCTCGATGATTCTCCAATTCCATTATAACATGATGGCATTATGGCCAAAGGCATGGAAAATGGTGAAGCTTTCAACCCCTTCCCTGTCTCCAATGGAGTTAAACAGTTCTAGATCCCACCTTGTTTAGTAGCTTGTTTGCTTCTACGCCTACTTATGCCTTCAGGAACTTGGATAAAGAAATGTATATTTGCTTCAGGGTGGATGGCAAATTGTACAACCGTTGCTGCCTGCAGTCCAAAACTAAGACCTCTGAAAAACTTGTTCAGGAGCTCTTGCTTCCTGATGACTATGCCCTGTTGCCCAAAAGAGGAGGGCCTCCAAGTCATCATGGACCATTTCTTGGATACTTGGAAGAATATTTGGCCTCACTATCAGTCTGAAGAAGTTATATACCAGCCTTTCCCTGGAAAACCTTATGTGCCACCCAATATTACCATTGAAGGGCACACGCTGTCTGCAGTGGATAGGCTCACCTACCCAACAAAGCACCTCCAGATGATGAAGTGAACTACAGATTGTTTAAAAGAAGTAGTGCTTTTGGAAGGCTCCGTGTGAGGTTATGGGATAAAAGGGGCATTAAACTGGCAACAAAACTTCAGGTCTCGAAGGCAATAGTTATAACATATTTACTGTGTGTGTGTGATAGCTGGATCACTTACAGTCGTCACATCAGAAAACTCAAATCACTTCCATCTAGGTTGCCGCAGAAAGATCATGAAAATTTGATGGTGGCACAAGGTCCTCAGAAAAGCAAATATGCCAGGCATAGAGGCAATAATAGTAAAGGTGCAGCTTGGTGGGCTGCTCACTTAGTCCGAATGTCTAATACTAGACTATCCAAGAAGGTATTCTACGGTGAGCTAAAGCTGGCCAAACACTCTCATGATGACCAGTTCAAAAGATATAAGGATTGCCTAATGACCAATCTAAAAAAAATGTGGCATCTCAGCTGACACATGGGAACATGATGCTTGTGACAGGAAAAAGTGGTAAAAGATAATTCACGATGGCATGACAAAGCTTGAAGCAAGTTGTACCCAGCTAGCCGAAGAAGAGAGCCCAAAGGAAATCAGGGAAAGATCAGCCCTTAGGTCAAGTTGACATCCGATGTCCTGCGTGTGTAAAAACATTTCTTGCGGAAATCCGACTTTACAGTCATATGACAACCCACAACCTGCACTAATTGGGGATGAATCATAGGCTGTCGTCATCGAGAATGATGGACAAACCATCATAGATAAAAAGAAAAACTGGATGCCTGAAATAAAAACAAGAGAATTTTGCAAATACACAGCAGCGTCTGAAAAGAGAAAAGGCAGGTTATCGGATCAGCTGGAGTCTCCTCAGAATGATTAACCCACTGTTACTCGTTCCAGTTGCTAATGGACCTGATGTCTACTTCTCTTGATTCCTGCTTTCATTACGCATTGGGAAGCCCTGTGAATTCCATGTTGGTGCGTACCCAGCAGACTTCTGAAAAATTACCACTCAAAAAACTATACATTGTTTTAAAAATCTCGTAGGGTTGCTATGCTAATGCAACTATAGTGATGGAGAGGGGGAGGGGCTGTGATCCTTATCCCTTTGGATAAAAATATCTCACAGCAAAAGAAGTATAATGGAAGTCAACAACATATGTCAAAAACCATCGATGGAGGTCAGAAATATTAAGCACCTGTTGAGATTCTAATACATGCACTTGCGATTTGTGAAATAAAACACTTGGCCGGCCTTACGGGGGCGCGACCACCCAGGGTGCTGTGGTCAGGGAGGCACCGTGGTCAAGAGGGTCTAACATTAACGGCGTCGACCTCTGCGAAGAACTTGACTATTTCCAAAGTCTGCTTCCTCAAGAAGAGCAAATTTCAAGTTTAAAGAGCAAGGCCTACAAATTTAATTGCTTTGCGCCTCCCGTTAGCGCCCTAAGAGGGCGTTAATGGGGCGCAAAGCAACTAGCGCCTGAGCGTGGTGCCGCCAACGCCTCCCGCGAAATTCAGCGGAAGGTTAGCGGCGGCAGTAACCGTTAGCGCCCCGTGGCGCTGCGCCGCCGGTGATGACGTCATCACTGTGTGCAGTGCTCCGCTCGCACCCGGGCCGCGATCTTCGGTAGCATCCCCTGACTTATCGCCGGACGCTATGTCTGACGGGGTCACAGAGGCCTACCGGCAGCTGGGGTGGTGCTAATTAAAGGGGAGGTGCCGGGCGGCCATTTTTGTTGCTGGCCGCCTGCCAGCACCTGCCCCCATTGCTGTCCCCGGCCTCCTCTGCAGCTCCCCCGCAGAGTGCCGGCTGCGCTCCGTGAGCCCGGCACTTCTCTTGAGTGCCGGGCTCTTTTGCTAGCACTTCGATCCCTGGTGGCCCAGCTGGGCCCCGGGTTGCACTGCGCTAGGCCCCTCCCCTTTAAGGGGAGGAAGGCCTGCAGTACCGCGGCGCGATACTTCCAGTAGCACCCCGCTTCCCTCTTGGGATGCTACCGGTGAATTTCGGCCGTGGGGGCGCTAATTTTTTCGTGAAGTTAGCGCCCCAAAGGGGGCGCGACTCAATTTCCCCCCCCCCAAGTTCCTAAATACATGGATAGCACTCAGGATTCTGTGAACTATGCCCGTATAGGTGGCGAGCAGCGAACAAAGCTTCTCGAAGTTGAAGCTTCTCAAAACATATTTGCGATCGACCACGGGAGACGACAGGCTATCTTCGCTGGCCATCCTGTCTTTCGAGAATGATGTGGCTCAAAATATCTTGGTGAACAAAGTTTTTTTGTTTGTTATTGTTATTGATTAGTTTAGTGTTTAACTTAATTTTTTTGTCACTTAGCTGTAATGTTATTTTTTATGACTTATATCATTTATTATTTAAATTATAAAAAACTTTTGAGATTACAGCTTTAATTCTGAAACTTTCGCTAATACAACAACATATTAAACTCAAAGAAAGTGGGCCAAAATACAAGTTCGCCCAGGGCACCATTTTCCCTAAGGCCAGCCCTGATAAAACAATAGAAATAAAGTTTGGCATAGTTTTTTTGCAGGGTTTACCTCCAAGTTAACAAGGCCACAGAGGGGCTAAGTGACACTCCGTTGAAGTTTAATGTTTTGAAAATTGCCTGCAGTGCAGAGATTTTAATGAGGCTATGCAAAAACAAAGAAAAATAAATCTTAAAGTCATTCATTGTAATAACTAACACGATAACAAATCCCTATAGCCACTGGCTGTCAATACCAGACCTAGATTATAGAAATTTTAATAGGAACTAAGTTGAACTCTCAAACTGGATACAACAAAGGCTATGGGCCCCGACAACATCCCGGCTGTCGTGCTGAAAACTTGCGCTCCACAACTAGCTGCGCCTCTAGCCAAGATGTTCCAGTACAGCTACAACACTGGCATCTAGTCGACAAAGTGGAAAATTGCCCAGGTATGTCCTGCCCACAAAAAGCAGGACAAATCCAATCTGGCCAATTACTGTCCCATCAGTCTACTCTCAATCATCAGCAAAGTGATGGAAGTTGTTGTCGACAGTGCTATCAAGCGGCACTTACTCACCAATAACCTGCTCACTGATGCTCAGTTTGGATTCTGCCAGATCCACTCGGCTCCTGACCTCATTACAGCCTTGGTCCAAACATGGACAAAAGAGCTGAGTTCCAGAGGTGAGTGAAAGTAACTGCCCTTGACATCAAGGCAGCATTTGACCGAGTGTGGCATCAAGGAGCGCTAGTAAAACTGAAGTCAATGGGAATCGGGGGAAACTCTCCACTGGCTGGAGTCATACCAAGCACAAAGGAAGATGGTTGTCGTTGTTGGAGGTCAATTATTTCAGCCTCAGGACATCGCTGCAGGAGTTCCTCAGGGCAGTGTCCTAGGCCCAACCATCATCAATGACCTTCCCTCCATCAGAAGGTCAGATGTAGGGATGTTCGCTGATGACTGCACAGTGTCAGTTCCATTCACAACTCCTCAGATACTGAAGCAGTCCATGCCTGCATGCAGCAAGACCTGGATAACATTGAGGCTTGGGCTGATAAATGGCAAGTAACATTCGCGCCACACAAGTGCCAGGCAATGGCCATCTCCAACAAGATAAAGTCTAACCACTTCCCCTTGACATTCAATGGCATTACCATCGCCAAATCCCCCACCATCAACATCCTGGGGGTCACCATTGACCAGAACCTTAACTGACCACATAAATACTGTGGCTACAAGAGCAGGTCAGAGGCTGGGTATTCTGCGGTGAGTGTCTCACCTCCTGACTCCCCAAAGCCTTTCCACCATCTACAAGGCACAAGTAAGGAGTGTGATGGAATACTCTCCACTTGCCTGGATGAGTGCAGCTCCAACAACACTCAAGAAGCTCGACACCATCCAGGTCAAAGCAACCCGCTTGATTGGCACCCCATCCACCACCTTAAACATTCACTCCCTCCACCACTGGTGCACCGTGGCTGCAGTGTGTACCATCTACAAGATGCACTGCAGCAACTTGTCAAGGGTTCTTCGGCAGCACCTCCCAAACCCGCGACCTCTTCCACCTAGAAGGACAAGGGTAGCAGGTGCATGGAACACCATCACCTCCAAGTTCCCCTCCAAGTCGCACACCATCCTGACTTGGAAATATATCGCCATTCCTTCTTCGTCATTGGGTCAAAATTCCGGAACTCCTTCCCTAACCACACGGACTACAACGGTTCAAGAAGACAGCTCTACTTCTCAAGGGCAATAGGGATAGGCAATAAATGCTGGCGTTGCCAGCGACGCCCACATCCCATGAATAAATAAAAAGGTGTCCAGGCTAGGAAACACTAACAAGAGTTTAGAGCAAGGCAACTTCCAATCACATTGAGTAAACACAGGGGCAGATCTTCCTCTTGGGCTCCCTGCTGGGTGCCTGCCAGGCACCGTGTATTTGTGGTGTGCTACACCCGTAAGGAGAAAGATTCGCATTACTGTCCTGTCCCAGGCTATTTACATGGACTGGGAGCACTCCCAACGCAAACCCACCCTGTTATCAGCCATGGCTCAGTTAGTAGCACCCTCATCTCTGAGTCATAAGGTTGTGGGTTCAAGTCCCCCTCCAGACACTTGAGCACAAAAATCTAGGCTGACACTCCAGTGTAGTACTGAGGGAGTGCTGCACTGTCGGAGATGCCGTCTTTTGGATGAGACATTAAAGCGAGGCCCCGTCTGCTCTCTGAGGTGGACGAAAAAGATCCTATGGCACTATTTTGAAGAAGAGCAGGGGAGTTATCCTTGGTGTCCTAGCCAATCCCTCAATCAACATCACTAAGAAATATTATTATTATTAGGTCATTATCACATTGCAGTTTGAGGGAAGCTTGCTGTGCACAAATTGGCTGCCGCGTTTCCTACATTGCAACAGTGACTACACTTCAAGAAGCACTTCCATTAGGTGTAAAATGCTTTGGGGCGTCCAGTGGTCGTGAAAGGCGCTATATAAATACAAGTCTTTCTTTCTTTTTCTCGTACTGGAAAGTAGGGCAGGAGAGTAAGTGCAGATGCACCAACTTCCTGCCTTCAGCCATGAACCTGGAAATTATGTTGGTGACATTAGCGGATAAATGCCTAATGCAATTATATGGCTTTCTTTTGTCTATTTTAGTTGAGGTTAAAACAAACCTGTAACACCTGCAGATAGAGAATTGTCATATAAATGCATTAAGCTATCACTTGCTAATATCACCAGCAGCAATTTCTAGACTACAGAGCTACTGCAGTGGGTGTTATGTCAACAGGGCCACAGAATATGATTAAAAAGTACATGATGTCTTGAACACATAACTGGAATTTTGCTATCTGTCCCTTGCCAAAAATGGGAATTAAAGACATAGGAGCCGATTCTAACTTTTGGTGCACAATGGACGGGCAGGAGGTGGGCAGAGTGCTCCTACCAACCACCCGTTGTAACCGCTGTGAGGCCCGAGCCATTTTGAGGCCTGGACCTCATTTGTATGCAGCTGGCGAGTTGCGCGCATCAAACCAGCGTGCCGAGCCAGCTCACTTTTTACGGAGGACAGAAAATCGTCTGGCTCCTATGATAGTTGGGGATTGGGGGGCGGGGCTGATAGTTGGGGATTGGGGGGCGGGGCTGATAGTTGGGGATTGGGGGGCGGGGCTGATAGTTGGGGATTGGGGGGCGGGGCTGGTGGGACTGAGTATTGGCCTAACGCCACAAAAAAGTGAAACATTTCTTCCGGCCATCTTTTGAATTGGCCTCCATCGGTCCCTTTAAGGACGGTTAGGCTGCTCAACACCGCTACAAATTGGAGGAGCTTGCGAGGCGCACGGTTCACCTACTTGTACCTCAAAATTGCAATCGGGGTGCTCCGTACATCATAGGATGCTGATTTGCATATTAAACGTGGCCTTCTGCCTAAAACAGGGAGTGCGACAGATGCCCTTCTCAGGACCCTAATCAACATGGCAGCAGCCGGAGCGCCAATGAACCGGGGAGGTAAGTGACCCATTTTCAGGCTGCTACTATCCTGTTTATACCAGTCAGAGAGAGTTAAAATCTGCCCCATGCTGTGCAATACAGAGCTCATGATTTTTTCAATACCTGCCCGTCCGGAGAGGAATTGGGTGCGTTTCCGACAGGTTTTTTGAAACTCTTCTTATCCATTTTTCTCCCCCTTTCTCATGAAGACCATGACTCATGCTTAGTGCAATTCCAAGGATACTGGGGCTGCCTTCTAGTCGTTTGCTCCAAGTGTGAGGTCAACCACTTTTGATCCAAGAAAGGCAAATTGAAATATTTTCTTAATGGTGAGATAATAGCAACTGTGGTGGAGCAAAGGGATTTGGGTGACCAGGTACACCAATCAGTGAAAGCTATTGCACAGGTACAAAAAGTAATCAATAAAACTAATGGAATGTTGGCCTTTACCACAAGGGGGCTGGGTTACAAACGGGGAGAGAGATACTTCAGTTGTGCAGAGCCTCGGTCAGAATTCATCTGGAGTACTACGTTCAGTTTTGGGCACTGACCTCAGGTAGGATATATTGGCCTTGGAAGGGGCACAGTGCAGGCTCATCAGAATGATACTGGGGCTTGAAGGGTTAAGTTATGAGGACAGGTTGCATAAACTTGGGGGGTGATTTTGCCAATGGGGAGCTTTTGGAGGCGGGACTCCCACTTGTCGGGTTTCAGTCCCGCCTCCATCAACTTCTGGCCAACCCACGCTAGTTTCCCTTGATTGACCTTGTTAAGCCCGCCCAGTGGGATTAGCAGGCCAATTAAGGGAAAGTCGGTTGCAGAGAACGTCAACGTATGACGTTTCATCTGTCAAATATTTTTTTGCTCTGTGAAGCTGTCAAACAGTGACATTCTCTGTAGTTTGATGAGGTCTTGAATTCAAGACCTCATCAAACCTCTTTCTTTTGCAGAAATGAGATGGTTGTTGCATTGGAGAATGCAACGGCCACCTGTCATCTCTACCGCGGAGGTGCGAGACTCTCCGCATACCCACCGACTGAAGCCTGCAGGAAGAAACAAAGTAAGTACACTTTTTCTAACACTTTGCACTTACCTCAGATACTCACCTCTCCATACTTGCACCCATCACTCATCTCCACAGCTCACTTTTGGACCCCTCCGACCCCCGTAGACCCAGTACTCGCCTCGCTGACCTGGCGGGTTTCGGAGCCTTCGGGAAGCCCTCACTTGTGAGGACAAAAAGGGGATAATCCTATTTTCTGCCTGTTAACAGGCAGTTAATTGGCTTTAATCCCTTCTCGCCTCCAAGGAGACGGGACCCTGGCAAGATGGCATGGAGGCGGGTTGGGCACCCGCCCCCAAATTCTGCCATTTTCCCGGCAGTCCCGCCTCCATACCCGCCTCACCAGGGCTGGCAAAATCGCCCCCTTGGTTTGTATTCCCTTGAGTTTAGAGGGTTGAGGGGTGATCTAATCGAGGGATTCAAAATGATAAAGGCATTCGATTGGGTAGATACAGAGAAAGTATTTCCTCTGGTGAGAGAATCTGGAACTAGAGGGCACAAACTTAAAATTAGAGCTCGGCAATTCAGAAGTGAAATCAGGAAGCACTTTTTCATACTAAGGGTAGTGGAAATCTGGAACTCTTTCGCCAACAACAACTTGCATTTATATAGCGCCCTTAATGTAGTAAAAGATCCCAAGATGCTTCACAGGAGCGTTATCAAACAAGATTTGACACCGAACAACATAAGGAGATATTAAGACAGGTGAACAAAAACTTGGTCAAAGAGGTAGGTTTTAAGGAGTGTCTTAAAGGAGGAAAGGTAGAAGTGGAGAGGCTTAGGGAGAGGATTTCAGAGCCTAGGGCCCAGGGAGCTAAAGGCACGGCTCCCCAAAATGCTGCAGATGTTGGGTCAATTGAAATTTTGAAGGCAGAGATTAATAGATTTTTTATTAGGCAAGGGTATCAAGGAATATGGATTAAAGGCAGGCAAATGGAGTCTAGCTACAGATCAGCCATGGACTGAGTGCGGTTTCAACAGAGTGCTGCGAGTTGGGTGAGTCGGAGTTGGTGAGGAGTGGAAGGAGGAGCTCCCTTGCTTCCCCTTTGTTTTTCCTAACTTTTCACCCTGTAGGAAGAGGCCGGTGTCGGGAGCAGCAGGAGAGTACAGTGAGTATTTATACTTACTTTCGCGGGCTTTTTTTCAAAGGCCGGTCAATCTCGCAGACCGGCAGCGGCGTTCCAGAGCCACGCCATGATTCAAAAAGTGACGCGGGCAGGAGGAAGCAGCTGATTGGGTGAGTAGGGCCAGGTGAGTATTTATACTACTCTATAGTTTGACAGTTAAGGTTAATAGTTTATAAAGTTTAGAAGGTCTTAATTTTTGTGGTTATAGTTTCTAAGGTCTCTGTTGTGTAGCGGGGAGTGCTAGTAAACAAGGGCCCTTGAGTATATCATTAAATGTAGTGCAATTAGTGGCACTGATTTGATTTAATTTAATTTAAATTAATTAAAGGGCAAGTCATGGCAGCACAGCTCGGCCCCGTGGTATGCTACTCCTACACGATGTGGGAAATCAGGGTCACTTCCTGTGTCCCTGACGACCATGTGTGCGGGAAGTGTATCCAGCTGCAGCTACTGGCAGACCGCATTGTGGCACTGGAGCTGCGAATGGATACATACTGGAGCATGCGCGATGCTGAGGACGTCGTGGATAGCACGTTTAATCAGTTGGTCACACCGCAGGTAAAGGCTGCACAGGCAGGAAGGGAATGGGTGACCGCCAGGAAGAGTAGTAGGCGCAGGCAGGTAGTTCAGGGGTTCCCTGTGGCCATCCCCCTCTCAAACAGATATACCGCTTTGGATATTGTTGAGGGAGATGGCTTATCGGGGGAAGGCAGCAGCAGCCAACTTCCTGGCACCATGGGTGGTTCTGCTGCACAGGACGGGAGGAAAAAGAGCAGGAGAGCTATAGTGATAGGGGATTCTATTGTAAGGGGAATAGATAGGTGTTTCTGCGGCCGCAAACGAGACTCCAGGATGGTATGTTGCCTCCCTGGTGCAAGGGTCAAGGATGTCTCGGAGCGGCTGCAGGGCATTCTGGAGAGGGAGGGTGAACAGCCAGTTGTCGTGGTGCATATAGGTACCAACGATATAGGTAAAAAGCGGGATGAGGTCCTAAAAGCTGAATATAGGGAGTTAGGAGGTAAATTAAAAAATAGGACCTCAAAAGGTAGTAATCTCAGGATTGCTACCAGTGCCACGTGCTAGTCAGAGTAGAAATAGAAGGATATTTCAGATGAATACGTGGCTAGAGGAATGGTGCAAGGGGGAGGGATTCAAATTCCTGGGACGTTGGAACCGGTTCTGGGGGAAGTGGGACCAGTACAAACTGGACGGTTTGCACCTGGGCAGGACCGGGACCAATGTCCTAGGGCGAGTGTTTGCTAGTGCTGTTGGGGAGGGTTTAAACTAAAATGGCAGGGGGTTGGGAACCTGTGCAGGGAGACAGAGGAAAGGGAAGCAAGGATAGAAGCAAAAGACAGGAAGGAGAAAAGCAAAAGTGGCAGTCAGAGAAATCAAGGGTGTAAATCAAACATGGCCACAGTAAATAATAATTCTAAAAGGTGTTAAAAAAACAAGACTGAAGGCTTTGTGTCTTAATGCGAGGAGCATTCGTAATAAGGTGGATGAATTGGCTGCGCAAATAGATGTAAACGGATATGATATAATTGGGATTACGGAGACGTGGCTCCAAGGTGACCAAGGCTGGGAATTCAACATCCAGGGGTATTCAATATTCAGGAGGGATAGGCAAAAAGGAAAAGGAGGTGGGGTAGCATTGCTAGTTAAAGAGGAGATTAACACAATAGTAAGGAAGGATATTAGCTCTGATGATGTGGAATCTGTATGGGTAGAGCTGAGAAATACCAAGGGGCAGAAAACGTTAGTGGGAGTTGTATACAGACCCTCAAACAGTAATGCTGAGGTTGGGGATGGCATTAAACAGGAAATTAGAGACGCGTGCAATAAGGGCACAGCAGTTATCATGGGTGACTTTAATCTACATATATAGATTGGGCTAACCAAATTAGTAACAATACTGTGGAGGAGGAATTCCTAGAGTGTATACGGGATGGTTTCCTGGACCAATATGCCGAGGAACCAACTAGAGATCAGGCCATCTTAGACTGGGTATTATGTAATGAGAAAGGATTAATTAGCAATCTTGTTGTGCGAGGCCCCTTGGGGAGGAGCGGTCATAATATGATAGAATTCTTCATTAAGATGGAGAGTGAAGTAGTTGACTCAGAGACTAGGGTCCTGAATTTAAATAAAGGAAACTACGATGGTATGAGGCGCAAATTGGCTAGGATAGATTGGGGAAAATTACTTAAAGGGTTGACGGTGGATAGGCAATGGCAAACATTTAAAGATCGCATGGATGAACTACAGAATTTGTTCATCCCTGTTTGGCATAAAAATAAAACAAAAAAGGTGACTCCACCGTGGCTAACAAGGGAAATTAGGGATAGCATAAGATCCAAGGAGAGGACATATAAATTGGCCAGAAAAAGCAGCAAACCTGAGGATTGGGAGCAGTTTAGGATTCAGCAAAGGAGGACAAAGGGATTAATTAAGAGGGGGAAAATAGAGTATGAGAGTAAGCTTGCAGGGAACATAAAAACTGACTGTAAAAGCTTCTATAGATATGTGAAGAGAAAAAAATTGGTGAAGTCAAGCGTAGGTCCCTTGCAGTCAGAATCAGGGGAATTTATAATGGGGAACAAAGAAATGGCTGACCAATTAAATACATACTTTGGTTCTGTCTTCACAAAGGAGGACACAAATAACCTCCCAGAGATGTCGGGGAACATAGGATCTAATGAGAGGGAGGAACTGAATGAAATCAGTATTTGTAGGGAAATGGTGTTAGGGAAATTGACAGGATTGAAGGCCAATAAATCCCCAGGGCCTGATAATCTACATCCTAGGGTACTTAAGGAAGTGGCCCTAGAAATAGTAGATGCATTGCTGATCATCTTCCAAAATTCTATAGACTCTGGAACAGTTCCCATGGATTGGAGGGTAGCCAATGTAACCCCACTATTTAAAAAAGGTGGCAGAGAGAAAACAGGGAATTATAGACCGGTAAGCCTGACATCGGTAGTGGGGAAAATGCTAGAGTCCATTATAAAAGATGTAATAGCAGAGCACTTGGAAAACAGTGACAGGATCGGACAAAGTCAACATGGATTTACAAAAGGTAAATCATGCTTGACTAATCTACTGGAATTTTTTGAGGATGTAACTGGTAGAATAGATAAGGGAGAACCAGTGGATGTGGTGTATTTGGACTTTCAGAAGGCTTTCGATAAGGTCCCGCATAAGAGATTGGCGTGCAAAGTTAAAGCACATGGGATTGGGGGTAAGGTACTGACTTGGATAGAGAACTGGTTGGCAGACAGGAAGCAAAGAGTTGGAATAAACGGGTCTTTTTCCGAGTGGCAGGCAGTGACTAGTGGGGTACCGCAGGGATCGGTGCTAGGACCCCAGTTATTCACAATATATATTAATGATCTAGACGAGGGAACTAGATGTAATATCTCCAAGTTTGCAGATGACACAAAGCTGGGTGGGCGTGTGTGTTGTGAGGAGGATGCAGAGAAACTCCAGTATGATTTGGACAAGTTGGGTGATTGGGCAGATGCATGGCAGATGCAGTATAATGTGGATAAATGCGAGGTTATCCACTTTGGTGGCAAAAACAGGAAGGCAGATTATTATCTGAACGGCAATAGATTGGGAAAAGGGGAAGTGCAACGAGACCTGGGAGTCCTTGTGCACCAGTCGTTGAAGGTAAGCATGCAGGTGCAGCAGGCGGTTAAGAAGGCAAATGGTATGTTGGCCTTCATAGCGAGAGGATTCGAGTACAGGAGCAAGGATGTCTTGCTGCAGTTGTACAGGGCCTTGGTGAGACCACACCTTGAGTATCGTGTGCAGTTTTGGTCGCCTTATCTGAGGAAGGATGTTCTTGCCATGGAGGGAGTGCAGCGAAGATTCACCAGACTGATACCTGGGATGGCAGGAATGACGTATGAAGAGAGATTGGGTCGATTAGGCTTATATTCGCTAGAGTTTAGAAGAATGAGAGGGGATCTCATTGAAACTTATAAAATTCTAACAGGACTAGACAGACTAGATGCAGGAAGGATGTTGCCGATGGCGGGGGAGTCCAGAACCAGGGGTCACAGTCTAAGGATAAGGGGTAAGCCATTTAGGACTGAGATGAGGAGGAATTTCTTCACCCAGAGAGTGGTGAACCTGTGGAATTCTCTACCACAGAAGGCAGTTGAGGCCAATTCATTAAATATATTCAAGAAGGAGTTAGATATATTTCTTAAGGCTAAAGGGATCAAGGGATATGGGGAGAAAGCAGGGACAGGGTACTGAATTTGGATGATCAGCCATGATCTCATTAAATGGCGGAGCAGGCTCGAGGGGCCGAATGGCCTACTCCTGCTCCTATCTTCTATGTTTCTATGAATGGCGGAACAAGCTCAAGGAGCTGATTGGCCTACTCCTATTCATATGTTCCAATGGCAGTACTTCACATGTGAACTTCAGTGAGTGTCGGCAGATTATTTCAGCCAAGCATGGTCCTGTCCTCACCCGACAGCCACATCTGCATATTTTCCAGCAGGAGTGGGTAACGATCAGAAGTGGGAACCCTGGCTGATTTATTTTCCTTAAATCACCCAGGCATATTTTCTCTTAAGCTGTACCATGGGATATTAAAGTAAAACAATCCCAGGACTGAAGTCAGAATGACTGTTTGAAAATTGGCACCGATGAGTGATCAGTATCGAATTCAGTATATTGATAATTCACATTACAGCCTCAATTTACGTCTGGTATAAACGATGCTTTGGGCATGCTCTTCAGTTCATGTGAATAAGAAAGAAGAAAGAAAGACTTGCATTTATATAGCGCCTTTCACGACCACCAGACGTCTCAAAGCACTTTACAGCCAATGAAGTACTTTTGGAGTGTAGTCACTGTTGTAATGTAGGAAACGTGGCAGCCAATTTGCGCTCAGCAAGCTCCCACAAACAGCAATGTGATAATGACCAGATAATCTGTTTTTGTTATGTTGATTGATGGATAAATATTGGCCAGGACACCGGGGATAACTCCCCAGCTCTTCTTCGAAATAGCGCCATGGGATCTTTTACGTCCACCTGAGAGAGCAGACGGGGCCTCGGTTTAACGTCTCAACCGACAGACGGCACCTCCGACAGTGCAGCACTCCCTCAGCACTGCACTGGAGTGTCAGCCTAGCTTTATGTGCTCAAGTCCCTGGAGTGGGACTTGAACCCACAACCTTCTGACTCAGAATATAACCATTTTGAAGTCAAAACAAACTCAAACACTGTTAATTGTTGCTGTGGGCCATATTTTTCACCTTTAATAGTATGCTAGAACGATTTGAATTCTAACAGCTGTTTGTATACCATCCACATAGAAGAGAAGGAATGTTGCATATCCGTTGCTATCCTGATTTTTTTCACTACATTCTGTTGCCATCATGGCCCTACAGCATCAGTAGCCACCACATTATATTGCTCTGCTTCTAGCTTTTTAATCATTTTAAAGCATTTTTAAATAACATTTACTAATCGCATAAGCTGAAAACTCCTTGAATAAACATTGCACCCAATGGATGTCCGCTGGTCACCTTTCCTTACAGAATAAAGGGTGGATAAAGTTTATTTCAGAGGAACAAGAGTAAAAACACCACTCAGATATGAGCCAAGGAAACAGAATTACAACTGCTGCCGCTGACGGCTGTATGATTTGCAAAACAACGTCTGCAAATCAAGTCTAATCCAGATGCTGACAGTCGTTGGGGCCAGAAGGGGAAGAATAAGAAGTGAGACAACAGGAAATAGTACATGGAGCCTGGTCACAGAAATAGCTTCTAGAAATATATCAGGACTGCCTTTAGCATCCGATCCAGGTGGTAATATGGGTTATGTGTTACAGCTAAATAGGATTTTTTGTTTTGTATGTGAGGTGGCATAATAGCGGGGTACAGCCAGGGATAACTGTGATAGGACATGTCTCAAATTTGATGCTGTTAGTTGCTGGGAGCGCAAAGTGCTTGAAGAATTTATACTGGGTACCAATGAACCAGTAACTGATAGCTTAATGCATGCCCCAGTAAACTCCATTCAGAAACTGATAGTTTACTTCCTCTCTTTCTAACACTCTGCAGAAGGGACAGAACTGCTGCTGATGACACTTTCTATAAGATTTATATGGCTTTGCTGCTGTCATTCAGTGGAGATTTTTGGACTGATACCAAATGTTGAGGTGTCGATGCAGCAGCTGCTCAGGTGTCCCTGAAATAATCTTGGAGGACTGACAACTATTGTGGGCTAATCAGATAAAAACCTTGCAGAAGACTAATAAGCTGGTCACACCGCTCTCATGTTCCACAGGGTGGACTTTGGCATGGAGTAGACCATCCTTGTCGAATCTACTGATTATAACTGTCCTGAATCCAGAAGCAAGAGTTGAACATTTTCTCCTGTGCTGGAATAACCCACTCTGACCACTCTGTCTTCGGCCTCCTACACTGTTCCACTGAAGCTCAACGTAAGCTCGTGGAACAGCACCTCATCTTTCGATTAGGCACTTCACAGCCCTCCGGACTCAACATTGAGTTCAACAATTTCAAATCATAACCTCTGCCCCAATTTTTTCAGATGGCAGCTGTTGATGATTCTGCCATTCCCATTTACACCTCTTCTAGACCCATCTTTTGTTCCTTTACTTGTTCCATTACCATCTCCTTTTACCTCGCACCATCATCCCTTTTGTTTTTAAATCTCTCCTGCCTTCCACCCTATCACAGACCTTCCCTTTTGTTCTTTCCTACCCTCCCCCCTTTCCCTGCCTCGGCACTTGCTTAAAACCTGTTATATCTCCACCTTTTTTCAGTTCTGACGAAAGATCATCGGCCTGAAACGTTAACTCTGCTTCTCTCTCCACAGATGCTGCCTGACCCGCTGAGCATTTCCAGCATTTTCTGTCTTTATTATGGAATATCCCATTAGTGGCTTTGGAGAAAACTAAGTTGTAGGCATTGACAGTACATCAAACCTTCTTGAGAACGACCACTCTTCAATGGCTTTTACGGTTATCTTTGCCACTTGTTAGTCTTCGTGTAGATCAGATGTAGATTACCAAGACAAAGCGTTGAATGTCTGTAACTGAAGAGACGTTCAACCCCAAATGGGTTAAAGAGCAAAACAGCCAATGTTCTTCACAGAGTTATTGACTTGGACTTCTCAGCGTAGCGCATCATTTCAATTCTGTAGAATTGGAAAGTAATGGTATGCTATCCTCAATGCTGAGAAGGTGAAGATATGTATATCAGCTTGCAGTATTTTGGCCGCTGCTCATCTTTCAGATGAGGAGCTAACCATTGTGTAGATGGTGATCTCATCAGCAAATAGAACAGCATAATCTTTAAGACCATCACCAGATCATTGATAAAGATGAGAAAAGACTGTGATCAAACATGAATTTCTGATAGAACCCTGCACAGATGCTGCACTAAGATGACAAACATCCATTAATATGACCCAATGTTTGCATTCTCTGAGAGTTAAGCATGCATGTAATAGGTGCACAGACCCTCATTAAGGTTGGGATTTAATATCCTATTGAAAGCTCTAGAAATGTTGTGGAAAGGCTTGAACTTTATGCTGAATACCAAGGGAGCCGCTCCATTTCTGGACCATGAGATTGAGAGCATCACAAGTTAACCAATTTGCCCTGAAGCCAAATTGATGGCAGGTTGTTGGGATTGAGATGCTGCAGCAGTTTCTCATTTACTGCAATGTTCATGCTACCTGTCGCTATTGGCAGTAAGCATACTGGACTAGTAATTAGGGTCTGACCTTGATCCCTTCTTCTGGGTAGGAATGATGTTTGTTATTTTCTACTCAAATGGGACAATGTTAGTTGGCAGGCATTCGAAACAGATAAGCAAATAGTTCCTTGGACTGAGATTCGAGGACTCAAATATCTCTTCCATTTGAATCAGAATCTTATCAAGGCTCAAACCATTGAAAGAGAAGCTTAACGTTCTTCATTTTAATTTGGCTAATTGGGTTGCAACATTTCAAAGTGATTTCTAGCAACAGACCTTGGATTTCAGATAACATAGGATCTTTTCCAATTGGGACCGAATACCAATACACAGCCATGAGCTCAACATATCAGCATGCTTACTCATGGTCATAGTAAGGTACAGTTCCACAGACACCAGTAGCGCTCTGTACATCAACAAAGTGGACATTCTTCCTGTGTGATCCCAGAAAGTGAAAAATAGTAGGCTATTCAACTGTGGAGGGAATTACAGCCAAGTTCGCACCCAACATCCATATATTGGCATCTTCCAGCAGGGGTCATTAGACAGAGACCTGTTTTTAAATGTTAGATATTTTAAAGGCCAAAATTTATCAACCACCAAGTTCTTGCTCAGTCCAAGTTGGACTTTGCCAAACAGCTGTGTTGCCACATGGATTGCCGCACCCCTGCAGTTAGCTGCTGAAATCTGCAATGCTCACTTGCAGTTGAGTCTTCATTCAATATTTTAGACTGAAGAAAGCTTTCTTTTGTGAAACTTGGGAGTAATCTTGTAAAAAACAAAAATCCATTTTGAGAAGGGTTCAGATTCCCACCATTTGCCTCAGCACATTTCAGTCAGTTGTGAAGCACAAAACCCTGCACTGTGATCACCACTTTGAGTTGCAGGGAGCAGGAGCTGGGAGATGCCAACAGGTGGAAAGACTCGGAAGCTGGGGAAAATATGCCACTTTAATCTCAGCTGTTGATTTGATCTGAACCGTGTGCTGGCAGATGGGAGTTTCAACGTGCTCTCCAGCCAACTTAAAATCTACTGAGGCATTTACGACTTGTGTTACACTTGTATCATTTCAAATGGGCTATAGATGGCTTGATGGATCAGTTCACCTCGCAGAGCGCAACGTTTTAATTCATTTAGATGCACTATTTAATTCACTTGAACCATCTGGAAACATGGAAGAGGTGAAATTGGCCCTCGATGGTAGCACAAATCGGGCGATAGCGAATCGGGAGCCCATTTTAAAGTGTTTTTGAAGTCAATGGAGAAGAAGGTCAGGCGCGGTGTGAAACAGGCTGCCAATTCGCTATCACCCATTTTGTTCTATTTCACCCCTGGAGAGTCATAAGAAAAGGATTTGTATACTGAGATTTCATTCACTTAAATGGGCCATTCATTTATCAGGCATTCTTTTAAAGCTCCATTGTATTTAACAGAAATAAAGTTCCCCGCTTTGACAGATCACAACCGCAGGCACTAGCATTAATAATAGGGAGCTGGTGGAGGAAAATCCGGCATCTACACTGGTGACCAATAAGCACTGTCACCGACTTACTGGAAGATAGCCATCACCCCTCGGAGTTCAGCACCTGGTCATGTCAACAGATCCATACAAACACCGACGAATGACAGAGAAAGAAACGTTAATGGAGCAAAAAAGCAAACAAAAGGCAGCGAGTGTCACTGTGAACTCATTATGAGTTTTTAAGTGACGCTTGATTGATTGTTGGCATGACAGTGATTAATGATTGTTCGGGAATCTCTGCCTAAGTGGATAATACGACTCAGTCTTCGTTTGGCAGAGTGCATTTATATTCACGAGTTGCGTTTCACAAATGCCATCATCTCCACCAGTAACCCCCCCCACACCCTTCATATAATTCTGACCACTGTGGTATTTCATAGAATCACAGAATTATTATTTTTCTTTTTACACAGGAGGCTACCTGGAATAGGCAGGAAGTAGTTGCCGGACTGTGGAAATTGGCGTGGCTCTGGCCACCCGTCGGCACTCGGGTGAGTGTAGGGATTGGGGTTCCAGGGATTGGGGTTCCAGGGAGGGCCTCGTGGTGCGGAAGGTAGGGAAGGTTAAGGCAATCTTGCTCCTCCTGGCCCCACAAAAGAAAGTGAAAAACTTACTTTGAATGGCCTCTTCTGCTTCCTAATCCTCTTCTCACTTGACTTTACCTGGCGGGAAAGCCGCAGCAGTTTCCCCACTCAGGTTGGAGTTAAAATCACGGTTGGGGCCCAATGACGTAATCGGAGGACGATCTACGTATTTAAAGAAGGACTCCACCGGCTTCAGGTGGGTGCCTTTGCTGCCTGCTCAGAACAGGTTAAAATTGAAGCCGGCGGGATCCAGGTGGGACGTCGGCTGGTAGGTCACCCAGTCGATTTTAACTGCCTACCATCCCTGTTTCCATCGGGCAATTAGGGTTAAAATCGACCCTCTAATCTCAGCCAGTGTAGCAGCTGGGACACTATAATTGGCCTCAGGACCCTTTGGTGAGTGAAGGGAAAAATCAGACAGGGTTCCGCCTATTAATCACTATCCAGGCATACCATCTAACAAGTAGACAGGTGCTGCCAACCCTAATACCTTTTTTTAAAAAGTCACCATCCAATGACCTCTACATATGGATATCAGATGGTGACAAGATTGGGCTTGGCTGTGATGCCCTCCAGTGGATTATAGCCTGTCAACACTCATTGCCAAAGCTCATCCATGAAGAATGGCCACTTGATGAGGTACCAAAGGGCTGTCAACACGTATGGAACTGTATCCAAACATGAATCACCACCTTCGGGAGAGGAGGGAAGAAAATTGGGGCGTGGGGAAAAGATTTTTAAACTTCGATAACCCTCAAATTTGTGGAGAATCAATAAAAAGATTTTGGCCATAAATAGCATAAACAAATGAAATCCTGCTTTATTTAATTCTCAAATAAATCCAATATTTACATTGATCCCTAATGATGGGTGATGTGTACCTTAGCAGTGGGGAAATAACAGACAACTCAACATCTAGTTCATGGGGTGAGTGCATCTGACACTATTTTCCAACGGTATTGGACATATGTAAACATTTAACAACAGTAAATGAGTATAATATAAAACAGACTAACAAGCACATTTCATCAATTTCATTCAAGTATGGATGAGCTTTGAAGAGAGCTTGAAACCCATATCATAACAGTGCTGCTCCAATGCATTTGTTGCTCAATTGGTAAGACATGGGTTCATGTTTGCTATTTTCTAGGATACAACTAAAGACTTATTAAGACTAAAGATTTATATAGCACTTTTCATGACCTCAGGACGTCCTAAAGCGCTTTACAGCCAATTAAGTACTTTTGAAGTGTAGTCACTGTTATTATGTAGGAACTGACAGTGGGAATTTGCAATTTTGAATTACTGTATGATACCTGCTCACTGATGCTCAGTTTGGGTTCCGCCAGGACCACTCGGCTCCAGACCTCATTACAGCCTTGGTCCAAACATGGACAAAAGAGCTGAATTCTAGAGGTGAGGTGAGAGTGACTGCCCTTGACATCAAGGCAGCATTTGACCGAGTGTGGCATCAAGGAGCCCTAGTAAAACTGAAGTCAATGGGAATCAGGGGGAAAACTCTCCAATGGCTGGAGTCATACCTAGCACAAAGAAAGATGGTTGTAGTTGTTGGAGGCCAATCATCTCAGCCAACATCCTGTGAATGAATAAAAACATTTCTGATTGGCCCTATTTCCACATTGGGCAAGTGGCCACTACACTGCCTGTCCAGCAGCATCCATTTTTATGGTGGTCTCAGAATTCTTTCAGGTTTCCATTTAGAGTCTGAATTTCCTAGACATCCAAAATTTTATTTTACATAGTTTTTTTTGTCTTTGGGATTCATACTTTAGTGTGATGTCTCTATAGGGTAGAGCCTCTCCCTAGGACTCGTCTTTTATACCTACCTACTAATCAATCAGAGAAAAGATTCATCCATGTGCATTTCCTATCATGTGAGCATTGTGCTTCTTGTGTCACACCTGACATATGTTTAATTACGTGCAAATTAACTTACTCTAGGGGAATTGTTTGACAGTCACTTAAATGTACTGAAAAACTCTTCAGGAAAGCAAAACACCAGAGCCACAATGTCTGCAGCCTTTTAATTGACAAACAAAGCCTGGGCTCTGACCTCTAACCTAAAGACTAATTAACCTATGAATGAACTCATCCATTATGACTTAACAACTGTTACAACTTTTTAGCCTTAAAGGAACATAGCTTCAACTGAGCAGCAGAATAATACATTGTGCATTTCTTGGTATGATGATACTTGCTTTATAAAGCATTGTATCATCAGACTTATCATGAGTAATGCAGCAAGAGATCCATTAGTACTGTATATGAGGGATTTTTACACTAAAGGAATTCAAATGGCAGCAAGTACTGCTTTTCCATCCATTAACTGCACTCCCTAGTGTAAAGTGCTATGGGCTTCCTCTGACGGAATCGCAGATTTAAAAAAATGTGCATATGCAAATATTCTTCTGGATTAAGGGAGACGGTTTCTGTGAAATTAGTGCAGGGAGGTAAGGCAGCCCCTGCATTTGCACTTTGGGTCTCCACATAAGACGCGAGAACCCAGGAGCACTACAGTGACCAGCTCTCGGGAGCACTACAGCGACCAGCTCCCAGGAGCACTACAGCAACCAGCTCCCAGGAGCACTACAGCGACCAGCTCCCAGGAGCACTACAGTGACCAGCTCTCGGGAGCACTACAGCGACCAGCTCCCAGGAGCACTACAGCGACCAGCTCCCAGGAGCACTACAGTGACCAGCTCTCGGGAGCACTACAGCGACCAGCTCCCAGGAGCACTACAGTGACCAGCTCCCAGGAGCACTACAGTGACCAGCTCTCGGGAGCACTACAGCGACCAGCTCCCAGGAACACTACAGTGACCAGCTCCCAGGAGCACTACAGCGACCAGCTCCCAGGAACACTACAGTGACCAGCTCCCAGGAGCACTACAGTGACCAGCTCCCAGGAGCACTACAGTGACCAGCTCCCAGGAGCACTACAGTGACCAGCTCCCAGGAGCACTACAGTGACCAGCTCTCAGGAGCACTACAGGGACCAGCTCTCGGGAGCACTACAGGGACCAGCTCCCAGGAGCACTACAGTGACCAGCTCTCAGGAGCACTACAGTGACCAGCTCTCAGGAGCACTACAGCGACCAGCTCTTGGGGGCACTACAGTGACCAGCTCTCGGGAGCACTACAGTGACCAGCTCTCGGGAGCACTACAGTGACCAGCTCCCAGGAGCACTACAGTGACCAGCTCCCAGGAGCACTACAGCGACCAGCCTCTCTAGGCCATATCTGCCTCCTCCTGAGGTCCCCACCATCACAGAAGCCAGTCTTCAGCCAATTCGATTCACTCCACATGATATCAAGAAACGGCTGAGCGCACTGGATACAGCAAAGGCTGTGGGCCCCGACAATATCCCGGCTATCGTGCTGAAGACTTGTGCTCCAGAACTAGCCGTGCCTCTAGCCAAGCTGTTCCAGTACAGCTACAACACTGGCATCTTTCCGACAATGTGGAAAACTACCTAGGTATGTCCTGTCCATAAAAAGCAGGGCAAATCCAACCAGGCCAATTACAGCCCCATCAGTCTACTCTCAAACATCAGCAAAGTGATGGAAGGTGTCATCGACAGTGCTATCAAGCGGCACTTACTCATCAAAAACCTGCTCACTGATGCCCGTTTGGGTTCCACCAAGACCACTCGGCTCCCGACCTCGTTACAGCCTTGGTCCAAACATGGACAAAAGAGCTGAATTCCAGAGGTGAGGTGAGAGTGACTGCCCTTGACATCAAGGCAGCATTTGACCGAGTGTGGCATCAAGGAGCCCCAGTAAAACTCAATGGGAAGTCAATGGGAATCAGGGGGACAACGCTCCACTGGCTGGAGTCATACCTAGCACAAAGGAAGATGGTTGTGGTGGTTGAAGGTCAATCATTACAGCCCCAGGACATCGCTGCAGGAGTTCCTCAGGGCAGTGTCCTAGGCCCAACCATCTTCAGCTGCTTCATCAATGACCTTCCCTCCAACATAAGGTCAGAAATGGGGATGTTCGCTGATGACTGCACAGTGTTCAGTGCCATTCACAACTCCTCAGATAATGAAGCAGTCCATGCCCACATGCAACAAGACCTGGACGACGTTCAGGCTTGGGCTGATAAGTGGCAGGTAACATTCGCGCCACAGAAGTGCCAGGCAATGACTATCTCTAAAAAGCAAGAGTCTAATCACCTCCCCTTGACATTCAACGGCGCATTACCATCGCCGAATCCCCCACCATCAACATCCTGGGGGGGGGGGGTCACCATTGACCATAAACTTAACTGGACCAGCCACATAAATACTGTGGCAACAAGAGCAGGTCAGAGGCTGGGTATTCTGCGGCGAGTATTTCACCTCCTGACTCCCCAAAGCCTTTCCACTATCTACAAGGCACAAGTAAGGAGTGCGATGGAATACTCTCCACTTGCCTGGATGAGTGCAGCTCCAACAACACTCAAGAAGCTCGACACCATCCAGAACAAAGCAGCCCGCTTGATTGGCACTCCATCCACCACCTTAAACATTCACTCCCTCCACCACCGGTGCACCGTGGCTGCAGTGTGTACCATCTACAAGATGTACTGCAGCAACGCGCCAAGGCTTCTTCGGCAGCACCTCCCAAATCCGCGACCTCTTCCACCTAGAAGGACAAGGGCAGCAGGTGCATGGGAACACCACCACCTCCAAGTTCCCCTCCAAGTCACACACCATCCTGACTTAGAAGTATATCACCGATCCTTCATCGTCGCTGGGTCAAAATCCTGGAACTCCCTCCCTAACAGCACTGTGGGAGTACCATCACTACACGGACTGCTGCGGTTCAAGGCAGCGGCTCACTGCCACCTTCTCAAGGGCAACTAGGGATGGGCAATAAATGCTGGCCTTGCCAGCGACGCCCACATGCCATAAACGAATTAAAAAAAAGGAGCACTACAGCGACCAGCTCTCAGGAGCACTACAGCAACTTGCAGCCTTAAAGAGGGAGGTTGCTCTCTCAAAACAAGTGCAAAATTCAAATTGCCCATAGTCAGGAGTGTTTTACTTGATACAGCATCTGTATTAAATTTACACCGTTGAATAAACAGGAATTCCATACATTTAGCACAGCAGCAGTAAGTAGCACTTTAAGAATTAATGTCATCTGTGAGGCATCATAGTATTAGACAGCATTACAGAGATGGCTTGCTGTGCTGTGTTACACAACATTATGAAGCCCCTGTGGCCTTTTCATTAGATGACAAAGTGCATTAATCTCACAAACTGGTCAACTTTATAGAGGGCTGGGTGGTATTTGACCAGTTGGATGAAAACAGTCAGCGACTTGAATTCCACAAAGTTTAAACATTGATCGGGCATTTTCAGCCTGCCTAGAGCGGCAGTTAGAAAGAAAGACTTGCATTTATATGGCGCCTTTCACGACCACCGGACATCCCAAAGCGCTTTACAGCCAATGAAGTACTTTTTTGAAGTGTAGTCAGTGTTGTGATGCAGGAAACGCAGCAGCCAAGTTGCGCCCAGCAAGCTCCCAGAAACAGCAATGTGATAATGACCAGATAATCTGTTTTAGTGATGTTGGTTGAGGGATAAATATTGGTCAGGACACCGGGGAGAACTCCCCTGCTCTTCTTCGAAATTGGGCTATAGGATCTTTTACGTCCACCTGAGAGTGCAGCTGGAGCCTCGGTTTAACGTCTCATCCGAAAGACGGCACCTCCAACAGTGTACTGAAGCGTCAACCTAGATTTTAGTGCTCAAGTCTCTGGAGTGGGACTTGAACCCACAACCTCAACAAAAACATCAAGCAAACATCACCGTGAAGATTCCTTAGCAGACATCACTGTGAAGATTCCCAGAGAAACCATCAGGGCTTCAGGACTCTGTGCACATGGCAGGCAGAAATTCTGCAGGGCAGGAACTGCCCTCTGAGATGCTTTTTCCTGGCTTGCTGACACCTGACAAAACTCACCCAGTTAGAGCAGCCAATTGAAACTTGCAACCTTGTCGCCCTGGAGTCTGGTGTTATGTTGCTAGAGCTACAAGGCCCACCTGTGTCGGTTAGCCTGACCATGATGTAAGCATACACGCACATAAAAGTAATGCAGAACTGGGATAATTATAACAAGTTACAAGAAATTAGCCTCTCTTAATAAAAACGTTAAAAGCTGTAGCAAGATCCTCTGATGGTTTATTGGGTAAATGGACTGCCTGCGTTGGACTGAACTACAAAGACTAGGAAGGTTGCAGGCTTGGTTCCTGGTCTGTGACTAGTTAGCTGATCTGAGCCAGGGGAGCTACAACAGGTCTCAGTGTCTCGAGCCATTGGGGGTGGGGGGGAAATATCAGTCAATAATCCCACTCCTGTTCAGTGACCCGTGCTGGAAAGTGCACGTGTTTATATCATGACTGAGGCGAATGATTGGGTGTGGCCTTCCATGCCCGAATAGCCAGCCTGCCTGCATTCACTGTTCAGCTGATGCACAAAGTGTGGCCACTTGGGCACGGCACCGACCGGAGGGCAGCTGGTGATCGTGGAACCACAGCCCGATGGAAATCTGTGCGTTTAGGCAAGGAAGGGTGAAAATTACAGGTGGAAAAAAAATTGGAGGAGCTGCAATCCTGATCTGCCCAAACACAGTACTGTACATTATCAATAATTAATTATCTTCTGTTGATACAATAAGCTATAATGTCTTTGTTTGCCCTGGCTCTTCAGATAAATGCTGGTTCAGTGTCTCAACACCCTGCAACACAAACAGCTTCTGCACCGGAAAACATTATTCGAGTTGGGCTCCGAGAGCAATGAATAGCCTGCAGCAGTCGACAGGTCATACACATAGAGTGTGGAACGGCAAACTTGGTTTACAAAGAGACATCTGTTCCATTACTTAAATGCATTGTGGCTAATTACATCCTGGCCCGTCTGTGAAATGACAACCATTTATTCTCCAGTGAACCATAAAATCCTAACATGCTCAATCGAAAGCAAGGAGGGAGCACATGACAATTATGTTTCCAATGCAGCTCCGAGAAGCCAGAGATGATGAAGCGAGAGCCAATTTGCCACAGAGCTAAGAGGGAAAAGCAAGCGGGACTGAGAAAGACATTCATTTAGCACGTTGCCATAAATGGAGGGGCGGGTGGGGGAAGGTAAACTGGTACTTGAGAAATAAAGAGCAAACTGAAGCACTTATCCTTTTATCATTTCACCAGCCATTCCCTCTCAACAGTCCTCTTTGAGGATACGACCCACTATCAGACTCACCACTACGTTCAGAGTTTCCGATTATACCTTCATCAATGGAAGGTTTCCTGATCGGATTCAAAAAAAGTATTTGAGTGCATTTATATATATATATATATATAGTCAAGTCAGGACTGCAACATAAACATCATTAGTGCTGCTTAGGATGGAATAAGGCAAATGACTCATAAAGAAAGGTGTCCATTGTTAGCATTATAATTGATTATAAGGATTAGAAATCATTCTGCTGTTCAGCTTCACCTCACGTCAGAGCAATAGCTGACATGCTAAACCACATGACATATACTTTGCCTAATTCTACCACAGAAATTCATTCTTAGCCAACCAGCACTGGCGAACAAGGTCAGCTGACAATCACAGCCACTCATTTGCCACAATTTTACCAGAAGGCATTTCATCACAGTATCCAACTAACCAATCAACAATAAGCTGGAGCTGGTGATCTGAGAACCAGCAACTAATCCAAAATAGGCAATCTCTCACCTGTCTGAAAGGAATTTCCAGGAACTACTCCAGACTCACAGGAGCAAGGCCATATATAGCACTTCAACTGCTTTGATCAGCAACTTTTTAAAATATTTTTAATGCCACAGTTGTTCAGTAAATTGACATTTTAACTACTTTTCCCACATCTGGCACTGATTGCAAATTATGACAACTTTCATGTTAAAAAAAATACTACTAATACATGACTAAGTACAGGAAATACTGAGGGGAGGGGAAAGAGGGGCTGAGTGTAGGGGAGGGGTAGTAGAAGGGGAGAGGGAACCATCTACTACACTACCTGGAGCAGAAATGGCCCCTGTAGGTCAATAATAACACAGATTGTGGCCCGGCCATTTATTCAATGCAAAGAACTCATAATTTTGTCTCACAGGCAGAACACAACTTGATGTATGTCAACTAAATAAACCAAAGCTATTGTTCCTCTTAAGGTTTCAGAGTTAATTTATGTGCAAAGCCCAGGTAGGTGCCCCCAGCTAGATTTAGTGTGCCTGTACTTGCTAATGTAACTAGGGATTTCACTGTCCAGCTCCAGCAGTACAAGGCTATGTAATTGTGGTAATTGCAATAATTCAACATGAAAAGTAGTTATGACAACTGAACCTGCCCTTTGAAAACAGGAAAAAAATGAACAGAACTTCCCAGGAATATTGCTAATACTGTTATTTTCCAATACTTATCAGCTTGGCCCTGTTGGTCACGCTTCATCTAGCCTCAACCTGTCACATTACCACCTCCTCTTGCCTTGAATATCTCTTAATGTCTCTCAATGTCTCTTAATCTCTCCTGCTTTCTATCCTACCACTGACCTTCCCTTTTGTTCTTTCATCCCCTCCCCCTTTTCCCAGCTTTATACTTGCTTTAAATCTATTTCATTTCCTGCTTTTTTCCAGTTCTGACGAAAGGTCTTCGACCTGAAACGTTAACTCTGTTTCTCTCTCCACGGATGCTGCCTGGCCTGCTGAGTTTTTCCAGCGTTTTCTGTTGTTATTATGGTAGTACTCTTACCTGTCAAAAGGTTGTCAGGTTCAACTCAAACACCAGGACTTGAGTACAAAACCCGCACTGACACCCCAGTGCACAGTGCTGCATTGTTGGAGGAACTGTCCTTCGGATGAGATGTTAAACTGAGGTCCTGTACCTTTTCGGATCGACAAAACCAAAGCCAATATGGCCTGTCCCAGGATTAGGGTTGCCAAATCTGGTTGGACGTATTCTTGGAGGTTTCATCACATGACCTCCAGCCTCCAGCCGCCTGGCCCAGTCAAACAGCCATCTTTCACGTCTGCAATATTTTTATAACTGATAAATAAGAGTGTTCAAAGAAAATGATAAAAGAAACACCCAATTGCTTTCATGCCTCAATGGTTTTTCACCTGGGTTGCTCGCAGCAGTATCCAAGAGATTAACCTTTAACTCTTCACTGGCAGAGTTGTGGAACTTGACGTGACGTAGAAATCAGCAGTGAGCAAACTGTTCAATGGGCCAGCAATTCACAAGGAAAAAAGCCAAAGATCAGCACTATCCAAGCAAATGTGAAAAGCAATACTGCAAGCAACAGAAGGGTTAAGAGTTTAGCACAGGCACTCCTATTATTATAACCCATGACGGTGACAGGAATCTCCCAGGCTTCCGCTAAGGAAGGTCTTTACATTCTGTTGCTTTTGAAGAAAAGTTTTTCCCTGTCACTACTTTGCCTTTAAGGAGCAAGAGATGTTCATTACAAATGAACTTTTATGCTTTAGCCCCTTGCCTACTGTGCTTTACGCTGACTGACTGTGCAACAGAAAAAAATACTTGGCTGCTGTGTGAAAAAGCAGCCTGGGGCAGGCCTCCCCAAAGCTAGATAACACCATAGCCCATTTAAGATAAACTCTGATAAGATCAAATCTTACTGGCAAACTAAAATGTTCCATGTAAAAAAAACATTCCAAATTGACTGCAATATCAGCACTTGTACTTGAGATTTACTCTAGAATGGACCTGATAAAAATAAAAGGAGAATCTCACATTCAGTATACTTAATTAAAAATAAGCCATCATCATTAACTTTAACATCCTTTCATTTATTTCTCTCCGTCAGTTGATCTTTGTTTAAATATTTTTTGAACAACGAATGTTGTTGTTCAATTATCAGGCGCTGTTGATGTTGCACCTTCCCTTCCTCCCCCACCCCCTCCCCCTCAGCAGATTAGTCATTACAAGCCAGTTTGGAGCATTTTCTGAAACTTGTATATGGCTTACTGCATCTCGTGTAAACTGGGAGCAGGCCGGCAGTCAATGCCAGCTGTTCCTGGTTTTCCTATCTAGAAACAATGCTAGGGAATGGAATGCGTTCCCATTTGGATTGCCACTTTCATAAGCAAGCACTCCCAAGGCCTGGTGTAACGCAGGCCAGATTCGGAGTAAAACTCCCTCAATTCTGCACCAACAGCATGCTTTGGCAGGATATTGAACTGTGGGGGACATCACAGCTGAGCCTGATTTTGTACTCAGTTGACATTCCTATTCATGCACTTTTCAGCCAGGGTCACTAGGCAACAATCAGGGGTGGGTTACCCTGGCTGATGTTGCCCCCAGCCTAGCCTCCCAACCCAGGCACACAGAGGCCAATTGTACCACTGCCCCAATTTAGATCAGTCCACTCGGCACAGCCCAGGGAGCGAACATGGGATCTTCCTGGGCAAATGGCTCTGTACCATCCCAGAAATTGTACGTTTTCACAATGAGCCACAGGCTAGGTCCCAGAGGTGCAAAGGGCATTGTGCCAACCCAGTGCTCTTTCATTTAATTTTCTCATTTTCCTTTGAATCGAAAATAGATTGAAACTCCTAGCTCCTTTGGTACATAATATTATGGAGTCCAATAAGTGCTCTGACAATGTGCTGCAGGAGAGCTATGCCATGTGCTTTCACCAATGCTGCCAGGAGATACATTAGTGTGACCTGGAATGACTCTCTGATGTTTTTCTTCCCTGTTGGATATTGCCTGGCTTCTACTTGATCTTTCCTCTGAACAATATATCTGAAGTCGGGCATTCAGCAGTGTGGAAGATCATGGCTATGAGACCATGTCCCAACACTTGTCGATGTCTCGAGATGGTACTCAAACGTGCTGTGCCAGAACAGCATTATTTTCAATGCCTGGAGTCGTGCTTCACCTACAATACATCACTGCATCACATGCTGCACATCAAGAGGCCTGGAATTCTATTTTCAAAACAGTTTGCCAGCGCACAAGCGTGTGCATAACAGATTCCTGCAATTCTCTACCTAACACCATTGTGGGAGCACATCACCACAAGGACTGCAATGATTCAAGGAGAAGGCCCACCACCACCCCACCTTCTCTGGGCAACTAGCGATGGGCAATAAATGTGGCTTTGCCAGTCTCGCCCACAGCCCGAGAATAAATATGAAAAAAAATGACATTGAGGTGGGGTAAAAGGGACATGTTTTATTAAAAAACACTTTAGGCCTGATTCTAATTCAGGGGCCGAGGTGGGCAGCACACTGTCCGGCCTTCGCAGCATGCGGCTTGGGAGATTTGAACTCTCAGGCTTCATTTAAGTGATCCAACTCTGATTCCCGCCCGATCCCAGTGGGAATCACTACCTGGCCGGTGGGCGAGTTTTTGGCAGCAGAAGCCTGCTGCTGGAGACCCAAAGGAACAACATAAGGTAGTGGTCAGGTGGAGTGAGGGCCTCTGGAGACGATCACGGTCGGGGGCGGTGGGGGGGGAAGGAAAGATCTGGAAGGGGAGGCTCAAGCTTTCCTTGTGGGGCCTGGAGGAGCCTAAAACAAATGTAAAAATACTTTCCTTTGTTTGCCTCTTGAGGCCCTGTTCCTGCTTGCTGGCGGCTTTCACTGGTGGCTCCAGCAGTTAACATCGCATCGGGGCCCGAATGACGTCATCAGCAATGTTCCCACTAAATTTTTTGTGTGGGCGGTACCTTTAAATTTGCTGCGCACGCACAACACCTTACAGGGAACAGCTCGTGAGCGGCCTGCGTGGTACCTTCTCGATTGCCGCGCAGCCGCACATGTGCGCAGTTTAGAGGGAACACTGGTCATCAGCCCCGACGTTTAAGCATTGATGAGGCCAACGCTGCCGAAAACCTGTCAGTTAAAATGGCGGCGGGCAGCACGCGACTGCCGTTTTAACCACACGACTGCCATTTTAACCACCTGCCCGCCCTCATTCCCCGCCGAGGTGGGCAGGGTTAAAATTGGGCCTTTCGTTTTTGTTTTTAGAATCATATTAAACAAAGACACTATTTTTTTTTAATCTCTAGCAACTAATTCATTGATAACTGACTGGTTAAAAGTATATCTGTAACTATCCTTACATCTCATTAATCAGCCCCTGGTTTACAGCTCCTGAAAACCAGAGAGATCGGAAGCGCCATTTGAAGCCATACGTCAAGTTGTTTTTCTCAAGTCTGCTGCAGTTTATCCAAACACTGTGCACTTGCTGATAACCCCCAATATTATACTTATTTTTATAGCCTTTTTTTAATCTGTTTAGTGAAGAAACAATGGCCTTTTGATAGGTTTCGCCTGCTGCCTGCGATAGGAAGTTAGGTGCCACACTAACTACCCACCACAAGTGCAATGAATAAGCAAATTATACAAAGTATACATTTTGTTATCATTCCCTTCAGACTGTTGTCACTCATTAGCCTCAGGATTGCCTTTATAGCTTTCAAAAAGGGACAATGATGGATGATTCAGCCAATGTCCCAGCAAACAGACCTCAACCTAAACCCAGGAAGAATGCTCACTCTGTCAGGAGGAATAGTCCTCATCACTGCAGGCTGAGATCCTGCTGGCAGTCCCTGTACAATCTGAAGTAATGCACTCAGACCCAGAGATGAAATCTGGGTTCCAGCTTGGCAGTGAATCACCCGCCCAATCCAACTCATTCATACTACAGGGTAGTCTCATGGATTGGTGAGTGGTGGGGGTGGGGGAGGAAGGGACTATCTGCTCCCTCCATCTCAGTTTTCTTCCGCTCCACCCCCAAAACCCCTACTCCCACCACAAGTAGGTGTCGCCCCCTTTTTGTCAGAGACCCCTATTACAACTCTGTTCTGACAAAGGATCTACAGCCAAAGTAAGTCGCCTGTCTTTTCTCTGTCTGACTCGAGCTGTACTTTGGGGTTTTTTTTAGATTCTGCAATTTTTTTCTTGATCACCACAAACCTGTCTGAGCTGCTGTTTCTGGTACAACTCCTCTAAAGTAACATTTATAATAAAGGAAGTGATGTCTACTTGCATTCTCGTATGTTTACGCTTTTTAAATTCATTCATGGGACATGAATCCTAAGTGACTTGCTAGGCCATTTCAGAGGGCAACAGTTAAGAGTCAACCACATTGCTGTGGGTCTGGAGTCACATGTAGGCCAGACCAGGTAAGGACAGCAGATTTCCTTCCCTAAAGGGCATTAGTGAACTAGATGGGTTTTTACGACAATCCGATAGTTTCATGGTTACCATTACTGATACTAGCTTTTTATTCCAGATTTATTTAATTAACTGAATTTAAATTCCCCAGCTGCCAGTGGTGGGTTTTGAACTCATGTCTGCGCAGATCATTAGTCCAGGCCTCTGGATTACTAGTCCAGTAATATAACCACTATGCTACCATACCCCTAAAATTTAGTGTGGACAGAACAGACACAGGGTCCCAGGTAAATCAACAGAGCAAGCTGTTTATGGGATGTTGGGAACAATGGAGTTCGCAGTGACTGCTTAGCAGTGGGGTGGTCTCCCTGTACTCGACCTCTAAGTCGCCCGATGTCTGAGGCTCCCTCTTCTGCTGGCTTCAGAGGCAATTGGTAACTGACCTGAACTCTGGTCAAGTAGAGGCTGAATTTCTGGCAGCCATTTCCAGCTAGGAGCAGGTACAGTGCGGGTATAAGTCATTCCTCACACGCACGTTTTTAAGTCTTCCAAAAACAGATTTATATACCAATGAAACCTATAAGTGTTTTTATGACAATGATAGCTGTAAAATAGGGAAGTGACTTATACACAAGTGTGACTTATACACTGGGTATTACAGTACTTTGTTGTGTAAAAGCAGGGTAAAATGATTTAGAACATAACTTCATAGACAGGTCAGGGCGTTTTCACAGCTGACATGATGAGAAATGGGATTCAATCAAAGATAGTCTGAAATAATGGGACAGTACTCCTACATGGCCAGCTGGAAGCTGTTTAGCTGAAGAGTTAAAACAACCACTTGCAGTCTCCTCAGAGCTCTGCTCACAGGCATTTACCAAAGTCCAGCCAAGTATTAGAATGTGTACCTCTACCGCAGGCTCGTGTTCACAATCACTGCCAAGAACTCAGCTCACATCTGACCTTCCAAAATCACACTTTGCCTGACTGGCTGTCATGGCAGGGCTAGTTTTTTTTAAAAAAAAAGAAAAATCAGACTAGTAACTGTTCATTGTTCTCTTAAGACCCCTCACTGTATGTCTTGCGAGCTGAAGCACAAACCCCACAACCTGAACCACATCCAATACTATTTCTTCAAAGCCAAGCGGAGATGGTGTGCTGCAGTCTGCACATTTGAGATGCTTCACTGCCTACAGCCAATACGGAGAAGGCTATTTATTAGTGGTGAGCTGCTCTTCCACAAGCTGCCCATTAAATGGAGGCCAGATTTACCCTCCCCCGCTCTTATTCATTCTTCAACAGTCAATAACAAGTTCCATTTCAGTACCGATCACATTTATTTTTGCAGGCACCTAACTGGACACCTCAGCTGTTGTAGTGAAGTGTGGAGGTGGGTGTTAGCGATGACAAAATACAAACAGTTTATTATACAAAATATTTTTGATATAGATTTCACATGTTTTGTACTTTACAATTGCGATGCCACAAATTACACGGCCGCAATAATGGTACCACATTTCTGAGACTAGGGCCAGCAATGGCACAAAAACAAAGGCCTTTAGTATTACAAATCAGCAGGGAGTGACCAGCCAGATTGCTTCACTTCACATCAGAAGAAACTTTATAGCACAACACAGTCAAAGCTGACTGCTGGAGCAGACTGCTGATGTAGCAGCAGCCACGCACAGAATGCACACAAATAGAACGTGATGATCAATATGCTTAGCACTTTGTGGACTGCTGTATCACTTCTGAACCAAACTCAAAATAGTAATGCGATTAAAATTCAAATATTTTTGGTCCGCTTTCCCGATGGCCTTGTGGGTAAAGGCACCGCCAAATGCAGGCTTGCTCCGTGGTCTGTGGTAAGTTAGATGCTCCCAGCCAGGGCTACAGTTGGCTTCAACATACTTAGACTGGTGGGTAAAATCAGCCAGGCTCTTACTGCTGATCAACTTACCGCTTACCTAGTGACTCCTGCTAAAAAGTGTGTGTGTGTCTGTCTATGTGGGTATGTGAGTGTTTCTATGTCTGAGTGTGTTTCTATCTGCATGTGTGTGTCTGCTTGTGTGTGTATCTATGTGTGTGCATCTGTCTATGTGGGTGTGTGTGTGTTTCGGTGTCTGTGTGTGTGTCTATGTGTGTGTACCTGTGTGTGTGTGTCTATGTGTGTGCGTGTGCATGTGCGTGCGTGTGTGTGTGTATCTGTGTGTGTCTGTGTATGTATCTGTGTGTGTATCTGTGTGTGTGTCTATGTGTGTGTCTATATGTGTGTCTGTGTATGTATCTGTGTGTGTATCTGTGTGTGTGTGTCTATGTGTGTGTGTATCTGTGTGTGTGTGTCTATGTGTGTGTGTCTATATGTGTGTCTGTGTGTGTATCTGTGTGCGTGTGTCTGTGTGTGTCTGTGTATGTAGCTATGTGTGTGTATGTGTATGTGTATGTCTGTGTATGTATCTATGTGCGTGTGTGTCTGTGTGTGTATCTGTGTGTGTGTGTTTCTGTATGTGTGTATCTGTGTGTGTATCTGTGTGCGTGTGTGTATGTGTGTCTGTGTATGTATCTATGCATGTGTGTCTGTGTGTATGTGCCTGTATGTGTTTCTATCTGTGTGTGTTTCTGTTTGTGTGTTTCTATCTGTGTGTGTTTGTGTGTTTCTATCTGTGTGTGTGTGTGTTTTTGTTTGTGTGTATCTATCTGTGTCTGTGTGTGTGTGTTTGTGTGTTTCTATCTGTGTGTGTGTGTGTGTGTGTTTCTATCTGTGTGTGTGTGTGTGTTCCTGTTTGTGTGTTTCTATCTGTGTGTGTGTGTTTGTGTGTTTCTATCTGTGTGTGTGTGTGTGTTTCTATCTGTGTGTGTGTGTGTTCCTGTTTGTGTGTTTCTATCTGTGTGTGTGTGTGTTTGTGTGTTTCTATCTGTGTGTGTGTGTGTGTATTTGTGTGTTTCTATCTGTGTGTGTCTCTGTTTGTGTGCATCTATCTGTGTGTGTTTGTGTGTTTCTATCTGTGTGTGTGTGTGTGTTCCTGTTTGTGTGTTTCTATCTGTGTGTGTGTGTGTGTGTTTCTATCTGTGTGTGTGTGTGTTTGTGTGTTTCTATCTGTGTGTGTGTGTGTGTATTTGTGTGTTTCTATCTGTGTGTGTCTCTGTTTGTGTGCATCTATCTGTGTGTGTTTGTGTGTTTCTATCTGTGTGTGTGTGTGTGTTCCTGTTTGTGTGTTTCTATCTGTGTGTGTGTGTGTGTGTTTCTATCTGTGTGTGTGTGTGTGTTTGTGTGTTTCTATCTGTGTGTGTGTGTGTTTGTGTGTTTCTATCTGTGTGTGTGTGTGTGTTTGTGTGTTTCTATCTGTGTGTGTGTGTTTCTGTTTGTGTGTTTCTATCTGTGTGTGTTTGTGTGTTTCTATCTGTGTGTGTGTGTTCCTGTTTGTGTGTTTCTGTGTGTGTGTGTGTGTTTCTATCTGTGTGTGTGTGTGTGTGTGTTTGTGTGTTTCTATCTGTGTGTGTGTGTGTTTGTGTGTTTCTATCTGTGTGTGTGTGTGTGTTTGTGTGTTTCTATCTGTGTGTGTGTGTCTCTGTTTGTGTGTATCTATCTGTGTGTGTGTGTGTGTGTTTGTGTGTTTCTATCTGTGTGTGTGTGTGTGTGTTTGTGTGTTTCTATCTGTGTGTGTGTGTGTGTTTGTGTGTTTCTATCTGTGTGTGTGTGTGTGTTTGTGTGTTTCTATCTGTGTGTGTGTGTGTGTTTGTGTGTTTCTATCTGTGTGTGTGTGTGTGTTTGTGTGTTTCTATCTGTGTGTGTGTGTGTGTTTCTGTTTGTGTGTTTCTATCTGTGTGTGTCTCTGTTTGTGTGCATCTATCTGTGTGTGTTTGTGTGTTTCTATCTGTGTGTGTGTGTGTGTTCCTGTGTGTGTGTTTCTATCTGTGTGTGTGTGTGTGTGTGTGTGTTTCTGTTTGTGTGTTTCTATCTGTGTGTGTGTGTGTTTCTGTTTGTGTGTGTATGTGCCTGTGTGTGTGTGTTTCTGTTTGTGTGTTTCTATCTGTGTGTGTGTGTGTGTTTCTGTTTGTGTGTTTCTATCTGTGTGTGTGTGTGTTTCTGTTTGTGTGTGTATGTGCCTGTGTGTGTGTGTTTCTGTTTGTGTGTTTCTATCTGTGTGTGTGTGTGTGTTTCTGTTTGTGTGTTTCTATGTGTGTGTGTGTGTGTGTGTGTTTCTATCTGTGTGTGTGTGTGTTTCTATCTGTGTGTGTGTGTGTGTTTCTGTTTGTGTGTTTCTATCTGTGTGTGTGTGTGTGTTTCTGTTTGTGTGTTTCTATCTGTGTGTGTGTGTGTGTTTCTGTTTGTGTGTATCTATGTGTGTCTCTGTGTGTCTATGTGTGTATGTGCATGCTGAGGAAAGCATCATTGCTCCGCTGTGATTCATGCCACAGAAGAATAGTCTGCTATCTAGGCTTACACGCTCAGAATAGCCACCAGACAGCGCATGATGCCCATGGAAACCGTACCTTATCATAAGAGAAACTTGCTTAAAAAAAATTACTCCTCCCTCCTTGGGGGAAGTGGCAGGCCTTTGCTCTGTGTCACCCACTGATGGCCCAAGCTGCGTTTGGTAGCTCACTCTGCAGGGAATCATGGTAGCAAGCCCACATCCTAACATTCAAAGCTCATTGAACTAGCAACAGGTGGGGTCCCCAGTTCCATTTCTTAATGCATTCCAAGGCAGATAGATACAATTCAAGAAATGTTCCTCGAGTTCGACTTATATTGCAGTAACGATAATCAATTTACCCCAGCTCATTGTTTCCTTTCCTGGTGATTACAATAAGTCAGGGCTCAGAGACAGTTCTATTTTTGAATTTCCCTCCTATTTTCTCTCTCTCTCCGGGAGTGATTGGTTCCACTATGGAAACTGAACCACTCCACCCGCAGTTTCACAGCGACGCTCCACAACAGAGCCCTTTGTGTCGCCACTGCACTGAAATCTCACAGGGGAACGGTGAAAAACCGCATCAGAAAAAAAGCAATCGGGAGGAAAGAGCACCAGCTTTTCAGGAGACAACTGAGGGGAAATCTCTTTTAAATACCAACTTAAAATAAGTAGCATTGCACATTCCATTAAAGGGATCCCAGACTACGGCAGGACATTTTGAAAGGTTTGCAGACCACACTTGAAATTACAGCGTTGCAAATATGTCTGAGGTCGGTGCCCACTTCCCCCATTCGTGTCTTGTAAATGGAGGAAGTTATGGCGAGTGAAGCATGAATGGAACGAATCCTAAAGGCGCTCTTGTATGCGAGAGCTAACAGGATTGGAGGACAAGCTCTTGCAGCTACTTCCTCTGCAAACTTTTCGTTTTAACACTTTCACTGGCCTTGAGATTTAATTGCTTCACTTCTGCGAGCCTGACTGCAAAACATTAGAACAGGAGTCCCAATGTTGTTGTATTGCTGACTCATGTCGTATAAATGCAAGTTGTTGTTGTGACAAAATTTACAACAAGTCATTTTGCATCATTTTGATATTTTATATTTTTATTTACACCTTCAAAAATGTTCTTTGTAGCCCTCTCCCATGCCATACATCATTTTTCAATTGGGCTGGAGGGCCCTGCATAAGGCTGTATTGCAACTAGATGCAGGAAGTGCATAAAAGTTGAAACCCTGCCACCTTTGACCCCCCCCCCATTTCTCCCCTTCTCCTTCCCTTCTGGAAAAGCTCTGGCTAATTGAATGGATTGCGAGCTATGTTTCATAGACCTAAAGTCTAGAGAACGTAGCTAGCCCGCCATTCAATTACGAGAAGTCGCACAACACCAGGTTATAGTCCAACAGTTTTATTTGAAATCACAAGCTTTCGGAGCTGCTGCCCCTTCGTCAGGTTTACCTGACGAAGGAGCAGCGCTCCGAAAGCTCGTGATTTCAAATAAAACTGTTGGACTATAACCTGGTGTTGTGCGACTTCTCATTTTTGTCCACCCCAGTCCAACACCGGCATCTCCGCATCATGGCCATTCAATTAGGCAGAGCTTTTTTTCCAGAGGGGAAGAAGAGGAGAAATGGGGGAGGGAAGTCAACTTTTATGTACTTCATGCCTGCTTCACATACTAAGCATTAGGCAACCACAGAAAGTTCCTGTTGTTCCAGGGGCAGGCACCTGTTACCAGTTACATGGTGTCCTACAGAGGGTAAATTCAGCACTCCCCACCTCCCCCCCACCCCTTCCAGGAGGAGTTACATTCAAAGAGAGTGTGGCTTGGAGAATGTTGTAGCCCCATCTCTGACCCGTGCTCCCTTGGAGTGTGGATCCCCCTACAGGAGTGCGCGATCGTCTAACTTGCCCTTCAGGTCTCAGGGTTTTCACTGGTTCTTATCAGTGACAACCAACGCACCTCGACACGGCTTCTGCACGTAGACGCACAATTGCTGAAATATTTTGCAGGAGTTTATCCGTTACCCCTCGGGCTCCTGCACACGCTTACAGCTCCGTAAAATTCTCTGAGTCTCTGTTCCTCAGCCACCTTCTGCACCTCTGCTCTGTTTTCCTAGACTGTTAGCGCTGAGATTAAGTACTCCTGAGTATGAGTGAAAATATTCCATAGTTGTAGTGCATTCACATTATTAATAGTGTATTTTCACTCGAGCTGTGGAAGTAATGATAGCCCTGCCTCCTAATAGCATTCCCTTACTTTCTGTTGTTGAAGAGTGAAGTAGAAAAGAAACAGCAGCCCTACATCTCAGCGCCTGCACTTGAAATCAGAAACTAGAGCAAGGACACCGAGGTTGGGCTGGTCAGGATGGGGAATGCGAGGCAAGCGCTTGAATGCAGTAGGAGTGGGAAGCAGACAGATTGGGGGACTGCCCCCCCCCACCCTCCAGTTGATGCCTCACTCCCTTCAATTCTTTTCTCACAAAAAGCCAGCAAGCACACAGATGCCTACATGGACAGCTTTTTGCACAGAACATCTTTGCAAAAGAGAGGGGCCAAGTTTCGGTCTGTTGAAGGCATTGCTGTCCAGATTCTGCTGATCTTTTTAGGCAGTCCCTCGGAACCGAGGATGACTTGCTTCCACCTTGCTGTCTGGATGTGAAACTGGTATCACCAAGGACACACCTTAGGGAATCTGGGCTAGAGGCATGACCTATCCTTATAATCACTCATGGCAGTCTTATGTATTTACTTCAATTCTACATCCTAGCACTGCAGCCATTATCACATTTCCCTCTTTCAGTGCAGCTAGATGCCCACCCAATATACCCGACAGTAGAGAGACCAGATCAATATCTGGGGAGAATACTGGCCGAAAAGAATCGTAGCTTTCCTTGGCACTTACTGTCCAGCTTAACCCTTAGCTGAATGCAAACTCATTTGTGTGGCAGACAGGAACAGAGCAACCAGTCACCCCTGGGAGGCACACAACCACATAAACAGAGGCACCCCAAACAGCCTGACGGCCTTCAGAAGATTTTAAACCCAGATTTGAGTACTATCTGCCCAGGCAACTCCAAAGCTGTGGAAATTCATCAACAGACTTGGAGCTACATAATTTTTCATCTGCATGAATGATTGGAAATCCGGCACTGGTCCACTCAAGACGTGGGTGACACTTGCCAGGCTGCAATCCTTGCCCGTCCCTAGTTGCTCAGAAAAGGTGGTGATGAGCCGCTGTCTTCTACTTTGTAGTGACTGTTTTACAACTGAGTAGCTTGCAAGGCCACTTCAGAGGGCATTACGAGTCAACCATTTAGTATGGAACTGAAGTCACCTGTAGGCCAAACCAGGTTGGGGTGGCAGGTTCCCTTCCCTCAAGGCAATCAATGAACCAGTTGGGTTTTTACAACAAAGCAGCAGCTTTGCGGTCTTACTTTCTTTTGGTGCCAGCCCACATTAGCAGATTTATTGAATTTAATTTCACAATGTGGCATGGTGGGAAGATTTGAACTCATGAGCTCGGAGTTGCTAGTCCGTACCCTTACCATGTAATGGCCAGAACCTCTTGTTTGAAGAAAGAACATACGAATTAGGAGCAGGAGTCGGCCACTCGAACCTGCTCCGCCATTCAATAAGATCATGGCTGATCCGATTACTCCACATTCCCGCCTACCCCCGATAACCTTTCACCCCCTTGCTTACCAAGAATCTATCGACCTCTGCCTTAAAAATATTCAAAGACTCTGCTTCCACCGCCCTCTGAGGAAGAGAGTTCCAAAGACTCACGACCCTCTGAGAAAAAATTTCTCCTCATCTCTGTCTTAAATGGGCGACCCCTTATTTTTAAACAGTGATCCTCTCCACATCCACCCTGTCAAGACCCCTCGGGATCTTATCATAGAAGCCCGCTTGAGCAGAAGCACAACACACCTACGAGTGGACTTGATACATATTGATGAGTTGTTGGCAAATAGGTTTTCCACCACACGCTCAGATTATCCTCAATAAGCTGATCTTGTGGGAGAAAGCTAATATTATTTGTTCCCTTCCTTGTTTTTTGACTGCCCATGGTCCTCAGGTTTGCTGTCTCTTCCAGACAAGGAGGATCTGTTCTCACAGATGGAAGACAGGCTGTGGCACCCTACACCAGCTGGTCTACAACCGACAGCTTGGCTATTGAACAGCAAAGATTACACATGAAGGTATGCCTCAGGAGTAATGGACACCATTATGACAATCAAGAAACCAGCTACACCGGCTGCAAATTGAAAAGATTTGCTATCTGATGCTAGAGTAGAGAGGAGGACGACCTTGTCTGTGGCATTCCCAATATGGTGACTGACAACTTAAAGTCTCGCTCCATCAGGTGCATGTGGTTGTGATGTCTGCCCTTCAGCACACTTGGAAGAGGATTAGGTAGCGAAACATCCCCTGTTACACAGGTACATAAAGGGAATTTGGAAAACCAAGTTTATTTACAAACCTATAATCCCCAGCATGAGACCTAAATCAATTTACATAAACTCATGTTACCTCTTTAAGACCATGGACTCCTCTGAACAGTCTGACTTGTGATTGAGATTTTAGTTTGCATATCATGACTATCTCATAAAAAGACAGAAGTACTTGGGCTCCAATCAAACTTCACGGCATATGTGGTAGACACATCACATTTGCCACAAGAAATAACTAGTCATCCTTTTTTCTGCCACATACAATATCTGAAGCGAAACATTGATTTTGTTGTGTGGGTGTGCACAGGGCACTCTGCTAAGTAAACCGAGCAAATAGCAGCAGATTCAGTTAGCTCCTATGTGAGCATGACCACTCAACCAGTCTCAAACCAAGTAATGTCTAGACGGCTTGCAATACATCTACTGCTGGTACCAAACTTTCCAGGATAGGTTAAATACCATTCAATAAATGCTATAATTACATGTGGCTATAAATTTAACCACATAGCCTTAAGAGACAAATCTATACAGTTAGCAATACTCACAACTGTACTAAACATTACGGCGTGCATTTGACATTGGGGCTGGAATTCCAATCGGGCTCTGGGTAAAACTGGGGCTTCCTAATCCTGATACACGGGCATGCTCCTTAACATCTGCTGCTCGTTTCTTCGATGTGGCTGCCCATCCTTGTCGCCCAGGTTGCCTGCTTCCTACAGTGTTGCCATGGCACTTTAAGCAGCAGATTTTATATCCTGCTGCTGCATCAGGGCTTTGCCTCTTCTCCGGGTATTCCCTCCACCCCCCCCCCCCCCACCCGCACCCAGGTATTTTCCTCCCCTCCCCTCCCTTCCAGGTATTTTCCACCCCTCCCCGCGCCAGCCAGTCGGATACCAATTTGGTGCCTAACTCCCTCCCGTTCACTATTTTCAATTCCCCACCGCCAATATATCTCAGGTATTGCAGGCTGCATTAATGCAGCCCACCCGCCTCTGCCTATTTAAATTAGCTGACCCCGCCATTTCTGGCGGGGTCTGCACCATGACCTCAAAGGAGGCAGAGGTCTCACCTTGCCTTTGTTTGGCTGGGCTTTTTTGGACTGTGCTATGGCTTTAATTCAGAGAAGGCCTCTCTCCCTCTGTCTGAAGTGGTCATGATGCGGAGATTCACTCGTAGTAACTTTACCTGAAGGAGGGGCGATCGATAGCTCCGAAAGCTTGTAATTTTAAATAAATCTGTTGGACTATAACCTGGTGTTGTGCGACTTCTCATTTTTGTCTGAAGTGGATCATTGATAGATTAACCCATATGGGGTGATTTTCAACTCCAGCGAGGGGCGGATAACTGGCAGTAGTGGATCAGCCGCCCGTTCTTCCCTTCCACTGACCTCAAAGGAAAGGGAAGCCGAGCAGCGTGTATAACGGGCGAGCGATCTGCTAGCGCTCGTTTTCCGCCCCCACTGATGTTGAAAATGACCCCCATTGCTAAGCAGGAGAATGACGGCTCAGCAGGAGAGCAATAGCCTTTGTTCTTTGAATTACATTTTCTCATCTTCCTGCCCTCTAGATCTTGGCCTGTGTCGGTGCTCTGTACTGGAACTCTGTTGTACGAAAGTTACACACGATAAGAAAGATGCCACAGACGGTGAGATAGACAAGTTCATGATGGACATGATCTTTAGGGGCAGCTGCATGAAAAACATGCACGTGGTTATTTTGGTACACTTATAAATTGGTGCATAATCTACATTTCTTTGCTGTGTGTCCAGACAGTTCCTTATAAATAGATCGGTACAGCAGAATTCGGGCCACTGAGATAGACCAACCTTTACTGATCTGTGTTCACGTGAGCTAACAAAACAAGAGAACTGCAAAGAGAGCTAATAAGGGAAACAATTGAGGCATTTGACCGAAATACAAAGCGACATTGAAAACTGCTTCAAACAAAATAAAAAGCTACGGGAGGAGCGTAACATGAGAATTTTCACATGAATGCTGTATTGTCCGATAAACCTCAGACCCTATCCCATGCCCCCCCGCCCCCCCACATTATATAACCAATATACAAAAACCAATGGGTAACCTAAAGTCAGTTCTGGTCACTGTCTTCATCACTTGCTTCCATATGCAACGAGAAAAGGATGAAGAAGCAGTGTTAGTGACTAACTCACTCATTTATTGCAGCCAGACATGAAAATTACAATTTAGCACAGTTGGATATGATTGTGCGTCTGACTTTGAGCTTGCACGACAAGGGAATCTCAGGCTCCATGGTCTCTTATTATGCAGTCGTTTACAAATGATATTGCCCAGAAAAGGCACGCTAACATCTAATAAGCTGGTTAAAGTGGAGAGGTGGGGGGGGGGGGGGGGGTGGGGGAAGGAATCCTAATTACAGTTGTTAATAATTATCTCTGCATCTTCTAGTACTCTCTAAACCTATTGAAAGAGGATGTCCTGTAGAACTAAATTATGACCAACTGATTCCACAAGTACTACTACAGGAAATGGGTGGCAACTGTAAAATATCCTCCTGCCACTGTGCTCCACTGCCAAAGAAAACAAGAGACTTACATTTATATAACCCCTTATCGCATCTCTCTGAAAAGTCCCAAAACGCTTCATAGACAATGAAATACGTTGAAATGCAACAACTGCGGCTGTGTTAGTAAACACGGCAGCCAGTTTGTGCACAGCATATCCCCACAAGCAGCAAATCGGATGAATGCTCAGTTAAACTGCTTTTGATGGCTGTTATCTGAGAGGCGAATATGGCCGAGGAGACTACGTGAACTCCCCGGCCTTCTTTGTACGGTGCCATAAACTGGGCTGTCCAACCTTTCGGAGCAAGGGCTTAGATCCATGTGCCACCAGCCGACCAGCATAAAAACATAGGGGGCGACTTTCTGCTGCAGTTCTTCTGCTCGTCTGCCATAACTATGGCTGTATATGCCATTTTCCCGGGGTTTCCCCAGCTCCTCCACCGGCGTTACGGCAGATGCGCGAGAGAACCCCAGTGAAAACTCACCTCCTTGCTGTTTGTCTTGGCACCAAATGGACTATCTCCACTCGCCTTTGGAATGGTGGGATGCTGCTCTGATCTTTTGCTGGGTGGGTGCCCCTGCTACGCTGCTACAGGCACGGGACGCCCACCCCCCAATACGTTCATGACCCCGTCCCCGGGATTTGGGACAGGGTCACAAGCGAGGCCAAAGCAGCGGGCGGAAGTACTTTTCCATCTTCAAATGCTTTTCTCTTTAACTTGCTTTTGTGGTGTGGGCAAAAAATGTTGTGCGGCTGCTTGCTGGTTGGGGGGTGGAGGGCAGTCAGTCTACTCGGCTAAGGGAAGTTGTACCCTGTATCCAGGATGTTCAGAGGCTAGACAAGTTGCGTTATGCTGCCTGTAGAATGGGAGTGGGAGTTACTGGAGCCAAGATTAGGGTGATTGCTTTTAAAAGAATGTTCATGTTTCCATGTGATAAACTTTATTTTTAGGACTTTATAGTAAAGGGTGAAGAACGGTCATTTTGGAGTTTGTTTTTGCTGGAATATGATTGGGTAGAATTCTTTGGTGCGGGGGAAGGGGGGAAGATTTTGAGTAATATATTTGTAGAAATAATAAAATATAGCAATGTGAAAAATGCCCCACTGGAAAAAAGAATAATACAGAGGACCTAAAATTCCTGGGCGTTCGGAAGGAGTTCCACAGTGGGACTGGAATTCGGGGTAGGACCGAAATCTGCCAGATCTCCTCCCTTTTCCCCTCACAATGAGAAATTATGATGGGTGGGGTGGGGGGGGGGGGGGGGGCGGTCGGACACGAGAAGCAGTGTCAGAAGAGGAGGCAGGACTGGTGTGATCACATCACCCGCCAGAGAGCCTCCTTTGGCCTGAACATAAGAGAATGACACCTTGGTGGAAGTGGGGCCCACAATGCCAGTTTCCTACTGGCAATCAATTACACATCCCATCAGGGCAGCAAGGTGCCGCCCTGAATTTCATGGCCCCATGTGTGGGGGATTGGGGGAAATGGTGGAAATTGACTAGCGAGCGCCATAGCTGTTTTCGACATCTGCCCCTTTTATGCAAATGAACATGTCTACAGAGCTCGAGACAGCGTCAGGACTAGGGCAGACTGGTGACTGGAAGTCCTGCCCCACCACACCACAACGAGGAAGAAGTCAAAGTCCATGGTCATAGCATAGATGGCAGTCGCTAAACAATGGCATGACTGTTCTCAAAGGGGAGGTAGGGCAAATTGAGTAGATAGTCTTGTGAACGCCTTAGCAGCTAGCCGAGAGTAACAGTGACACAGGACCGGGAAGAAGTAGCTTATCTGAAATTGGTGTGTGGCCCAGGGTACCATGTAAGGGGAGAAAACTACTCTCTTGACCTCAAAACATTAGAACATTAAAAAGAATAATGAGAAGAATGCCACAACGGCATGACATTATCATTATTACCAAGGTTAAGGTTGGCAAGTTGCAGAAGTTGAAACTTCCTCAGTGTTATATTTAAAAACGATTATATGACCAAGAACAGACCATTGGGGAACTTGAAACAAGACAGCCCCAAAATCTGTGTAGTCTGGAGAAGTGGGGGGGGGGGGGGCGGGGGAGCACTACAAATAGCATATTGCAAAGCATCATATAAGCACGCCACACATATTAACCAGTGGTAGCACAAATCCCCATGACCATCCAAACGCCACCTCCCCCAAATTGGGGATATAAACCTAGAAGATTTTTTAAAAATCATCTAAAATACTGAGCAATGTTTACTATGTATAACTTGCATTTATATAGCATCTTTTAAGGGGTGGGTTTTAAGGAGGGCCTTAAAAGGGGAGAGAGGGGTGGAGGAGGGACAGCGAAGTTTAAGGAGGGAATTCCAGAGCATGGCTCTAGACAGCTGAAGGCACATCACCAATGGTGGGGCAAAGAGCATGGGGAAGGCTTAAGAGGCCAGAGTCGAAGGAGCACAGAGTTCTGGGGTGGTTGTAAGGCTGGAGAAGGTTACGGAGACAGGGAGAGTTAAGACCATGAAGGGAATTAAACATGAGGATGAGAATGTTACATTTCTAGCATTGGGGATCTGGAGCCAACTTAGTTGAGCGGGTCAGGAGAAATGAGTGAACAGGACTTGGTGTGGGATAGGATATGAGCAGCAGAGTTTTGGATGAGCTGAAGTTTACAGAGCATGGTGAATGGGAGCCTGGCCAGGAGAGCATTGGAATAATGGAGTCTGGAGATGACAAAGAAATGAATGAGTTTCAGCAGCAAATGGGCTGAGGTAGGGGAAGAGGCAAACAATGTTACGGGGGTGGAAGTAGGTGCTCTTTGTGATCGGAGAGGATATGGGGTCGTAAACACAGCTTGGGGTTGAATAGTCTGGTTCAACCTGAGACAATGAGTGAAAGAGGATGAAATTGGTGGCACAGGTATGGAGTTTGTGGTGTGGGCCGAAGACAGTGGCTTTGATCTTCCTAATGTTTAACTGGAGGAAATTGTGGCTCATCTAAGACCAGATGTCGGACAAGCAGTCGGAGGCAGTGGAAGGGTCATGAGAGGTGGTGGAGATGTAGAGCTCGGTGAAATCAGCGAACATGTGGAACCTGACGTCATGTCTTCACGATGCTGTTGCCGAGGAGCATCATGTAGCTTTACATCTCCAACACGTCACTTGACCTCTCCACTGTGTTTAAAATGATATCAGAACAAGGGGGCATAATCTTAAAATTAGAGCTCGGCCAGTTAGGAGTGAAATCAGGAAGCATTTTTTCCCACACAAAGGGTGGTGGAAATCTGGAACTCTCTCTCCTAAAAGGCTTTGGATACTGGGTCAATTGAAATTTTCAAGACCAAGATTGTTAGATTTTCATTAGGTAAGGGTATCAAGGGATATGGAGAGAAGGTGTGTGAATGGAGTTGAGGTACAGATCAGCCATAATCTAATTGAATAATGGAACAGGCTCAAGAGGCCAAATGGCCTACACTTGTTCCTATGTTCCTAAGAAGAGGTGACCAAGGATAGATCCTTGGGGGACACAAGGTAACGGTATGGGGGTCAGTAGAGAAGCTATTGCTGGAGATGCTCTGGCTACTAATATATAGATAAGAGTGGCGCCAAGCGAAGGTAGTCCCACTGAGTTGGACAACACAGGAGTGGCATTGGAGAAGGATGGTGTGGTCAAATGGACTGTAGATCCCGCCGAATTTTTTTTGAGACAGTCGAACCCATGTAACTTTCTATTTTGTAATTTAATTAATCACATTTTTTTTTCATAACCCACCATTTAGCCTCCCTGTGGTCTGCCTTAGCTCACAAAGAAAAGAGGAGTTTTCAATACCTTGGCGGCATTGTAAAGGATGGAAGTGCTCAATACTTTGGCACTGGCTCTGCTGCTTTTTATAAATGAGGTTAAAGAAAAAAGCTTAATAAAAAAAACAGCCAGGTTTCCACTCTTGCCTGTTCTCCTGGTGCAAAATGCATGTGTGTGGATATTGAATGGAATCGGGATTCAGCTTGGCTGTGATGATACCTCCCCAGTCAAACAACCTGTTGACAGTGCCAAGGCCCATGCTTGAAGAATGGCCACTTGGGGGCGAAGCATCAAGTGACTGTCACCACCATGGAGCCATGTCACAATAGGAGATAAAGCCTTGAGGAGAGGTGGGATGGTAGAAATTTGGAAACAAAAAAAAGTGTAGCTAAGGGATTTCCCACTGGCTCACCCAGTCTGTCTAGCGACTAGCGAAGACAAAGAAGGCTCCAGGTTTGATGGCCAGTCCCTGCTGAACTAGTTCATCTCAGCTGGGTTGATGGTAGAGACATACAACTGAGCTCAGCATTCATTCATTAGGGTGGGGAAAAAATCAACTAAGGTCCCTGGTCTGGAGCAACATCCAACAATCCCTGCTGGAAGTGTGTATGCATGGACTTTGGGCAAATAAAGGAATTGGCTTGGATGTGATGCACTCTATGGTAAAATAGCCTGCTCACACTCACTGCCACGGTTCATATTTGGTCACCTGGGTGAGCTACCAACGAGTATCTGGCACTCATGGAGCTGCAACTCAGCAAAGAGCAAAACGGAGAGATGGGGAGAAAATTGCTGAGAAAAGAAGAAGAGAAAGTTGAAGATTTTCATCTCCATTTTGATAGCAATCTCTGGTGTCTTTTATCCAGCTTATGAATGCGAAAATGGCTCTGGACTATTTGTCAAAGCAAGAGGTGAGTCTTACGATTGCTCTTAGAAAGTTATATAATATGTTTCCCTCCATCCCCCTTTGATATCATAAAACCTGGTACAGACCATGAGCTATATAATTACTAAGGATGCTACCATACTTCTCGACCAATCAGACCGCAGCATGCTTAAAATGTGTAATCTAAATGCATACAAACCGACACACCACATCATTAACATATAGATAGATTTTTATCCTGTAAATTAGTGTGGATTAGCTCAAAAAGATAAGGAAATTCATTTCCAAGTGCACATTCAATAATGAACTGGAGTTTCATCCTGGGTGATGGCAAAGAAGAAATAAATGGAACATTACCAACTCTTTAACCCACAGACAAACTCTCCTCATATCATAAAAACACCTTGTAGGGCTGGGTTATTGCTGTGTAGAGCTCTACGGACAGGCTAAGCTCCCGGAAGGACCATGTCCTGAAAGCCACTAGAAGCACTACACAGTAAACTTTCCCATGAAGTGCTTAGCTACAGTAAAAAAGGCAAATAACGTTTTTGGTTGCATTAGCAGAAGAACTGAGTACAAATCAAAAGAAGCTGTATGGTTATTGTACAAGAAAGAAAGAAAGACTTGCATTTATATAGCGCCTTTCACGACCTCAGGACATCCCAAAACGCTTTACAGCCAATGAAATACTTCTGATGTGTAGTCACTGTTGTAATGTAAGAAACGTGGTAGACAATTTGCACACAGCAAGGTCCCACAAACATCAGTGAGATAATGACTAGGTAAATCTGCTTTTGGTGATGTTCGTTGAAGGAAAAATATTGGCCAGGTCTCCCCTGTTCTTCTTCGAAATGGTTCCATGGGATCTTGTACGTCCACCTGAGAGGGCAGATGGGTCCTTGGTTTAACGTCTCATCCAAAAGACGTCTCATCCAAAAGACGGCACCTCCGACAGTGCAGCACTCCCTCAGCAGTGAATTGGAGTGTCAGCCTAGCTTTTGTGCTCAAGGCTCTGGAGAGAGGCTTGAGCCACGGCCCTCTGACGCAGTAGCGAGAGTGCTATCACTGAGCCACAGTGGAGACACAATGTATTGCCAGGCCCTATCTGCAGCACTGTGCTCAATTCGGGCCACTTAATCTGCTTTGAAAGTATAGCGGCAAGGAACAATGATGATCTTGGGTATTAGGAATTTAAGTTATGAGGAAACGTTAAGGAGGTTGGGCTTCAAGATGATGTAATTAAGTTTTCAAGACTATATAAAAGGAATTGACGAAAATGATCCAGGCAAATTGCTCAGGATGCTGAAGGTTTCAAGCTAGAATTATTAAGGCCATTATTCTCCTTTGTGTTAAGTTAAATGGAAAAGTAGCTGTGAGTAAACAAGGGAACAAGACCAGCAGAGCACGGTAACACGCTTTCCTTTAAACTGTTAATCACTACTCGAGTCTTGCTCTTACACTAAAACATATTAATCAAAATTAACCAAAAAGTATTTGCTAAGGATTGTTAAGCCTTTGTTAAAAAGCCAATCATGAGTAACTCAAGCAGCATTAGAGGTCTCTGCGTGTGCGTGCTTCAGGGAGGGAGGGAATAGAATGAAAACTGAGCTCTGACAAGTTAGTTGTACAAAGGAAGGGCAGGATTCTGAAATATGAGCACAGCTAGTACTTATTAGGAAGTTAATCATCTGGGCGTGCGCTACAGGGTTTTTTGAGGGTCTTGAATGAGTCACAATTGCAAAAGCATTAAACACATTCACATATATTTTATTTAGCAGTTTTTTTTAATTTGATTTGCTTTTGACCACGTCCTGAGGGGGTGCTATCTGAACTCAAAGTAAGAGTCCATAATTTTCTATTAAATGCGGGTAGTATAAATAAAACAGCACTGGCACCAACCGAGCTGAATGTGTAGTCCCAGTGCAGAGCCTCACCCACCCGGAGCACATATAAGGAAATCACAAATTTTCCAACATGCACTCCCGGCAGTTGAGGCTCCACACCAGGAATGCGCATTTGGAAAACCGAGCCTATGGTTTAGAGTTAATCTACTATCCAATAACAGTACAACACTGCTATAGATAATTACAATGGATTTTTAGAAAAATTTCATTATATGACCAAAATAATTTAATGGCAACATTTTTATTAAACGTGCAATGTAATTTTTGTGTGTCTGATACATTGTAAAGGTTCAATTATAATTTGCTTTAAGGAAATAAATCACTTGCCTCAATGTCACAGTAAAGATACAATGCAGTGATACACTTTAGCAATGGATAGATTGCACCAAATGGGCTAGAATTTCTAAACATTTGAAAACTGTTATTCGCAATAACTATCACAATTTAAACAGTGTCAAACATATTAGAAAGAGCTGCAGCTCGACCTTAACAGTCTTAATGAATTCATGTATAGACGCTTTTAATTATTTTGATGGAATAAAACATACATCTCAGAGTGTGCTACAGGGCTTCTTCAGGGACTTGAATGAGTCACAATCAGAAAAACCTTCACATTCACATACACCGTATTTAGTATTTTAATTTTCAATTTGGTTTTCAACCATGTCCTGAGGGGGTGCTACCTGAACTTAAATTCCAAATCCATGATTTGCTATTGAATATGGGTATCATAAATAAAACAGCATCAGTGCCAACCTTTAATAAGTCTGTTCTATGGGACGACAACATGTCAGCTCTCATAACGTGATCTTCCTTTGCTGTCAGGGCCTCTTACTGGTCCCCAATGTCCATGCTCTAACTGAGTCTGTCTCCTCCGCAGCAGGTTACAGAAGAGAATAGTTGGCAAGGTTTACATGATGGTGGTGTCAATTAGAATATCGTGAAGGGGCTGCTGTTTTAGATTGGTCAAATCCTTCCATTACTTCTTCCCTATTTTTAACTTCAACATAATTTACATTCCTCATGTCGCACCTCGAGCAGGCATAAGTGGACAACCATCTCAAAACCATGCATTCGCCAAGTAGACTTTGTGCTGTGGCGGCCATTTTTCTAGCGTATTGCCATTGTGTGACTGGGTCCACCATGTAGCTGGTGTATGGCAGTAACTGTGGTCCCAGATGCCTCCAACTAGAAAATCCCATCTTGATAATTGTTGAATTTGTACAGAATCCACAAAAAACGTATTTCAACAAAAGAGGTAAATAAGATTAGAATAAAATAATAGATAGTCCAGATGCACTGTATTATTAAGTGCAGCACATACACTGAAATGCAGCAATAAGAAATAACTTGCATTTACAGAGCAAAACCTCAGGACCCAAAGCGCTTCACAGCCAATGAAGTGTAGGGAAGCATGGCAGCCAATTTGCACGCAGCATGGTCCCACAAACAGTAATAAGATAAATAACCAAATCATCAGTTTAGCGATGTTGATTTGAGGGATAAATGTTGGCCAGGAAACTGGGAGAACTCCCCTGTACTTCTTTGAATAGTACCATGAGATCTTTCACGTTTAGCTGAGAGGGCAGATGGGTTCTCAGTTCATCCAAAAGGTGGCACCTCTGACACTGCAGTGCTCCCTCAGCACTGCACTGAAGTGTCAGTCTAGATTATGTGATCAACTTTCTGGAGAGTGGGGCTTGAACTCTGAGGTTCTTGAACTCCAGAGACAGTGGCAAGAGATCTTACCAAAGAGCCAACACTGACACCAATGAAATCAGTTTCTATTTTGCCAATTTACAATAAAATATTTTGCATCGATGAAGAAGGATGCACAGTTGCCACCTGTGGCAGCTAGGGGGCGATTTCCCTCTCGCTGCACACCAAAATTGCATGGAGGACTAACCTAGCGACTTACTGCTTTTTGTCCACCTGTTCCAATTTTTGAGCGGACCTCGATTCAGGCGGTCAGAGCTCCCACCAGAAATGGAGGGGTGGCCTCATTAAATTTGCAAATCTGGGTCAAATGGCGCAGTTAAGGCTCCAATGCCAGTTTAGTCTCTACCTGCATTGCTCCTCCCAGTTCCTCAGCCCTGCCCCAAAACATGGGTGATACAAGCTAGGAGGCAGCCATAGCCCTGCCACTATAAGCCACTCATGCTTCTACCCCTCCCATTTACATTGCTGCTGCAGGCCCATCAAGATGTCCGACCCCTTGCATTTCCTGCACCCAGATCAGAGGGCTGCCTATAAGGAACGCGTTTCGTGTCGACAGCTCGCCGATTCAACGTTAATCAGACCTGATCATGAAAAGTGATTGGGCCTCCCACGACTGCATTGCACACGTCCTGCCCCACCCGATATATGCCCGAAACAAAAATCTCCCCCCAAAGTTTTGTACAAGGGAATGTTCATTAAACCAATGCACAAAGACATTGCCAAGTTCTCATTGGGAGCAAGATTCATGCAGAGTGGAAAAATCCTGACCTGACAAAAAAGGGCTAGTTATTCCAGGCACTCTAAACACCCAGCTATACTGCAGGCTGGACTGGGAAAGGGATGTGATGAAAACCTGAAGAGGGGAGAAAAAATAATTTGAAGAAAAAAAGGGTCTTCAGAGTCAATAGGCGATCACATCCTTCATGTTTCGGATCCACCCATGATTACAGATATCTCCAAGTTATTCAGCGTTCCTCACTGCTCTCGCCTCATCCTGAGATCCTCGCTCAACGCCATGCACCGCCATATGCACGCTCTCGACCTCTCTCTTCAGCAGCACCGACTCACTCTATCTCAAAGCTGTCCTGGTCCGCAGGTCCATTTCATCTTTCGCCTCATCCGGCGCTTTAACAAAAAACTTTTTTTCTTCCTTTCAGATGTCAAGGATCGCAAGCTTCAACAACTCTTGGACACCAACACCGCTCCGGAACCTTCTTCCCCTTCACTTTCCTCTGACCCCATCGCTTCTTCCAATCTCACCCCTTGTGAGTTCTGATGGGAAATTAGTCGCCAGACTAACGAAAACATGGTCACTCTTCAAAATAGATTGTCTGCTATGGAGGAGAGATGGGCATCTATTGAGGAGAGACACCAGAGCTTCATGAACGTCCCTGTTATGAGGACTGTCAGTACAGAGATGGGTCCTCATGGCCCCTCCGATGTGCAGCAAGGTGCTATCCAGCTACTTGCTAGCACTGAAGTGCGGCTGACCCATGAGAGGGATGTTGGTGGCAGGCAACAAGGAAGTGGGGGCTCCTCGCCAAGCGCTCACATGACCGTGCCACTGTGGAGCCCTCGGTCAGAGCCCCACCAGATTCCTCACCCAACTGAGATGGTCGTCTCAGCCCCTGCACAGCCGCAGGAGGAGCAGACTGTTGCCGAGCCCTCCTAGGCTCGCAAACCCAGAGGACGCCTGCCAAAGGTGTCGAAGCAGGACCAGCATGAAAGTGAGCAAGGTGCCTCCACCTGAGGAGGAGGAGGCTGTGTGCTGAGTCACTTGTTCCTCAGGCAGCGGTAAGCCACGCTGCTGTGCGATGTTGTGCAGGACACAGCAAACCACGATGATTCTGGAGACCCTGGCTGGTGAGTACTGTAGGACACCACCAGATCTGTCGAGGTATCTGAATCGCATTTTGAGCAAGCCGATGTCAGCGACTACCTCTCGCGAAAGTCTCAGCCTCCTTTGGCACTGCTGCTCAGTCATGTTGAGGAAGCTCATCCTCGGCCTGTAAACCCTGTGTTGGGGGTATCTCCTGCGGCGAGGTGCAGCTCTGCGCTGACGCGCTCTGCCCTGTGCAGCATCAGGTGGGTGAAGAGAAGGTTGGCGCTCCTGTTGTTGCTGCTGCTGTTGTGACTGGTTCTGCTGCTGCCGTGGCTGCTCTTCCTCCGAATCTGAGGACCAGGGTGAGAGGGTATAAATGGTTCCCATTCCGCTGGTATATATGTCCATTGAGGACTAGAAGTTATAAACGCTCAGTCAATGTGGGGAGAGGGTTTTCCAAGGAGGTCACAGTGCATATGGAACTCAGCTTCACCACTTACAAGCTCAGTAGACCTGCAAAAAGTGTTCCAACACCTCAAAAAACAAAGTTCTGTCATCTGAAAGTCAGCCATGTTACAGGTCCGCTTTTATGCTGCAGCTGCAGCTGTCAAGAATTCAGGTACTTACTGAACCCGGCACAATCAGCTGGCGTGTTTTGCGAATGGCGTGGAACACGCTGAAAATGTACTAAAATGGGAAGACCCCGCAAAAAATCGGATTATGTCGGCAGTTATCAAGCTGTTAACAGCCTTAAGTGCCTCTCCCGCCGCTTGGTGGCAGGTCTGATCGGGACTCCCAGACCCGACACTTGGCAAAGTTGCGTGGAGGCGGGTTGATGGCAGGGTCGGAACCCGCCGTCAATCAAAACGAATTTAACCTCTGACCCGCCTCCAAACCCGCCCTCTGAGCGCCGGCAAAATCGCGGCCGTTAACTCTGTTTCTCTCTCCACAGATGCTGCCTGACCTCCTGGGTATTTCCAGCATTTTCTGTTTTTATTTCAGATTTCCAGCATCACCAGTATTTTGCTACTGTACTTTATAATTCATTGTGAAGGACTTTGAGACGTTTTGACGTGATGTGGTGTTATAATAATGAAAGTATTATTAGTAATATTTTTGATGCTATGTATGTGTGTATATGTACCACAGCTCCACACAGGAAACCATAAGCAAGGTCAGAGGGAATGCACCTGTAATATTCCATTTAGTTCTCCAATACAAGCTGAGCTTTATGATCAATCATTTCTCATTTCCCCTACACCGAGCCAGAAGTGACAGGGGATTTGTTAACCGTTGTTAAACTCTGCTTACATGGAGCTTGGGTGGGATTTGATCAGAACTGAGGCAAAGTTAGACCATATTATACCACAAGGCAAAGCAGCATGCTGGTGCCAGCCACGGTAACTATACAAGATCCTAAGGTTGCCTGACTTAGATTTAATCTGCATTTCCTCTGGATTGCCTCCCAGCGTAAGTGACTGAGCCAAACTTTACATGCTGCTCTGTGTATATCGCACGCGACGCACCTGCATGATTAAGTGCTGCAGGGCACGAGTGTGTAAATGCTGGCTCACTAGGGTGCTAATACGGGGAATAGCTGAGCATTCTGAAGTTCAGTTGGGTCAAATCAATCCACATTAACTTCCCATCTCAATGCACAGTGAGCTTAACAGACTGCTGTCGAGACGCACTGTACTGTCTGAAAACCTGCAAGGAATGACACGACTGTAAATTCTTAGCCCAACCAAGCTTGAACAGGTTGGCAGACCCAAGGCCTGCAGCCAATCCTGCTCATGACATTACGTGACAATTCAATTGTCGTGGCCAGCGCACTTGTCCCATTTTAAACAGTCTCTGCAGGATTGCTTTTGCTAGGATTATTTTCCCCCTCATAAACAATTGCATGGAATATATAAGGTGGCTTGTGTAAGGTTGCAGTGAAATAAAAAAGCTTTAAAGGAGGGGGTGCAGATTCTGTGGACACGTCACCCAAAGTCTGATAGAGCTTGCACTTTTAAAATTAGTTTTAATTTATCTTTTCCTCTCCCCCACACCCCAAGAGCAGGCTTCTTAATTGCATGCTGGTGGAATATGAATTGCAGCCTTTTTGACATTTATGTCTATATTCGATTCTAGTTCCTGGCTTTACAATGACCGTGGTGTGACAGTAAATCTGTTATTTAGTCCAGCTTTTCTTCACCTGTACAAAGCAGCATTAAGGTTACCTCATCTCGCGTCCAGGGCCGGCACTTTTGTAAACGTTACAGCTCCATGTTTTCTTTTTTTAATATGAAATTCTTACCTCAAATGTTTTTAGTACGGAATAAAATGCTATTATGAAACTGGTCATTTTAATGGGTTTATTGAGGGACATGTGCATGCAAAGCCATCAGATGCTTCCTCTTTTTTAAAAAAAAAAATGGCTGCTGCATTGCTGCTTAAAAATTTCAAACGGAAAACGGCATCAGTTTGAAACAAAAGCTGCCAGGTAGTAACATTATGCCCATGAGATTCTAACATTTGATTGACTGCGTTAGTTTTTTGTCATTATACACATTTTGAGTGCTCTTGCCTTGTGGCTGGCAATTCTGACTGCAGCAGCAACAGCTTCCTATGGGACGAAAGATGAACTGATTCAATTCTGAGCGCACTCAATTCATTCACTTGGAAAATGCTGTAAATTGTGAACTGTACCTAAGGTCAGGGTTTGAGTTTAAAATTTCCCGACATCGTCGGATGTGTGGACACGTGTGTGCAAATTGTACACACAAGGCGTCGTTTCTGTGTCACATGTCTCTACTTTGTGGTAAAATCACGACCAGCTTGCTACAATGTTACAAAGAAAAGAGGAATTTTAAAAAGATGTTGAACTAAGCCATGAGACCAAAGATTCCTGGCCCAATCCCTGATCTGTGCTGGGTTAGCCGCTCTCAATCAGAGTGATGATGGGAAATACCACAACTGGTCTCCGTGACTCTTGGCGAGGGAGGGGAAAATCAACCAGGGTTCTTGTTCCTGGGCACTGCACAGTGATGCAAAGTGCACAAGCATGGATATTGAAAGACAGCACGATTGAGCTTCTGTGTAATGCCCCCCATGGCTGATTAGTCTACTGGCATTCACTGTCCCGTCTCACACATGAAGGATGGCCCACCTGGATGTTAATGGAGGCCTAACCAGCAGCTTTGAAAGCAAACCTCAGGAACAGCTAGCAGCTTCTGGAAAAGAATGGTAAAGGAAGAAATTCGGAGGGAAAACCGGCAGAGAAAAAACCCCACAAAAACTGTAAAGAAATCAAGTAGGATAAAAATGCAATTAAAACCAGGTATAGAAATTAATAGGTCAGAGAACAGTCCTACCTAAGTTAGGAGGACCATGTAATAAAAATACAGCACCATCATAAGTAGCGTACACAGGCAGAAAGAATGAAGAAACCCCTGTAAGACTCATAAGAGAGGGCAAAAATCAAAGAATGAAAGAGAGAGCCAAAAAAGTAACAATATTAATCAGAAAAGAAAAACTTAGTTCCCCGATGTACTAGTCTGGGTAAAGGCTTGTACCCATCAGTGCCCCATATTCCCCATTGCCTTTCGCCTTTTCGCTTGTTCCTTACTCTCTCTGGCTCTCTATGCTTTCCGCCATTCACCCTCCACATCACCATCTATCATTTCTTTAAGCTTGCTCTCCTGTTATTGGGAGTCAATCTGTGCCTCTTTAACTAGTTCCTTCACTTTCTCCCAACCTCTCAAAACCACCAGTAGCGGGAAACTGAGGCCTGATGTTCATTGGCTTCCTGCTGCCTATGGAAAGAGAGGGGAGAGAATACACAAATGAATGAAACAAAAGATAAAAAGAAATGGACAAAACAAAGAAAAGCAAAGAAAGTTTTGCCACAATGACGGTCCTATGTATTTTGCTCTGTAAAAGCTGGCACTGATAGGACTTCAGTGTCAGCTGTGGCTCAGTTGGTAGCACACTTGCCTCTGAGTCAGAAGGTTGTGGGTTCACGTCCCACTCCAGGGACTTGAGCACATAAAGCTAGGCTGACACTCCAGTGCAGTACTGAGGGAGTGCAGCACTGTCAGAGGTGCCGTTTTTCAGATGAGACGTTAAACTAAGGCCCCGTCTGCTCTCTCAGTTGGACGTAAAAGATCCCATGGCACTATTTCAAAGAAGAGCAGGGGAGTTATCCCCGGTGTCCTGGCCAATATTTATCCCTCAACCAACATAACAAAAATAGATTATCTGGTCAGTATCACACTGCTGTTTTGTGGAAGCTTGCTGTGCGCAAACTGGCTGCCGCGTTTCCCACATTACAACAGTGACTACACTCCAAAAAGTACTTCATTGGCTGTAAAGCGCTTTGAGTCCGGTGGTCGTGAAAGGCACTATATAAATGCAAGTCTTTCTTTCTTTCATATAGATGGGAATATTTTGATAGGCACCACAGAGAATCGTTATTAGGCAGAACATGCAGTCACCGTGGCAGCACCGTCAACAGCCCCATGTGCACTGTCGGAGGTGCCGTCTTTCGGATGAGACGTTAAACTAAGGCCCCGTCTGCTCTCTCAGTTGGACGTAAAAGATCCCATGGCACTCCAGTATTTCTATCCAAATAAAGCAGAAGGAAGATCGGAGGTTAATACACTATTGCGGACTCTAGACTCCAGGCGTGCAGGTGCCCAGTAAGGTCAGCAGTGTTTCCATTTATCTAGCTGCCCACTTGGGAGTCAAGCAGCACAGATCAAAGATAGGCCGCAGAGTTAGTCCAGGCCCCTCCCCCTTTATACTGAAAACAACATGTATTACAGTCCAAGAAAATGGATCTATGTGAGAGCGTAGAATCTGGAGCTGAATGTGAACCATATTCACTCAGGACGGATATAAAAGAGACCACTTAAACTGCTGTGACGTCATCGTGCCACTGAGATGCCAAGCACGACAAGCCTCAGCTTCCCAACGGCTTCAGGAGTGATCTCAATATTCGGATTTTAAAAGTGACCTGTGGAATCTCTTCATCGCAATTCTTTGCCTTCGGATTGAGTACAGCAGAAAGTAAACCTCACCAACAGATGTGTGTGTAATTTATAATGAGCTTGGTTTGCTTCATTTTACTGATAAGTGCAGGAAAACGTACACTCCATCTGTCTCACCACACAGCCATGAGTGCCAGCATCTGAGAAGCAAAAACCCACAGTTGAAAGTTTTCTTTGCGGGGGGGGAAGAGGAATGGGTAGAAGGTACAGGTTTAACACAGAGGTCAACTGCAATCCAAAATAATGACTGCATACAACCTCTCACTGCATATTTGTGTCACCACTCTTAGCCCTCAAACTACTTTATTTTTTTCTGTTCTTTTCCCCCTCGAGCATTTTCTCCCCTCCCTTCCTCTCATCTGCTGAAGGCACGCACTCCTTACTGGGGCATGTTGCCCTCTTATGCTCCACTTAATTCACCATTCTTGACGAGTGCGCTATTCCACCACAGGAGGCACCCAGCCTAGCCTGATCCTGATCTCACCTGTCCGTGCATGGGGACCCTGACTGATTTTATTCCCTCCCTAAAACCTGTGACACTGGCCCTTGAGATGCTGATTCCTTGGGGCTATGTTGTGACAATGCGAAGGCATTCCTTAGCTTTTACATACAATCAAATTAGTATTTTACCAGTAAAGCCCTAAAATCATCAATACAAATTACTGAGCTGATAGGTAACCTCTGCAGTCAACGTTCTCTGCTGTGCTTTCTCGCACGCTTGTGAGATGCCAACTGTTACATTAGGAATCGATTGAAATGGCTGTGAAACTGGCAATTGGGAAGAAAAAGGAGGGGTGGGGCGAAGCTTGTTTATCTGGGAAGAGGCTTTATATGACCAGTGCAGTGGAAATAATCACCTGTTTCTTTCTCCCCCCACAACCCCAAAAATGACAATAAAATGTGCTGTCAGGCAAACAGTTACTATAAATTCATCAAAAAGGATAGTGAAATTGCTTTTTCCTCCCTTCCAGGGAGAGACAGTCATGAAATACAGGGATTAAACTATCCTGAATCAAGCAGGGGACATAAAATCTATAACCCTTTAATACGGTCATTCTTTTTTCGGGGGGGGGGGGGGGGGGGGGTGGAAACGGAAGAAAAAATAACAGCAGGAATATCGACAGTGAAAGAGATAAAGTAAATGGTCTGAAGTGCAAAGCTCTACCCGAGAATATGAAGCCGGTGCATCACCTTGCTTCAGTATCCAGTTGCTATCCATTGCATTTCATGTCAGTTTGATTGATTCCACATCCTGACATTATTATTAGTGCTCGTTAGGCTCTGCAGCAAGCCGCCTAGTGCATCATCCGCCCTTATTTACATGTCAATGTGAAATCTAGCGTGAGGGCTTCTGATGCTCTGCATGTTGCTGGGCCCGTAATGCAGCCAAAGATTTAGCAATGCAGAAGTACCCTGCCTTTAAAATCCTCCCTGGGAGAGTCTCGACCAGAATCACGACGCAAGCAGCCAACATATCAGCGCCACAAGTCTCGACATGTGTGATCAGCTTCAACACAGCTTGCATAAGCAACGAGCGGCGATGAGTAATACTGTTTATATCAGGAGTGTCTGCCCAACCTGATGCAAAAATTATAACTGCTACAATATATGAAGCAGCCTCGTGTAGTAAAGAGAGACGACTATTTTTCAGTGAAATGCAGAATGCTGAGCCAAGGCAGGTCTAGCCTCAGAATGCCTGTAAAACCCTGATTCGCTGGTCACGTGATACCAATAAACTACTGTCGGCTTCAAATTAGTTATCCCAAGCAAATCAAATCCACATCAGGAATTGTGGACTCCACAGGCTGAACGCAAGACCAGCAAAGGGAATTTATTACAGTATATTAGCTTGTAGAGATAATACAATACTGTAATTAGAGAATACAACCATATTTAACAGTGTAGTACAACCTCAGGATTTAGGGTGTGATTAGGACTCCTCAGTTGCATAACACAGGGAGTAATGGATATCTGGGAGTTATTATCAGGCAGTGCCCCCAAATTTAGCTCAGTAGCTTTCAAACAGTGGGACGCAGCCCAATGGTCTGGTGCATGGCCCAACCAGGCAGGGCACAACGAAGGGTGGAGTCCAGATTTTCTCTCGGTCCGACACCGTTCCCCCTGCCTAACTCCTGACCTGCTGTTGCCTCGTGCTCACGTGAACCTGGAGACAGGAGAACAGGGGCAAAAAAACATTCACAATTGTTGGCGGCCTGAATAGCAAGTTAGCCAATTCCACAGGACCTGATTTAAAAAAAAGGTGAGGATTCTCCTGCCACAGACTGTGCCACGATAGTTAAAAGAGGTGGCAGTGCTGGAGAAGCTGGGAGGGAAAAGGGAAACAGCGTAGACAACAGAGAAGAAGTAAAGGTCGTTGGTGGTTATGGTGAAGGTTGGAGTCTGAAAGGGGAAAATACACAAATAAAAAAAGGGGCAGGAAGCGTGTTGTAAGCCAGATACAGTAACAAGAGAATGGGAAGCAAAGGGAATGGGATCAGTGACTGGTAGAAATAAAGCAAACTTAATTTATGCCGGAGAAAAATAGTAAAAGAAATGGTGAATTTCAAGAAACAAAACAGCATCAAAAAAAAGAACTTGCATTTATATAGCGCCTTTCACGACCTCAGGACGCCCCAAAGCGCTTTTACAGCCAATGAAATGCCTTTCTGAAATGCAGTCACTGTTGTAATGTAGGAAAAACAAGCATCTTATTTTTTTACAGGAAATCGGGGTAGGTTGGGGGGCGGGGGGGTGGGAGACCAGGACCTTACTAAACAATAAATTCAGTGAGGCATGACAGGCCATGATGGGGCCTGCCCCGAAAGAATTGAGAAACAGTGATTTAAATTATGCCAGCTGTCTGAATCTTTTGATTAGATTATTATCCTCTGGGAGAGAGAGGGAGGGAGGAACCAGGTAACTACAGACCTGTCCGTTTAACCTCGGTTGTGTGGATATTACTGAAATCTATCATCAGAGACAGAGTGACTGATCACTTGGACAAGTATCAGCTGATCAAAGAGAGTCAACGTGGATTTGTGAAGGGTTGGTGATGTCTGACTAATCTAGTTGGATTTTTTAAGGAGGTATTAGCATGGTGGATCGGGGAAAGTCTATGGGGGAAAAATGGAGTCGCGACCCCTTTGGGGTGCTAACTTCGCCGGGGCACTACCCTAAAAAATTAGCACCCCCACGGCTGCAATTCACCGGTAGCGCCCCAAGAGGGAAGCGGGGTGCTACTGAAAGCGCCCTGCCTCCCTCTTGGGGCGCTGCGAGTGAATACCGCGGCGGCACGTCGCGCCGCGGTACTGCAGGTCTTCCTCCCCTTATTAAAGGGGAGGGGCCCAGCTGGGCCACCAGGGATCGGAGTGCTGGCAAAAGAGCCCGGCACTCAAGAGAAGTGCCGGGCTCACGGAGTGCAGCCAGCACTCCGCGGGGGAGCTGCAGAGGAAGCTGGGACGGCACAGGGGGCAGGTGCTGGCAGGCGGCCAGCAACAAAAATGGCCGCCCGGCACCTCCCCTTTAATTTGCGCCGCCCCAGGCTGCAGGTAGGCCCCCCTGACCCCGTTGGACATAGCGTAAGTCAGGGAGCGCCACCGAAGATTGCGGCCGGGGCACGAGCGGGGCGCTGCGCACGGCAATGACGTCATCGCCGGCGGCGCGGCGCCACAGGGCGCTAACGGTTACCACCGCCGCTAACCTCCCGCTGAATTTCGCGGGAGGCGTTGGCGGAGCCGCGCCCAGGCGCTACTTGCTTTTAGGGTGCTAACGGGAGGCGCAAAGCAACCGAATTTGTAGGCCTATGGATGTTGTCTATATGGACTTCCAGAAGGCATTCTATAAGGTTTCACATAAGAGATTATTAGCAAAAGTGGAATTGGAGTTAACCTTGTGATATGGGTTGGAAATTAGTTGGGAGGTAGAAGACAGGGAGCAGAGATAAAGAGAATGTACTCTGATTGGTGGGATGTGACAAATGGTGTCCCCCAGAGATCTGTACTGGGGCCTCAGCTTTTCACCATATAATTAATGACTTGAATGAATGATTAGAGAGTTGTATATCCAGGTTTGCAGATGATACTAAATTAGAAGGCACAGTAAGATGTGTGGTTGTGAGGAGAAAGTTACAAAGAGACATAGGGGTAGAAATTAGGTCGCGCCCCATTTGGGGCGCAAATATCATCCGGACGCAAATATTAGCGCCTGGCGCTAATTATCGGCACTGACGGGAAACTTCACTTTTACCGCCCCGGGAGGTGAGTGGAGCGCTAAAGCAGGCGCTGCACACCTCTCTTAAGGCGCAAAGGCCGAGCAGTGAGGCGCTAACTCAGAGCGCTGGCGAAGCTCATGTAATGTCAGTCAGCAATGGAACACACACACAATGGCACGGGCCAGTTCTTAAAGGGGATGGTTAATCTTGCTTTCCATCCACATCCTGTTCATTGCTGCCTTGAATCTCGGCCTGGAGAGACTTGCACATCAAATGTGCTGGAAAGAACAATGGAGAGCACCAGGCAAAGAGCTCAGAGTGCAGCTCCCACGGACTCTGCTAAATCGATACAAGGAATGGCAAATCAAAATGAACCTGCAAAGTGCTGCTCAGTACCCAAAACTCCTTCACACAACGTTGAATCTCTCCAGAAGTCTCTGCCTCTCTCTCTCAGAATGCGTAGTTCAAAAATGCCACCAACAATAAAAGACAGGAAGAGGCCCCCTTTAAATAGCGCCCCCCCCAGCCCCACAGCGATTGATAGCGTTCCAGTCTTCTGGTCGTTGGAAGCGCCAGGCGGTAAGGCAGGGGGCGCCACTCAATTTCCGCTACGGGGCGCCCCAAGGGCGTTGCACCATGGAATGACGTCACAATCTGCGCGCGCAGGTGGTCGCAGCGGTAAGTTTTAGCGCCGCCGCACAATCTCAAGTTAAGTTCTCGAGCGGCGCAAACATCGCTGCGCCCGGGCGTTAGCGGCTTTGCGCCCCATTAGCGCCCTCTTAAGGCGCTAACGGGTGGCGCAACCAAGTGAATTTTTACCCCATAGACAGACTAAATGACTGGGCAAAACTGTGGCAGATGGAGTTCAATGTGGGTAAGTGTGAGGTCATCCGCTTTGGATATGATAAAGACAAAATCGGAATATTTTCAAAATGGCAAGAAACTGGGAACTGTGAAGGAGCAAACAGATTTGGGTGTCCAGGTACACAAACCACTAAAATCTAGTGCACAGATACAAAAAGCAATCAAAAAGGCTAATGGAATATTGGCCTTTATCTTAAGGGAGATGAACTGCAAAAGTGAGGATGTGATGCTTCAGCTGTACAGAGCCTTGGTCAGACCCCATCTGGAGCACTGCGTTCAGTTTTGGGCACCAAACCTCAGGAAAGATATATTGTCCTTGGAAGGGGTACAGCGCAGATTGACCAGAATGATACCAGGGCTTAAAGGGTTAAATTATGAATAAACTTGGCTTGTAGCCCTTTATGTTTAGATGTTTGAAGGGTGATTTTAGTCGAGGTATGTAAAATGATAAAGGGATTTGATAGGGTAGATACTGAAAAACTATTTTCTTTGGTGGGGAATTCAGAGCAAGAGGTCCTATCTTAAAATTAGAGCTAGGCCATTTAGGAGTGAAATTTGGAAGCACTTTTTCCACACAGAGGGTAGTGGAAATCTGGAACTCGCTCCCCCAAAAGCTGTGGATGCAATTTTCAAGACTGAGATTTGACAGATTTCTGTTGTCTAAGGGTATCAAAGGCAGATAAATAGAGTTGAAGTACAGATCAGCCATTACCTAATTGAATGGCAGAGCAGGCTCGAGGGACTGAATGGGCTACTGCTGTTCCTACGGCTCCTTGAGTGCAGAGTGTTTACATATTCTCCCCTGCCCTTTACTGTGCAACTGCAGCACATAAGATGCCCAGGCTCCAGTAATGCTGTTCTGTAACTGGCCCCTAGGAGGTGCACAAGAGTATTTCAGGACTGACTCTCCCTCTGATGTTCCCTCGCTTCTTGTGAGGAAGCGCTCAGCTTCGACCGGGTGACCCCCACCCCCCCCAGCTTCGACTGGGTGACCCCCACCCCCCCAGCTTCGACCAGGTGACCCCCACCCGCCAGCTTCGACCGGGTGACCCCCACCCCCCCAGCTTCGACCGGGTGACCCCCACCCCCCAGCTGAGAGTGGTAACCCAACATCTGAGGAGAGGGGAGGATGGGCGCACGTTAGTTCTCCAAGGCCCCTGAGCTTGCCCCATCCTGCCATTAGTTCAACTGCTTTCAAATCACCCCATGGAACTGGTGATATACAGATTCACTTTACTGCACTGCTTATTCAATTCTTTTGTCAGCTTTTTGCGCCGTCAGTGGACTCATTGTCCTTAATTTTCGGCAAGGTCCATGACGTTCAATCAATAATCGCAACATTATTATTACAAGTTTACTGGGAAATAATTTGCAGTTGATTACTATGAAATTCTACAGAACATCCTACAGCCTTTTAATGTACTCACAGTCATTGATCATGTTCTGTAGGTTACATGGAAATCTTGAGCTGTTTGTTTCAGACATTACATGAGATATTAAAGACTGTTTAATGTAATTGAATAAAAAAGTACTTTGTCCTCAAAATCCATGTAGCTCTTTTTTCACAACCCGTCAAGTACCCTCACTTTCATGATGTGAAAGAAATTAGAAGACAGACAAGCCATTCAAGGTAAGGTTCATAAGAACATAAGAAATAGGAGCAGGAGTAGGCCATTCGGCCCCTCGAGCCTGCTCCGCCATTCAATAAGATCATGGCTGATCCGATTTTGGCCTCAACTCCACTTTCCTGCCCGCTCCCCATAACCCTTGACTCCCCTGTTGCTCAAAAATCTGTCCATCTCCGCCCTGAATATATTCAATGACTCAGCTTCCACAGCTCTCTGGGGTAGAGAATTCCAAAGATTCACGACCCTCTGAGAGAAGAAATTCCTCCTCATCTCCGCCTTAAATGGGCGACCCCTTATTTTGAGACTATGCCCCTCATTCTATATTCCCCCACGAGGGGAAACATCCTCTCAGCATCTACCCTGCCCAACCCCCTCAGAATCTTATATGTTTCAATAAGATCACCTCTCATTCTTCTAAACTCCAATGAGTATAGGCCCAACCTGCTCAACCTTTCCTCATAAGAAAACCCTTCCATCCCAGGAATCAACCTAGTGAACCTTCTCTGAACTGCTTCCAATGCAAGTATATCCCTCCTTAAATAAGGGAACCAAAACTATACGCAGTGTGGTCTCACCAGCGCCCTGTACAGTTGTAGCAAGACTTCCCTACTTTTATACTCCATCCCCCTTGAAATAAAGTCCAACATTCCATTTGCCTTCCTAATTACTTGCTGCACCTGCATGTTAACTTTTTGTGTTTCAAGTACGAGGACACCCAAATCCCTCTGTACCGCCACATTCTGTAGTCTTTCTCCATTTAAATAATATTTTTCTTTTCTATTCTCCTACCAAAGTGGATAACTTCACAGAGGAAAACATGATGGAGTCTATCATGAGCCTTAAACTGAAAAGCAAACGAGGTGAAGGAGGCTTTCTTTAGGAGCGCAGAAAGGAAATCCCTCCCCTGCTAGTTGTTTGCCCCTCCATCAAACTATTTAACTTGCCCTTAGAAGATGCCTGAGTCTGCCTGCTAGTCAAGACCAGAGCCCCGATTTTAACCTCCCATGCCTGACGAGAATGGAGCGTACGAGGGCTTAAAATACTGGCAGTGCAGCACTCACCTTGTCGGGTGAGGGCCTCACTGAAATGCAAAATATCGCGCCATTCAGACCCCGACACCATTTGAATTAGTTTTCAGCAAGGTTGGTGCCTGGTGCCGGCCTCACCAGGGAAACCGCACCAAAGACCAGGAGGCCCAGAAGGGTGCTGAGAAGGTGAGCTTATTTTTTTTCCACAGGTTTTCTTGTGGGCCAGAATGAACAGAAGCACTCCTCCGGGATCCACAAGGAAACCTTGGGCCTCCCCTGCCCCAGATTCACCTTCACCTCCCCTGACCGCGATCCCCTCCCCCAATGAACTTACATTAGTGCCGGTGACCGTTCCCATGGGTCCCTGGGGGCAACATCCTGCCGCACTCGCCCCACTCCTGCCCGCCGGCCTCACGCCATTGATGCCGGGTGCAGGCGAGAGTCAGCCCCGGTGTATTTAAATGAGGCCCCGGGTTTACTATCGCCCGGGCCTCAAGTCAGCAAGCCGGCATAAGCCTGACGTTTGAACTACTGGAGCCACGCTTGCCACTCACCACGAATTAAAATCGGGACTTCGAATTCACATTCTCCTTATTCACAATCTAATAATCTAGGATTGCAGCAACTACCACACTGTATACAGAGTTATGCAGAATGATAGAATCATACAGCGCAGAAGATGGCAATTCGGCCCATCGTGCCTGTGCCGGCTCTTGCTATCCAATTAGTCCCACTCCCCTGCTCTTTCCCCATTGCCCTGCAATTTTTCCCCTTTTGGTACTTATCCAATTCCCTTTTGAAAGTTACTATTGAATCTGCTTCCACCACCCTTTCAGGCAGCGCATTCCAGATCAGAACAACTCTCTGTGTAAAAAAAAAAAATCCTCATCTCCCCTCTGGTTCTTTTATCAATTATCTTAAATCTGTGTCCTCCGGTTACTGACCCTCCTGCCAGTGGAAACAGTTTCTCCCGATTTACTTTATCAAAACCCCTCATAATTTTGAACACCTCCATTAAATCTCCCCTTAACCTTCTCTCACTCTAAGGAGAACAATCCCAATCCCAACAATTCTCTAGTCTCTCCACAGAACTGAAGTCCCTCATCCCTGGTACCATTCTAGTAAACCGCCTCTTGCACCCTCTCCAAGGCCTTGACATCCTTCCTAAAGTGTGGTGCCCAGAATTGGACACAATACTCCAGCTGAGGCCCAACCAGTGATTTATAAAGGTTTAGCATAACTTCCTGCTTTTGTACTCTATCACTCTATTTATAAAACCGAAGATCCCATATGCTTTTTAACAGCCTTCAGCTTGTTCTGCTCTTCAAAGATTTGCATACGTACACCCCCAGGTCTCTCTGTTCCTGCACCCCCTTTAAAATTGTACCATTTAGTTTATATTGCCTCTCCTCATTCTTTCTTCCAAAATGCATCTTCTCTGCATTAAATTTCATCTACCATGTGTCTGCCCATTTCACCAGTCTGTCGATGTCCTCCTGAAGTCTGCTACTATCCTCCTTACTGTTTACTACAGAACTAGAGATAGTTCTTAGGATAAAATTATGATGCAGAAATCCAATCTAAGGTTGAGATGACGTCACTCTGGTGGCTTATGATCCTGCTGGACCTGTGGATTGATTCCTGCTTTCAGTTCTCTGCAGGTATCTGTTACAGTACAGAATATTTACTTCTGCTCTTTCAATGCCAAGAGCTCCAAGCGCAAAATGGAAGTGGTTGCTTTTGCCAGTCCGCATAGCTTTGTTCTGACTGGAATTGTGATAGAGGGGGCTGTTTACAAAAAGAGCAGGAAGTGTTGGTAACCAGAGGACACAGATTTAAGGTAATCTACAAAAGAACCAGAGGGGAGATGAGGATTTTTTTCTTTACGCAGTGAGTTGTTTATGCCTGAAAGGGAGGTGGAAGCAGATTCAATAATAACTTTCAAAAGGAATTTGGATAAATACTACAGGCATTAACATAAGGTATTACTGCAGGCATTAACATAGGTTATTACTGCAGGCATTAACACAGAATATTACTGCAGGCATTAACATAAGGTATTACTGCAGGCATTAACATAGGTTATTAGTGCAGGCATTAACACAGAATATTACTGCAGGCATTAACACAGAATATTACTGCAGGCATTAACATAGGGTATTACTACAGCCATTAATATAGGGTATTACTACTTCTATTAGCATAGCGTATTACTACAAGCAGTTACTGCAAAAAGTAACATAACCTAAAAAAGGCTTTTGGTGTGCTATTGAGGGATATAGGGGTAGAAATTGGACCTCGAGGTCCCATGCCCAAATTGGATAGGGATGAGTGCTCAGGGTTATTCAGCGGAGGGTAAGTTTTTCTTTAAAAATGCTTTAAAATCTCATTGCTGTGAAGCCAGCAGGAGCAGGAGTGCCACAGTATCCCGATCGCTCCACTCCCTTGGGATTTACCTTCAGGCCGCTGCCGGCAAGGAAACCGGCCCAATATTCAATTTCATGAAAAACAGGTGTGCTGCCTCTGGAGGCTCAACAAGTGCCAGCAGCTTGTCCAAATAATGTTAATGACGCCTTAGGCCCACTTTCGGGCCGGCCTAGGGCCTCCTGGTTAGGGTGCACACCACTTGTATGGTGCCCACTTCAGGCCTCAAAATGGGGCTAATGGAATTTCAACCCCATAGTGTGGGTTACTAATAGTTTCTTGGAGAATTTTCTCTTGTTTTTACACTTCTGAATATTTTGGGGTACATTTCCCGCGCAGTGGGCTAGTCAATTAAAATCCTCTCTATCAGCTGTGAACCGTAATTAAGAGTCAGTTAAGCACTCGAAAGAGCATTGGGAACACAAAGTCAGTTGTGTAGTCAGCAACGTTGCTGTAGATTTGGGCATTACTAAATGAGGAAAGTTATTTTTACAGGCCAGGAGCTGCAAGCTCAACTGCAAGAACTGAGAGAGAAGGCAGCACAGTTTATGGATCTGATTTCCTCCCCCACCCGAGTGAACCAGGCATGTGAGGAGGTGGCTGAGAGAAGAAAGCACGAATCAACCAAAACAGTCCCAGAATTGGCTTCCTGCCGTGCTGGGCTTTATGTGATGCACAACTCAAGAAGGGAATCACTTAGAAAGAACGGTAGGTTAGGTGCCACACATTTGAAACAAAGCACCAAGGAGCAGCACCATGCCAGCTCAAGGTGCCAACATTCATAGTATCGCAGGAGCCTATAATAAAAGATAACAAGTGGTCACTTTTGAACAACTGAGGATAAAAATGAAGGACACGGTGGTTTGGACACAGATACTTGGCAGATATAGGTTGTCACTTTAAGATATGATGTGGAGATGCCGGCGTTGGACTGGGGTGGACAAAAATGAGAAGTCGCACAACACCAGGTTTCTCTCACTGCTAACTTACCTGACGAAGGAGCGAACTGCTCCGAAAGCTTGTAAAATTAAATAAATCTGTTGGACTATAACCTGGTGTTGTGCGACTTCTCACTTTAAGATATGGCATTGCAGAGGCACAACTTTGAAGGCATCTGGTAATCGTGCCTCGTGTAGCAATCTCCCTTGCTGCATTGCTGATACGACTGTTATTCCTCATTGGCATTTTCACCCTCTTACTCTGTCATGGCTTTTCCATCCTGGCTGTCTAAACGTATGTTGAAGCTTCCTTTCGGGGAAAAGTTATGGATCATGCAGCAGACAATAATAATTCTGGGCCGTAATGCAAAGCTGACCAGAATCAGTCCAGACATGTGAAGTAATGCTTCAAGGTATCAGTGGTATATGTGATAATAATTCTGGTTGTACTTTGAGCTTATCTGAACCTGTGCTCAGTTTCTGCTCATCGCATCATGAGCCACGTCTATATAGGATAGCCTTGGTCTCCCTGGAGTCATTCGTCATTGCCCTTCAGCTAAGTATGGCATTGAATCTACCCTTAAAATTAAGGCATTGTAAGGCCTGTGGTAAAGCAGGCATCAACCTGCATGGTTCTGATCTGGTGATTGTATACCATGTGCCCATTGCAATTTAAAAAATCCTTTCTGGGTTATATAGGAAATGGCGTTGCGCATACGAACCCAAATGGCAAAATGAGTGCAGTCTGGACTTAGGGAAAGCCAACAGCTCTGAAGCACATTCTTGCTGTTGGTCAATGGCAGAAGTAACAAAGTAGTGGTGAATAAAGCCTATGGGACCTCCTTGATACCTCTGTGGGTGGCATATTCACTGACACCATAAATGCACCCAATATTGGCCTGGAAGGATCGACATATATTACCACAGGGTGTAACTACACACAGTAATATAGGGTGGAACCACATACAGTATCATTGGGTGTAACTACACACAGTACCATAAAGTGTAACTACATACAACAATGAGCGACTACATACAGTAACATAGAGTGTAACTAAGTACACACAGTATCATAAGTTGTAACTACACATAGTACCATAGGGTGTGACTATAAATAGTACCATAGAGTGAGACTACACATAGTACCATAGGATGTGACTACAAATAGTACCATAGAGTGAGACTACACATAGTACCATAGGGTGTGACTACAAATAGTACCATAGAGTGAGACTACACATAGTACCATAGGGTGTGACTACACATAGTACCATAGAGTGAGACTACACATAGTACCATAGAGTGAGACTACACATAGAAACATAGAAGATAGGAGCAGGAGTAGGCCATTCGGCCCCTCGAGCCTGCTCCGCCATTCGATGAGATCATGGCTGATCATCCAAACTCAGTACTCTGTACCCGCCTTCTCCCCATATCCCTTGATACCTTTAGCTTTAAGAAATATATCTAACTCATTCTTGAATATATTTAATTACTTGGCCTCAACTACCTTCTGTGGCAGAGAATTCCACAGGTTCACCACACTCTGGGTGAAGAAATTCTTCCTCATTTCAGTCCTAAATGGCTTACCCATTAGCCTTAGATTATGACCCCTGGTTCTGGACTCTCCGACCATCGGGAACATTCTTCCTGCATCTAGTTTGTCCAGACCTGTCAGAATTTTATATTATTCGATGAGATCCCCTCTCATTCTTCTATACTCCAGCGAGTATAAGCCCAATCGACCCAATCTCTCCTCATATGTCATTCCTGCCATCCCAGGTATCAGCCTTGTGAATCTTCGCTGAACTCCTTCCATGGCAAGAACATCCTTCCTCAGATAAGGCGACCAAAACTGCACACAGTACTCAAGGTGTGGTCTCACCAAGGCCCTGTACAACTGCAGCAGGACATCCCTGTTCCTATACTCAAACCCTTTCGCTATGAAGGCCAACATACCATTTGCCTTCTTCACCGCCTGCTGCACCTGCATGCTTACTTTCAGCGACTGGTGCACAAGGACACCCAGGTCTCGTTGCACTTCCCCTTCTCTCAATCTATTGCCATTCAGATAATAGTCTGCCTTTCTGTTTTTGACACCAAAGTGGATAACCTCGCATTTATCCACGTTATATTGCATCTGCCACGCTTCTGCCCACTCACCCAACCTGTCCAAATCATCCTGGAGTTTCTCGGTATCCTCCTCGCAGCACACACTCCCACCCAGCTTTGTGTCATCTGCAAACTTGGAGATATTACATTTAGTTCCCTTATCTAGATCATTAATGTATATTGTGAATAGCTGGGGTCCAAGGACCGATCCCTGCGGTACCCCACTAGTCACTGCTTGCCACTCGGAAAAAGACCCATTAATTCCTACTCTCTGCTTTCTGTCCGCCAACCAGTTCTCTATCCAAGTCAATACCTTGCCCCCAATCCCATGTGCCTTAACTTTACACGCTAATCTCTTATGCGGGACCTTATCGAAAGCCTTTTGAAAGTCCAAATACACCACATCTACTGGTTCTCCCTTATCTATTTCCCCAGTTACATCCTCAAAAAATTCCAGTAGATTAGTCAAGCACGATTTACCTTTTGTAAATCCATGTTGACTTTGTCCGATCCTGTCACTGTTTTTCAAGTGCTCAGCTATTACATCCTTTATAATGGACTCGAGCATTTTCCCCACTACCGATGTCAGGCTTACCAGTCTGTAATTCCCCACTTTCTCTCTACCACCCCTTTTGAATAGTGGGGTAACATTAGCTACCCTCCAATCCATGGGTACAGTTCCAGATTCCATCGAATGTTGGAAGATGATCAGCAATGCATCTACTATTTCTAGGGCCACTTCCTTAAGTACCCTAGGATGTAGATTATCAGGCCCTGGGGATTTATCGGCCTTCAATCCCGTCAATTTCCCCAACACCAGTTCCCTGCAAATACTGATTTCTTTCAGTTCCTCCCTTTCATCAGACCGTATGTTCTCCAACATCTCTGGGAGGTTATTTGTGTCCTCCTTTGTGAAGACAGAACCAAAATATGCATTTAATTGGTCTGCCATTTCTTTGTTCCCCATTATTACTTCCCCCGCTTCTGACTGCAAGGGACCTACACTTGAATTCACTAATCTTTTTCTCTTCACATATCTATAAAAGCTCTTACAGACAGTTTTTATGTTCCCAGCAAGCTTACTTTCATATTCTATTTTCCCCTTCTTAATTAATCCCTTTGTCCTCCTTTGTTCAATCCTAAACTGCTCCCAATCCTCAGGGTTACCGCTTTTTCTGGCCAATTTATATGCCCTCTCCTTGAATCTTATGCTATCCCTAATTTCCCTTGTTAGCCACGGTTGAGTCACCCTTTTTGTTTTATTCTTATGCCACACTGGGATGAACAAATTCTGTAGTTCATCCATGCAGTCTTTGAATGTTTGCCATTGCCTATCCACCGTCAACCCCTTGAGTGACATTCCCCAATCAATCCTACCCAATTCGCGCCTCATACCATCGTAGTTTCCTTTATTTAAATTCAGGACCCGAGTCTCTGATTCAACTATTTCACTCTCCATCCTAATAAAGAATTCTATCATATTATGATCACTCTGACCCAAGGGGCCTCGTACAACAAGATTGCTAATTAATCCTTTCTCGTTACATAATACCCAGTCTAAGATGGCCTGATCTCTGGTTGGTTCCTCGACATATTGTTACAGAAAACCATCCCGTAAACATTCTAGGAATTCCTCCTCCTCCACAGTATTTTTACTAATTTGGTGACTACACATAGTACCATAGGGTGAGACTACACATAGTACCAGAGTGTGACTACACATAGTACCATAGAGTGAGACTACACATAGTACCATAGGGTGTGATTATACTACCATAGGGTGTGACTACACATAGTACCATAGAGTGAGACTACACATAGTACCATAGGGTGAGACTACACATAGAACCATAGGGTGAGGCTACACATAGTACCATAGAGTGTGACTACACATAGTACCATATGGTGAAACTACACATAGTACCATAGAGTGAGACTACACATAGTACCATAGGGTGTGACTACACATAGTACCATAGGGTGAGACTACACATAGAACCATAGGGTGAGGCTACACATAGTACCATAGAGTGTGACTACACATAGTACCATATGGTGAGACTACACATAGTACCATAGGGTGAGACTACACATAGTACCATAGGGTGTGACTACACATAGTACCATAGAGTGAGACTACACATAGTACCATAGGGTGAGACTACACATAGTACCATAGAGTGAGACTACACATAGTACCATAGGGTGAGACTACACATAGTACCATAGAGTGAGACTACACATAGTACCATAGGGTGAGACTACACATAGTACCATAGGGTGTGACTACACATAGTACCATAGGGTGAGACTACACATAGTACCATAGGGTGTGACTGTGGCGGATCGCCACCTAAACGGGCATTATCCACTTTTCCGTCCGTGGACAATAATTCGATGCACCTTCCCTTTAAGGCACCTTACCTTTAAGGCAGGAGTGGGCGGGGCCTCAGGATTTTTCCAGAGAATTCTGGGAGCAGTGTTCAGCCATTTTGGACCATGCAGTTTCATTCAAGTCTCTCTTTTTCCACACATGGATTCAGCTTTAATTCGTGTTTCGCGGCAGCCTCAACAAGACTACACATAGTACCATAGGGTGAGACTACACATAGTACCAGAGGGTGTGATGACACATAGTACCATAGGGTGAGACTACACATAGTACCATAGAGTGAGACTACACATAGTATCATAGAATGTGACTACACATAGTACCATAGGGTGTGACTACACATAGTACCATAGAGTGAGACTACACATAGTACCATAGAGTGAGACTACACATAGTACCATAGGGTGTGACTACACATAGTACCATAGAGTGTGACTACACATAGTACCATAGGGTGTGACTACACATAGTACCATAGAGTGTGACTACACATAGTACCATAGGGTGGTACTACACATAGTACCATAGGGTGAGGCTACACATAGTACCATAGAGTGTGACTACACATAGTACCATATGGTGAGACTACACACAGTACCATAGGGTGAGACTACACATAGTACCATAGGGTGTGACTACACATAGTACCATAGAGTGAGACTATACATAGTACCATAGGGTGAGACAACACATAGTACCATAGGGTGAGACTACACATAGTACCATAGAGTGAGACTACACATAGTACCATAGGGTGAGACTACACATAGTACCATAGAGTGAGACTACACATAGTACCATAGAGTGAGACTACACATAGTACCATAGGGTGTGAATACACATAGTACCATAGAGTGAGACTACACAAAGTACCATAGGGTGTGACTACACATAGTACCATAGGGTGAGACTACACATAGTACCATAGGGTGTGACTACACATAGTACCATAGAGTGTGACTACACATAGTACCATAGGGTGTGACTACACATAGTACCATAGGGTGAGACTATACATAGTACCATAGAGTGTGACTACACATAGTACCATAGGGTGAGACTATACATAGTACCATAGGGTGTGACTATACATAGTACCATAGGGTGAGACTATACATAGTACCATAGAGTGTGACTACACATAGTACCATAGGGTGAGACTACACATAGTACCATAGGGTGTGACTACACATAGTACCATAGGGTGTGACAACGCATAGTACCATAGAGTGTGACTACACATAGTACCATAGAGTGAGACTACACATAGTAGCAGAGAGTGAGACTACACATAGTACCATAGGGTGTGACTACACATAGTACCATAGAGTGTGACTACACATAGTACCATAGGGTGAGACTACACATAGTACCATAGAGTGTGACTACACATAGTACCATAGGGTGTGACTACACATAGTACCATAGGGTGAGACTACACATAGGACCATAGGGTGAGACTACACATAGTACCATAGAGTGTGACTACACATAGTACCATAGAGTGAGACTACACATAGTACCATAGAGTGAGACGACACAAAGTACTATAGGGTGAGACTACACATAGTACCATAGAGTGTGACTACACATAGTACCATAGAGTGTGACTACACATATTACCATAGAGTGAGACTACACATAGTGCCATAGAGTGTGACTACACATAGTACCATAGAGTGTGACTACACATAGTACCATAGAGTGTGACTACACATAGTACCATAGAGTGAGACTACACATAGTACCATAGAGTGAGACTACACATAGTACCATACAGTGAGACTACACAAAGTACCACAGGGTGAGACTACACATAGTACCATAGAGTGAGACTACACATAGTACCATAGGGTGTGACTACACATAGTACCATAGGGTGTGACCACACATTGTACCATAGGGTGAGACTATACATAGTACCATAGACTGTGACTACATATAGTACCATAGGGTGAGACAACACCTAGTACCATAGGGTGAGACTACACATAGTACCATAGGGTGTGACTACACATAGTACCAAAGGGTGTGACTACACATAGTACCATAGAGTGTGACTACACATAGTACCATAGAGTGAGACTACACATAGTACCATAGGGTGAGACTACACATAGTACCATAGAGTGTGACTACACATAGTACCATAGGGTGTGACTACACATAGTACCATAGGGTGAGACTACACATAGGACCATAGGGTGAGACTACACATAGTACCATAGAGTGTGACTACACATAGTACCATAGAGTGAGACTACACATAGTACCATAGAGTGAGACGACACAAAGTACTATAGGGTGAGACTACACATAGTACCATAGAGTGTGACTACACATAGTACCATAGAGTGTGACTACACATATTACCATAGAGTGAGACTACACATAGTGCCATAGAGTGTGACTACACATAGTACCATAGAGTGTGACTACACATAGTACCATAGAGTGTGACTACACATAGTACCATAGAGTGAGACTACACATAGTACCATAGAGTGTGACTACACATAGTACCATAGAGTGAGACTACACATAGTACCATACAGTGAGACTACACAAAGTACCACAGGGTGAGACTACACATAGTACCATAGAGTGAGACTACACATAGTACCATAGGGTGTGACTACACATAGTACCATAGGGTGTGACCACACATTGTACCATAGGGTGAGACTATACATAGTACCATAGACTGTGACTACATATAGTACCATAGGGTGAGACAACACCTAGTACCATAGGGTGAGACTACACATAGTACCATAGGGTGTGACTACACATAGTACCAAAGGGTGTGACTACACATAGTACCATAGAGTGTGACTACACATAGTACCATAGAGTGAGACTACACATAGTACCATAGGGTGAGACTACACATAGTACCATAGAGTGTGACTACACATAGTACCATAGAGTGAGACTATACATAGTACCATAGGGTGAGACTACACATAGTACCATAGAGTGAGACTACACATAGTACCATAGAGTGAGACTACACACAGTACCACAGAGTGTGACTACACATAGTACCATAGAGTGAGACTACACATAGTACCATAGAGTGAGACTACACATAGTACCATAGGGTGTGACTACACATAGTACCATAGGGTGTGACCACACATTGTACCATAGGGTGAGACTATACATAGTACCATAGACTGTGACTACATATAGTACCATAGGGTGAGACAACACCTAGTACCATAGGGTGAGACTACACATAGTACCATAGGGTGTGACTACACATAGTACCGTAGGGTGAGACTACACATAGTACCATAGGGTGTGACTGTGGCGGATCGCCACCTAAACGGGCATTATCCACTTTTCCGTCCGTGGAAAATAATTCGATGCACCTTCCCTTTAAGGCACCTTACCTTTAAGGCAGGAGTGGGCGGGGCCTCAGGATTTTTCCAGAGAATTCTGGGAGCAGCGTTCAGCCATTTTGGACCATGCAGTTTCATTAAAGTCTCTCTTTTTCCACACATGGATTCAGCTTTAATTCGTGTTTCGCGGCAGCCTCAACAAGACTACACATAGTACCATAGGGTGAGACTACACATAGTACCAGAGGGTGTGATGACACATAGTACCATAGGGTGAGACTACACATAGTACCATAGAGTGAGACTACACATAGTATCATAGAATGTGACTACACATAGTACCATAGGGTGTGACTACACATAGTACCATAGAGTGAGACTACACATAGTACCATAGAGTGAGACTACACATAGTACCATAGGGTGTGACTACACATAGTACCATAGGGTGTGACTACACATAGTACCATAGAGTGAGACTACACATAGTACCATAGAGTGAGACTACACATAGTACCATAGAGTGTGACTACACATAGTACCATAGGGTGTGACTACACATAGTACCATAGAGTGTGACTACACATAGTACCATAGAGTGAGACTACACACAGTACCATAGGGTGAGACTACACATAGTACCATAGGGTGAGGCTACACATAGTACCATAGAGTGTGACTACACATAGTACCATATGGTGAGACTACACACAGTACCATAGGGTGAGACTACACATAGTACCATAGGGTGTGACTACACATAGTACCATAGAGTGAGACTATACATAGTACCATAGGGTGAGACAACACATAGTACCATAGGGTGAGACTACACATAGTACCATAGAGTGAGACTACACATAGTACCATAGGGTGAGACTACACATAGTACCATAGAGTGAGACTACACATAGTACCATAGAGTGAGACTACACATAGTACCATAGGGTGAGACTACACATAGTACCATAGAGTGAGACTACACATAGTACCATAGAGTGTGACTACACATAGTACCATAGGGTGAGACTATACATAGTACCATAGGGTGTGACTATACATAGTACCATAGGGTGAGACTACACATAGTACCATAGAGTGTGACTACACATAGTACCATAGGGTGTGACAACGCATAGTACCATAGAGTGTGACTACACATAGTACCATAGAGTGAGACTACACATAGTAGCAGAGAGTGAGACTACACATAGTACCATAGGGTGTGACTACACATAGTACCATAGAGTGTGACTACACATAGTACCATAGGGTGAGACTACACATAGTACCATAGAGTGTGACTACACATAGTACCATAGGGTGTGACTACACATAGTACCATAGGGTGAGACTACACATAGTACCATAGGGTGAGACTACACATAGTACCATAGAGTGTGACTACACATAGTACCATAGAGTGAGACTACACATAGTACCATAGAGTGAGACGACACAAAGTACTATAGGGTGAGACTACACATAGTACCATAGAGTGTGTCTACACATAGTACCATAGAGTGTGACTACACATATTACCATAGAGTGAGACTACACATAGTACCATAGAGTGTGACTACACATAGTACCATAGAGTGTGACTACACATAGTACCATAGAGTGTGACTACACACAGTACCACAGAGTGTGACTACACATAGTACCATAGAGTGAGACTACACATAGTACCATAGAGTGAGACTACACATAGTACCATAGGGTGTGACTACACATAGTACCATAGGGTGTGACCACACATTGTACCATAGGGTGAGACTATACATAGTACCATAGACTGTGACTACATATAGTACCATAGGGTGAGACAACACCTAGTACCATAGGGTGAGACTACACATAGTACCATAGGGTGTGACTACACATAGTACCAAAGGGTGTGACTACACATAGTACCATAGAGTGTGACTACACATAGTACCATAGAGTGAGACTACACATAGTACCATAGGGTGAGACTACACATAGTACCATAGAGTGTGACTACACATAGTACCATAGAGTGAGACTATACATAGTACCATAGGGTGAGACTACACATAGTACCATAGAGTGTGACTACACATAGTACCATAGAGTGAGACTACACAAAGTACCACAGGGTGAGACTACACATAGTACCATTGGGTGTGGCTACACATAGTACCATAGAGTGAGACTACACATAGTACCATTGAGTGAGACTACACATAGTACCATAGGGTGAGACTACACATAGTACCATAGAGTGAGACTACACATAGTACCATAGGGTGAGACTACACATAGTACCATAGGGTGAGACTACACATAGTACCATAGAGTGTGACGACACATAGTACCATAGAGTGAGACTATACATAGTACCATAGGGTGAGACTACACATAGTACCATAGAGTGTGACTACACATAGTACCATAGAGTGAGACTACACAAAGTACCAAAGGGTGAGACTACACATAGTACCATTGGGTGTGGCTACACATAGTACCATAGAGTGAGACTACACATAGTACCATTGAGTGAGACTACACATAGTACCATAGGGTGAGACTATACATAGTACCATAGAGTGAGACTACACATAGTATCATAGAATGTGACTACACATAGTACCATAGGGTGTGACTACACATAGTACCATAGAGTGAGACTACACATAGTACCATAGGGTGTGACTACACATAGTACCATAGGGTGAGACTACACATAGAACCATAGGTTGAGGCTACACATAGTACCATAGAGTGTGACTACACATAGTACCATATGGTGAGACTACACACAGTACCATAGGGTGAGACTACACATAGTACCATAGGGTGTGACTACACATAGTACCATAGGGTGTGACAACGCATAGTACCATAGAGTGTGACTACACATAGTACCATAGAGTGAGACTACACATAGTAGCAGAGAGTGAGACTACACATAGTACCATAGAGTGTGACTACACATAGTACCATAGGGTGAGACTACACATAGTACCATAGAGTGTGACTACACATAGTACCATAGGGTGTGACTACACATAGTACCATAGGGTGAGACTACACATAGTACCATAGGGTGAGACTACACATAGTACCATAGAGTGTGACTACACATAGTACCATAGAGTGAGACTACACATAGTACCATAGAGTGAGACGACACAAAGTACTATAGGGTGAGACTACACATAGTACCATAGAGTGTGACTACACATAGTACCATAGAGTGTGACTACACATATTACCATAGAGTGAGACTACACATTGTACCATACAGTGAGACTACACAAAGTACCACAGGGTGAGACTACACATAGTACCATAGAGTGTGACTACACATAGTACCATTGAGTGAGACTACACATAGTACCATAGAGTGAGACTACACACAGTACCACAGAGTGTGACTACACATAGTACCATAGAGTGAGACTACACATAGTACCATAGAGTGAGACTACACATAGTACCATAGGGTGTGACCACACATTGTACCATAGGGTGAGACTATACATAGTACCATAGACTGTGACTACATATAGTACCATAGGGTGAGACAACACCTAGTACCATAGGGTGAGACTACACATAGTACCATAGGGTGTGACTACACATAGTACCATAGGGTGAGACTATACATAGTACCATAGAGTGAGACTACACATAGTACCATAGGGTGTGACTACACATAGTACCATAGGGTGAGACTACACATAGTACCATAGAGTGTGACTACACATAGTACCATAGAGTGTGACTACACATAGTACCATAGGGTGTGACTACACATAGTACCATAGGGTGAGACTACACATAGTACCATAGGGTGTGACTACACATAGTACCATAGGGTGAGACTACACATAGTACCATAGAGTGTGACTACACATAGTACCAAAGGGTGTGACTACACATAGTACCAAAGGGTGTGACTACACATAGTACCAAAGGGTGTGACTACACATAGTACCATAGGGTGAGACTATACATAGTACCATAGGGTGGGACTACACATAGTACCATTGAGTGAGACTACACATAGTACCATTGGGTGTGGCTACACATAGTACCATAGAGTGAGACTACACATAGTACCATTGAGTGAGACTACACATAGTACCATAGGGTGAGACTACACATAGTACCATAGGGTGAGACTACACATAGTACCATAGAGTGAGACTACACATAGTACCATAGAGTGAGACTACACATAGTACCATAGAGTGTGACTACACATATTACCATAGAGTGAGACTACACATAGTACCATAGAGTGTGACTACACATAGTACCATAGAGTGAGACTACACATAGTACCATAGAGTGAGACTACACACAGTACCATAGAGTGAGACTACACATATTACCATAGAGTGAGACTACACAAAGTACCACAGGGTGAGACTATACATAGTACCACAGAGTGTGACTACACATAGTACCATAGAGTGAGACTACACATAGTACCATACACATAGTACCATAGGGTGAGACTATACATAGTACCATAGACTGTGACTACATATAGTACCATAGGGTGAGACAACACATAGTACCATAGGGTGAGACTACACATAGTACCATAGGGTGTGACTACACATAGTACCATAGGGTGAGACTATACATAGTACCATAGGGTGTGACTACACATAGTACCATAGAGTGAGACTACACATAGTACCATAGGGTGAGACTATACATAGTACCATAGAGTGAGACTACACATAGTACCATAGGGTGAGACAACACATAGTACCATAGACTGTGACTACACATAGTACCATAGGGTGTGACTACACATAGTACCATAAGGTGTGACTACACATAGTACCATAGAGTGAGACTATACATAGTACCATAGAGTGAGACTACACAAAGTACTATAGGGTGTGACTACACATAGTACCATAGAGTGAGACTATACATAGTACCATAGAGTGTGACTACACATAGTACCATAGAGTGTGACTACACATAGTACCATAGAGTGAGACTACACAAAGTACCACAGGGTGAGACTACACATAGTACCATAGAGTGAGACTACACATAGTACCATAGAGTGAGACTACACATAGTACCATAGGGTGAGACTATACATAGTACCATTGAGTGAGACTACACATAGTACCATAGAGTGAGACTACACACAGTACCATAGGGTGAGACTACACATAGTACCATAGAGTGTGACTACACATAGTACCATAGAGTGTGACTACACATAGTACCATAGGGTGAGACTACACATAGTACCATAGGGTGAGACTGCACATAGTACCATAGGGTGTGACTACACATAGTACCATAGAGTGTGACTAGACATAGTACCATAGGGTGAGACTACACATAGTACCATAGAGTGTGACTACACATAGTACCATAGGGTGAGGCTACACATAGTACCATAGAGTGTGACTACACATAGTACCATAGGGTGAGACTGCACATAGTACCATAGGGTGTGACTATACATAGTACCATCGGGTGTGACTACACATAGTACCATAGGGTGTGACTACACATAGTACCATAGAGTGAGACTACACATAGTACCATAGGGTGTGACTACACATAGTAGCATAGGGTGTGACTACACATAGTACCATAGGGTGTGACTACACATAGTACCATAGAGTGAGACTACACATAGTACCATAGGGTGTGACTACACATTGTACCATAGGGTGTGACTACACATAGTACCATAGAGTGAGACTACACATAGTACCATAGGGTGTGACTACACATAGTACCATAGAGTGAGACTACACATAGTACCATAGGGTGTGACTACACATTGTACCATAGGGTGTGACTACACATAGTACCATAGGCTGAGACTACACATAGTACCATAGAGTGAGACTACACATAGTACCATAGGGTGTGACTACAGATAGTACCATAGGGTGAGACTACACATAGTAACATTGAGTGAGACTACACATAGTACCATAGGGTGAGACTACACATAGTACCATAGGGTGAGACTACACATAGTACCATCGAGTGTGACTACACATAGTACCAGAGAGTGAGACTGCACAAAGTATCATAGAGTGAGACTACACATAGTACCATAGAGTGTGACTACACATAGTACCATAGGGTGAGACAACACATAGTACCATAGACTGTGACTACACATAGTACCATAGGGTGTGACTACACATAGTACCATAGGGTGTGACTACACATAGTACCATAGAGTGAGACTATACATAGTACCATAGAGTGAGACTACACAAAGTACTATAGGGTGTGACTACACATAGTACCATAGAGTGAGACTATACATAGTACCATAGAGTGTGACTACACATAGTACCATAGAGTGTGACTACACATAGTTCCATAGAGTGAGACTACACAAAGTACCACAGGGTGAGACTACACATAGTACCATAGAGTGAGACTACACATAGTACCATAGAGTGAGACTACACATAGTACCATAGGGTGAGACTATACATAGTACCATTGAGTGAGACTACACATAGTACCATAGAGTGAGACTACACACAGTACCATAGGGTGAGACTACACATAGTACCATAGAGTGTGACTACACATAGTACCATAGAGTGTGACTACACATAGTACCATAGGGTGAGACTACACATAGTACCATAGGGTGAGACTGCACATAGTACCATAGGGTGTGACTACACATAGTACCATAGAGTGTGACTACACATAGTACCATAGGGTGAGACTACACATAGTACCATAGAGTGTGACTACACATAGTACCATAGGGTGAGGCTACACATAGTACCATAGAGTGTGACTACACATAGTACCATAGGGTGAGACTGCACATAGTACCATAGGGTGTGACTATACATAGTACCATCGGGTGTGACTACACATAGTACCATAGGGTGTGACTACACATAGTACCATAGAGTGAGACTACACATAGTACCATAGGGTGTGACTACACATAGTAGCATAGGGTGTGACTACACATAGTACCATAGGGTGTGACTACACATAGTACCATAGAGTGAGACTACACATAGTACCATAGGGTGTGACTACACATTGTACCATAGGGTGTGACTACACATAGTACCATAGAGTGAGACTACACATAGTACCATAGGGTGTGACTACACATAGTACCATAGAGTGAGACTACACATAGTACCATAGGGTGTGACTACACATTGTACCATAGGGTGTGACTACACATAGTACCATAGGCTGAGACTACACATAGTACCATAGAGTGAGACTACAGATAGTACCATAGGGTGTGACTACAGATAGTACCATAGGGTGAGACTACACATAGTAACATTGAGTGAGACTACACATAGTACCATAGGGTGAGACTACACATAGTACCATAGGGTGAGACTACACATAGTACCATCGAGTGTGACTACACATAGTACCAGAGAGTGAGACTGCACAAAGTATCATAGAGTGAGACTACACATAGTACCATAGAGTGTGACTACACATAGTACCATAGGGTGGGACTACACATAGTACCATAGAGTGAGACTACACATAGTACCAGAGAGTGAGACTGCACATAGTATCATAGAGTGAGACTACACATAGTACCATAGAGTGAGACTACACATAGTACCATAGAGTGTGACTACACATAGTACCATAGAGTGTGACTACACATAGTACCATAGGGTGGGACTACACATAGTACCATAGGGTGTGACTACACATAGTACCATAGGGTGAGACTACACATAGTACCATAGAGTGTGACTACACATAGTACCATAGGGTCAGACTACACATAGTACCATAGGGTGAGACTACACATAGTACCATAGAGTGAGACTACACATAGTACCATAGAGTGAGACTACACATAGTACCATAGGGTGTGACTATACAACTAAACACAGCAACATAAGATGTAACTATGCAGAGTGACATAGGGTGGGGATATACAATAGGTACTGCAGTCAATTTTCACTGGTTGTATTTGGTGTTCAGAGACTGTGAAATCAGGGTAATCTGTGAAATTCATCAATAAATGATGGTGTTTTACAAAGGTTTTAGGAGCCATTGATAAATTTCATAGGGTTCCCCAACTTCCGCAGAACTTCAGGTATTCCAGGAAACAAATGTAGTCCATGAAAATCACGCAGGGCTAAACATAGAGTGTTGGTCCAGGTAGTGATGGAAGATGCAGGTTGTTCAGGTGCACTGTTGGTGCTGGTGAATTTCCCGGGATCAGTCTAATTTATCATGTTTTGTGTGGACTCCTGTCAGGTTCCCAACCACCCACACTGGAGAGCCAGGGGGAGCAGGGTGGGAGAGCCAGACTGCTGAGGACTCTGGCCCCTCCAGCTGCTTAAAACTGCCATCTTCCTCCAGGCTAGGAAAATGCAGTTGGTCTCTACAACATCATGCATTAAGTGCCAGTATGGTAGTGCAAATCGATTGCCCCCCCGCTGCCCCCCACTGCAATCAATTCCACCCCTTGGGACCTTTTGGGCTAGAAATTGGTCTCCTTTGCGCCTCCGGGGGGCGATAACGGGGTGCTAACGACTTACTGACCGGGCGCGGTGAAAGCAACGACTCCCGCGAAATTCAATGGAGGGGTAGCGCCAGCGGTAAAACTTACCGCCTCGATCTCCTGCGCCCTGGAGATCGTGACGTCATCGGTGCCCCGGATCCTAAATTCGCTTCCACCCCCTGCAGCGTCGCCGGGCTTCAGCAACGGCAGCTGCAGGAGGCGTTGTGACCTCGGCCGGCCGCTTGGGGAGCGGTAGTTAAAGAGATTGGTGGTCAAGTCGGCCAAAATTCTTTTCTCACCCCTTTGTGCTGTTTTTTTTATTTTTCATTGCCGCGATTGATCAGACCTGCACTCTCTCAGAGTGCTTGGAGCGCCATCGCCGACCCATCCCCAGCATTACCTTTAACTGCTGTGAGCATTGGCCCTTCCCTTTAAGGGAGGAAAGGAGCCTGCGAATCCGGCAGCGCTGCACGGAACATTGATCAACGCCCTGCCACTACCGCCCCTCTCACTCCCTTTAGCGCTCCAAGGGAAGTGGTAGCATTTGATTTAGTGCTCCACTTCCCTCTTGGAGCGCTACAACTGATTTTCGCGGGAGCCTCTCATTATTAGTGCCTGGCTATAATTTTTCCGCTTCCAAAGTTTTAGTGCCCCAAATGGGGCTCTCATGAATTTACCCCCCTTTAACTTTTAAATGGCCTGAGCTGGCTATGCAGGACGCCTGTTGTATACTGGCACTCCCTGTGTCCTGTGTCACTGATATGCTAAATTTTTAAAAAATTCGTTCATGGGATGTGGGCGTCACTGGCAAGGCCAGTATTTATTGCCCATCCCTCGTTGCCCTTGAGAAGGTGGTGGTGAGCCACCTTCTTGAACCGCTGCAGTCCATGTGGTGAAGGTACTCCCACAGTGCTGTTAGGGAGGGAGTTCTGGGATTTTGACCCAGCGACGATGAAGGATCGGCGATATACTTTCAAGTCAAGATGGTGTGTGACTTGGAGGGGAACTTGGAGGTGGTGGTGTTCCCATGCGCCTGCTGCCCTTGTCCTTCTAGGTGGAAGAGGTTGCGGGTTTTGGAGGTGCTGCCGAAGAAGCCTTGGCGAGTTGCTGCAGTGCATCTTGTAAATGGTACACACTGCAGCCATGGTACGCCGGTGGTGGAGGGAGTGAATGTTTAAGGTGGTAGAGGGGGTGCCAATCAAGCGGGCTGCTTTGTTCTGGATGGTGTTGGAGCTTCTTGAGTGTTGTTGGAGCTGCACTCATCCAGTCAAATGGAGAGTATTCCATCACACTCCTGACTTGTGCCTTGTAGATGGTGGAAAGGCTTTGGGGAGTCAGGAGGTGAGACACTCGCCGCAGAATACCCAGCCTCTGACCTGCTCTTGTGGCCACAGTATTTCTGTGGCTGGTCCAGTTAGGTTTCTGATCAATGGTGACCCCCCAGAATATTGATGGTGGGGAATTTGGCGATGGTAACGCCATTGAATGTCAATGGGTTGATGAAGAAAAATGTCACTCCCATTTCTCCTTTATTTGGGTGATATGTCTTTGCAGCAGGCGTTTCTGGTGCTTGGTGAAAGTGCTGACGGAGATGGAAATGGAAGTGTCCCCACCCAAATTTCCACCCGCGTTCACTCGAGCTCTGCCTGAAAAGCAAAGTAAGTCGAGAGTTTTTACTGCGGACACTGGATAATACTGCGGCTAGTTGTGAGAAAAGCAAACTGAAGTATTCATGTTACTTGAATTTCTCTCGATTTTTCTTTGGTTCTGGAGCTTATATGTAAATTTTGAGGTGACTGGAACACACACTAACAATCTTACAATGAAACATACACGACGTTCACTGTATGTTACTATGTACAGTTACACCCCATGTTACTGCTTGTCTGCCTCTGTCACTTGTTTTCGACTTTTTATGCATTTCATCTGTACACCTGGAATCCCGTATCTGTCCGTAGTTTATTTTCTATCATCAGCAATAGGGAGTGTCTGAAGTGCAGAGAGCAATGCACCTTTTAAAGGATAAATATTTGAAGCAGAGGGAGATTCCAGGCTATGGGGAGTGAGTGGGGCAGTGGGATTCGTTCTGAAGTGTTCTAGCAATGAGCCGGCACACAGACACGATGGGCTGAATGGTCTCCTTCTGTGCTGGAAGTGGATGTGGTTTTAGCTATGTAAGGTATGATTCTTCAGCTAATGGGGTAAAGACATGGGAGTATTATTGCAAGCAGTAATATGGAATTTGTAATATTGTAGATTTTTTACCGTTATATTACAGAGCTGTTACTTACACAAAACATGTAAGATTTTGAAAGACAATGAGCACACCAGATACTGAAGACCTCCAGTTGTTAAACCAGGGATATTGTGATATTGCAAATAACAAGCACTACACTCAACCATCGTGCTAGCTGTCGTAACCCTTTATAACAAGAGTCTGTAACTGTGACAGTGGTGATCAGGAAACTATAAGAAGCGTTTTCACTTGAACAAATAAAGTTATGTTTACAGAACCAACAACACAGGATTACCACAACAGCACAAGCAGGATCAAATCGTCAGCTACTGCCGGAGAGAAATAACAAGATGCGGACACAAGTGAACAGTTCAGACATCAAACTGTGAGACCTACGCTTTGCTGCAGACCTTTAATCATACGCTGTTCCCTGGTTACGCTTCTTAATCTTTGCGAGTTTGTAAAGGCAAATCGTTCTCTGCATATTTACTTATTTAACATAAAGTACACAAAGTGCCCTCCAAAGCAAAGCCTGAAGCAAGGAATTACAGAGTTTGGTTCAGAGAGCCAGTATTCATCAGACCCCCCTGATGGCGGAATCAATGAAACTTCAAAAATTACGCACGCCATTTAATATAAGACCAATTAAAATATGGGACAAAGTCAAAAGATCAAAAGTATGCACAAACTTAATTTGAAATTTGAAAGGCCTGAAATAAGGGAAATCATCAGGCTGAAAAAGCAACCACCTTGCCAACATTAAAAATCAATTCTCTTCTCACTTACCGGACCATGGCTTGGCAGTGTTCCATAAGGTATTGTCTGGGGCAGTAGTCCTTTCTGCTTCATTAACAGCATGCGCTTCTGTTCCTCACTAATATGAGAAGCCTGAGGTTGAACATGTGGCTGCTGTTGCTGCAGGTAGGGCATCATGGGAGCTTTGTTCTGATTAGCCATTGGCGGGGTCATTCTCTGGCCCACAGGCTCAATATTATAATGAGACAGTGGCTTAGTGTTAGCATACGAAAGCATAGGCTGTTTGTTCACAGAGGTCTGCCCCATAGTATTTGGCTGTTGATTCATTATGTTCATGTGGTTTTGTGAGAGGTAGTTATTCATGGCCTTCTGAGGGTTGTTTGTCATAGTAGGCACCATAGGCTTTTGGTTATTAAAGGCCTGTGGGTACATCATCGGGCTATTTGGTTTGTCTGGATTAAAGGGGCCTCCAAAGGGACTGTGTGGTGGAGCTGCAGGTGACCAGCTAGGTGCCTGATTCTGCTGGTGCGGCTGTGCGTGCTGCTGCTTTTGCTGTAACAGCATAGCTCTTTGTTGCTGCTGAGCCGCCATTTGCTTTAACTGTTCAGCTCGAGAAAGATCGGAACCAGTTGATGGTAGAGCTCCTGGACCAGATCCTGGCCCTGGCCCTGGCCCTGGCCCCTGTCCTGACCCTGACGATGTAGTCATCAAAAAGCCATTTCCAGACCTTGCATGTGCTTGACTTTGATTTGGGGTTTGCTGCTGGGGTTGGCTTGCAGAAGTTACTGGTGAAGTGGCAGGAGCAGAAAGTGATGAAATACTTGATACAGAGGACACACTGGAGACTGTAGAGACATTAGAAAATGGAGGGCCCGACGAAGACGGTCTAACCTGTGGAGATCCCATCGACATCTGATTAAAAGGAGACTGGCACATCTCAGTCTTTATGTTTGTGTTATCTGGTGGGACGGGGGTCTGCGATGTGGGTCTGATAACCTCCATCTCCTTCTTTTCATCAAAGTCTTCATTAAATAGATCATGCATATCATCTTCTGGAACTGTGTTTGTTAGTTCGTCAATTAACTCCTGCCACTCTTGCTCATTAAGATTAATATCTGAGAACAGTTTATTCTGATGGAGAAGGGAAGCATCTGATGAGTCCATACAACTTGGATCATCAAGTGGCTCTTGTTTAAGCTCCTTGGTTAATATTAGGTTGAAGTCGTCATCGTCTCTGGTGCCATTGGCCTGCAGGTTCACTCTTGGATGCCTGCCCTCTTTGTTTATGTCATCAAACCCTGTTGAATTATTTCCACTGGCCGGTATCGGAAGTGATGGCTTTATGTCAATTTGATGCAGAGGAGAGGCTGAAGGCATGGGGATGTTATTAGACAGGGTGTTGCTCTGGTCTACCCCAGGTCCCTCTTTTCGGACTCGCTTGCTACTTGGAGAGAAGCTGCTGTCAGAAACTCCATTTTGCAGGTCTCCATTTAGTGGTGAACGGGCACCTTCAAGCTTCCTCTTTACAGTTTCTTGAAGCTTTAAAGGGAACATAAAGAGACTTGATTATTAAGATTGTCTGCGTGACTCATTAAGAACACAGAAACATAATTCTCTACAATTACAAACTTGTGACCAGCAAAATATAGTCGAACCTCATTACTGCAAAATTCTGGGGAACAGGAAAGCACTTATAAATTTTTTTTTATTGAGATTTAAGTTGTTTTCCTGACTAAAGTGGATATTCCACCAGGCCAGTTTGTAATGGGGGTGGGTGGGGGCTGGGGTGTGTGGTTATTCCTCTCTTCGGGGTGGAGTTCCGGTGGTGTGGGACTTCTGCTTGACGCTCCATATCTGCCTCGACACCTGAGCCATTTTCCTGGTCTGGCTCATTAAGTATGCACGGTGGACTCCTGGTGGATTCCGGCTAGTAAGCGGGAGGATGCCAGTTCACAGAGGGAGAAACCCGGCCACGCTGCACTGGGGACATCACTGCGGCGCCAGAAGATCCGGCGAAGGACCTCAAAGGGGGCAGAGGGTGAAGATCAGAAGCCATGTCCCACTGAAGGCCTCAGCCGAGACTGGAGCTTTCAAAAACAAAGGGGCATCATTTTAACCTAACTCGCCCTTCGGGAATAGAAGGGATCGGGTGCAAGGCTGGTTTTACACCGATTTGGAGAGTAATATTGGGTGACGTATAAAACCAGCATTCCGCCCGATTCCATGGGAATTCCTGCCTGGCGAGTTAGTTTAAAATGAACCCCTAAGTGTCTAGGGCTGACTGGAGGGAGAGGAGGGTACTACAAGGCCCACTCCTTCCATGGGGGTACCTCAGCACCAATGTTCTCCCGAATGGTTTTTTTTGGGTGCGTCCCATGCAAAGTTTCGCGCATGCGTGAAATTTCACATTTAAAACGCCGGTCCCAGGCCGAGTGGGACCAGCAGAGAGCTGCCCAGCCACGCGACCGCATAGAAGGAACGTTGCTCAGAACTGTTACCGCCACCTCCTGAGGCCCACCGTCACCATGGCAGCCCCGGGAAGTGGCAGTGACATGGGTGGAAAGAAGGAAAATCCACTGGGGACTTGGGCCCTTTACCCCACCACCACCCGGCCCCACACTGCCATTTGCATGTGGCTAGCAGGGAAGGAGAGTGCAGCAGTTGTCCTGGTGGGGTAGGAGGGAAATCCCAGTCAGGGCAGCGAGGCAGCATTAGGCCTCACCGTCCCATTTTCCTGCCATTTCCACTGGGATTCCGCCAGATTCTGGTCGGTATCACAGCAAAATTCTCTCCCGCAATGTCTATTTAATACCAGAATTTGTTCTAACCCATCTAGCTGTATGGATATAGCTGCAGTAAATTAATCCAAAGTATGCATACTGGGAAACTTCTCGATTTGGTTTCACAGCTTTTATTAAAATTGTATGTTTTTAATTTCTCCACCCCACCCCCGCACCACCCCATCCGCCCCCACTTCATTTTTTCCCCCCCATCTCTCCTGGACGTGTCAACTCACACAGCTCATGGACTGATTTTAGAGTTCACCAATTCTTTCTCAAACTCAGTGCTATATTTTCTGCCATTCCGTAATTTTGGCAAAAAAGTACGGGCAGCTCGCTCATTTGAAGAAAAGAATATCGGGCCACTTGCCTCGCTGGCGGCAGCCAGTAGTAAATCCTGGGTGAGTGGAAGGAGAGGGATCGGGCTATTGTGGATTTGGGGGAAGCACTCCTCCTCCTCTTATCTCCACAGAGGGCAACACGGTGGCATAGTGGTTAGCACTGGTGTCTCACAGCGCCAGGGACCCGGGTTCGAATCTGACCTCGGGGTACTGTCTGTGTGGAGTTTGCATATTCTCCCCGTGTCTGCGTGGGTTTTCTCCGGGTGCTCCGGTTTCCTCCCACAGTCCAAAAATGTGCGGGTTAGGTTGATTTGGCTATGATAAATTGACCCTTAGTGTTAGGGGGGGATTAAATATGTGGGGTTATGGGGATAGGATGGGATATGTTAGGGGGAATTAAATACGTGGGGTTATGGGGGTAGGGTGGGATATGTGTACTGTGGGGATTAAAGCAGGGACAGGGCACTGGATTTGGATGATCAGCCATGATCGTATTGAATGGTGGAGCAGGCTCGACGGGCCGAATGGCCTACTCCTGCTCCTAGATTCTATGTTTCTATGTAATGTTTAAAATCTTCTCTTTGTTGGCGGTCCAATATTCAATATCCAATTTCAGCAAGGGGGCCGAAAGCAGATGTAAGGCCCCTCATTTAAGTAAGGCACCTAACACCTATTTTAGGTGGCTGTAGGGAACCTGAAGAATGGCCCGACTCAATTTCAGGTCGGACACTTTTCAGGCGTCCTTGGGGTGCACGGTGTTGGTCCCTGAAATTATAACTCGTTGTGCCCATAAAAAACGGGCACAAGGAGGTTCAATTTCCACTCCAGGTGGTGCATTGCAGAGGCAGTCCATTAGAAGGAGGAAATGGAGTAATAAACTCGACCCATTCTCCTGCAGGAGATTTGGTTCAACTGGGGGAAGCTGTATATACTTATCTTTCTATTCTCAAAGTGGTTGACAAATGGACCTCGTGCACTATTCATAATGAAACTGGAGACGTAATACACACTGGGAACTTTACAGTGGGGTTAAATTTATTTAGATGTACATGGGGTGTGGGGGGGGGGGGCGATAAAGCGGCTTTACTGTAGTAGAACGATTGACGGTACAGGTCTGAGAACTGTTCCCCCGCCCCCCCCCCACCTGTCCGTTTGCAGGAGAACAAAGGCAAGCGACAGGAAAAATGACTTTTATGTTATCTGTCACGAAAATTCCATTAACTAGCCCAGGGTTTTTGGCAGAATCAGATACTGTATGTGCAATTCTCGAGGACCAAAACAGCATTATTCACAACCACTGAATTATGAAAGCTCTCTGGGGGCTCTGTACATCTCTGTCATACCACTGGTGTACTCCTGCAGGCCTCACGGCTTCCTTTAACTTGGACCGTCATTCATTAGTCATTGCACTCGAACTAGGTTTGATTCCCTCATAAGAGATTTTGTACCACATTTCGAATGGTTCCTGTTAGTGGATTATTTCTCCCACAAGCCTCTGCTGGAACTATATTATAGTTCTTAAAAGGGCACTGTCTTCAGGAAAAAGTGTTTTGACAAACCTTTAATTTGTTTGTTTGCAAACAGCTACGGTGATGATGCCAATCGCATTTTAACACATTACCGGGTCTCTTCAAAGCGATACCATGCGCCAAAAAGGTGGCGTGCCTCTTCTCTCTCCCCCGAAAAAGGTTTGCCAAACACTTTTTCATGAACACAATGTCTCTTTATTAATTCAACAGCAAAACAAGACCAAAAATATCTGATGTGAATAGGATAAATGATGTATGAGCCCTGCTTGCTCCTGGGTTATGTAGTCTACAATCTCTAATGCCGGGTTGTCCAAGCTTTTTGTCTTTGCGACCTGCCCAGGTGCATACTTTGGGGAGAGCAACATATCAAATTTTAATCCACATTCCTATTATTTTCCATATATCTCAAGTAGCTGATACTAACAGGTCACGGTGTTCTGACTAAGCATTTATCCACCAATGAGAGAACAGTCCTAAGAACAACCCTTTCCAAACCTACAGGCCCACAAACTTGAAACAGTGAATCAGAAATACAGCGCAAAAACAGGCCATTCGGCCCAACTGGTCTATGCCGCTGATTATGCTCCACACGAGCTTCCTCCTACCTTACTTCATCCAACCCTAACCCGATCAGCATATCCTTCTATTCCTTTCCCCCGCATGGATTTATCTAGCTTCCTCTTAAATACATCTATGCTAGTCTGCTCAACCACTCCATCTGGTAGCAAGTTCCATATTCCAACCACTCGTTGGGTAATGAAATTTCTTCTGAATTCCTAATTGGATTTATTAGTGACTATCGATGTTTATGACCAACGTTCCCTCTAAGCTGTGTGGCCGGTCCTGCGCAGCCCGGGACTGTTTTTTTCCAATGTATGTGCGAAATTGTGAATGGGCCGCGCAACCCCTTAGGGGGGCAAATAAAAATTAGGGGAAACATTGTTTATGACCCCTAGTTTTGAACTCCCCCACAAGTGGAAACATCTTCTCCTGGTCTACCCTACCAAACCCCTTCACAATTTTAATTGACCTCTATTAGGTCATCCCTCAGAGCCTTTTTTCTTCTAGAGAAAAGAGCCCCAGCCTGGTCAGTCTTTCTTGACAGTTATAACCTCTCAGTTCTGATCTCACCCTTTTAAATCTTTCGTGCATCTTCTCCATATCCTTTTTGTAATATGGAGACCAGAACTGTGCACAGTACTGTAAACAGAAGTGAAAATAGAAATGGGTTGCCTGGGTTTCACAGTGGGCTGCTTGGGCTTGAGGGGCAGGAGGGGGTGGGGGCATAATTTGGACACTGTTGCTTTAGCAGTTTATTTTTCAGCAAACTGAACTCTTCTTTGTTTATCGTCTTTCGGTTGCATTCCAATGTCAGATATAATAGAGAAGCACTGGGTTGTTTTCGCAAAACAAAACCACAGATCTTCATGTGAAAAACATGGAGGAACCAGCGTCTCAGTGAAAACTCTGCATACTTGAAATTGATGCTGGTTTTGCTATCTGTTTGTGTGGCCGAAGAGAGAAGATAACCTATTGGCCCTTCGGGTTATGCTGCTCAATATCAATGGAGGGTTTTTATTTTAAGCTTAAGCACCACTCACTGTTGTTTAGCTTTTACAAATTGAAGCAAAATGTCTCTTTGTTACTTGTTATCTTAATAAGGCATCATCTCCTGTACAAAAATGAACAGAAAAAGCTTTTTCGTCCTGTTGATCGACAGGTGATGCAATGGCATTATTTGCGTCATGGAAGTGTTCATTGTGGTGCTTGTGAGTGTAGTTATTCCAGGCACCCTCCTCTCCAAAATGGAGATGATTTCCCCTTCTGACAAGAATCAGAGCGTTGAAAAGTGCGCTTTTATTTTATAAGATCTCAAATCTTCTCCCATGAGCCTGGCCTCGACCAGAAACCTAACAACAACACTCCCAACATAAACAATTACCACTGTAACACTTAAGGAGCTAAAGTAGCGCACAAAAGAGCACAGTCCACCGGCAAGACAGTTGGTGCAGCTTTTTATCTGCTAATGGCTGCAGAAGCTGCTCTGCTCAGTGCCCCACGGATCCCAATCCATTTCCTCCCCCAAAACAACAAAAAACACCAAGGAGACGTTACTATAGCAACAGACTAAGCTCGGTGCAGCGCACCTCCCCCCCACTTCACTGGCTGCCACTGTGACTTCAGAGGACAGTTATTTCAGCTATGCAAAGGAAGTGACCGGTTATGCTACACTCTGCCTCTTTTTGCCTCTACTTGTTATGTTACACAGTAAGATGACTGTTATGCATAACTATCTTATTGCTTGCATTTATACAACTCTTTTAAGTCTCTCTAAAAGGACAACTACATTCTCAAAGCCAGTAAGCCACAGTTCACTGATCTTCCACAGTTTTCTTTAAGTGTTCCTTCGAGGAGTAGCTAATTCCTAATTCATCCCTGGCTTTCTTCCAGAAAGTATCTGCTGGGGCCCCAGCTCTCAAGAAACGGGAAACATGTAGGATTTTTATTATCAGAAATAAATAGCAGGGAGCAGGCCGCCTCTAAAATTCCGACATTTCACTGAAATGAAATGCGAGTGAGCTCACACGTAGAATATGGCCAATTCAAATCCTGACCTTCTACATACAACCAAAATTGTTGCAAGGATCATTTTGTCTCTTGGGCAGGCGTTAAAATATTCACGGAAATGTAGAAACAAATCGAGTCCACATGGAGGCTGGACAGGCAGCAGCTCAGAATCTGGTAGTTTCTACTGTTTTATTTAAACAGGTAAATGACTGAAATTACTGTCATTTTAAATGTCTCTTCAAGACTAAACAAATCAGCAGGGCTTACGTAATCAGGCCATTAAAATCCTTGTGTTGTTTAATTTCTTGCTCACTTGTAAGTAAGGAATTAAACACTGCAAACACAGCAACAGCCCCACAACTGCTTCCCATTTCTGTCGGGAGCGTTATCCCAGATTGTTCCAGGCTGTCCTTAGGGATCATGCCCTGGCCATGTGACCTAATGGCTTTACGGTAAGCACCCCCATACAGCCAATGGAGTTTCTGTAGGAAACCAAACTGGTTTAATGCAGATCTAAATAGGTTTACACCATGCAAGTGGATTTCCTGTGACATTGCTCACTGTAAGTTAGAGAAAACATCATTTTGTGACGATGGGAGGGTTACGAGATGTAATGCATAATGTATTCTTCTGATGCTTAGGTGGAGCTATGTTTAAAATCGCCTGTCCCTTTAAGGCCATAAATTCTAATTGCCATTAGGGACATCCTGAGGTCAATCAGATGGCAATTGCTTTCTCTTTTTTTAAGACGCTACTCGTTCATTGTTCGGTTCCCTATCTGTTCAAACTATGATTTGTTGCTGTTTTATCGATATGATACTTGAGTCAACCAGCTTGCATGTGTGACACTTTCAAGTGTAACGGTCGTGCTAGATGAGAGATATATAAGGACAGACTAAAATGAGAACATACACTTCTTGCCTTGATGTGCTTTAAACACGGAACTTTAAAACACCAGAACGCAATGAGGATTCTGAATGCAATAGGACACAGCACTTCTCTATCTGGTTGGGTTGGGGAGGGGGGGGGGGGGGGGGGGAAGCAGCAATGCACTTAACATTCAGACCTACTGCTGACAATATAATTGACTGAGAGATGCTTAACATATTATCTTGTCAATCACACTTCCTTTTTCTTTCTCCCTTACTTTTCCTTTCTTGAAGTCAATGACTCATACTGAAAGAAGGCTGTGCAGGTGCCAACATCCCTCAGTATTTCGCCCAAGTGGGCCATTCTTCAAGAATGAGCGAGGACCAGCAGACTGTACTATCTTTGCAAGTGCAGGGCGGGGGGAGGTGAGCAGCACAGTCAAATCTGATCCTGTCTTCACTGGACATCCACACACACACACACACATGCAATTTTTTTTCAGCAGGAGTCACTGGCTAGCAATCAGGGCTGAGAAGCCCAGCTGACTTCCCCCGCCTTATCTCATGGCACTGACTCCAATAGCTCTAATGAGACCCTGGCAGAGATCATGTTTCTCAGCAGGTATCATTGAATCAAACCTAGGAGCTTCTTGGTCAAGCCCCCTGACATAGAGTGCAGTTATGCACTGAGTTATTAGGAGAGCATTAATAGTAGTTTTTGAAAAGATCAAGGTTAAAAGAAAAAGGTTTGTCCCCGCAGAGAACTTTGCCCAACATTTTGACGGTAAGAGGGATCAATTTCCTTTGCTAATTGCCATCCTCGGGCCATCGGCAGGCCCACAACAGAACATGGTGCGGGATCTGCTGGATGGAAGAGGGTTGCATCAGGCAGAATTCCCAGGGAATCCCCAGGCTCGCCCCCAAAATGCTGCTGAGACGCAAGTGGAGCGGGCAGAAGATGTGCCCACACACCCCTCCCTGGGCCAAGATTTGCAGGGTAAATTCCATGAGGTGGTAACCTGGTGGATCCAGGTTCTCCCCTAAATTCCAACCTCTCCACCCGCCCGCTCCCCACACACCCTGCCAGGATTCCACCCCGGGGGGGTCTGGAATTTCTAGCCTCATGAATTTGTCTACTTCAGTCAGTCTACAAACTCATATATATCAACAGTTCAAAAGCGACTAACCCAGACATCATTTAATCTTCTAACACAATTAACTTCTGAACACAGGCAACAACCTCAAGGTGGAAAACCATCTCGGACAGGTGAAAAGCAGCTGAATCTGGTGGGTTCTGTGTTTTGGCTGCTTACTTGACACAGACACATTTTAAAGATACAGCTAATCTGAAACCAAACTTTAATTCACAATAATCTAGCTCAAGGAATATATGAAAACATATAATGCAGAATTGTTACCTACTTGAAGGATAATTAAGCATTGCTGCAGTCACACCCCTCTTCCCCACCCAATAAAGTCCTACAATGGTGATCTTCTTAAATTGGATACACAAATCTGTGCAACTGTCCACCGTGTTGATAGGTAAAATCTGGATCAACCAAGCTTCAGAATGACAATGTGCTGCTGCATCAAACCATGTTTAGAAACTGAACAGGGAGTAATTGGAGAGTTCAAACTAAACTTATACTTACTTGTTGAAATGCAAAAATAACCAGCAAAATCCCACCCATTCATTCTTGCTGTGTTTCTTCCCCCCTTCTGAAATATTACACTCACCAACTCCACACTGTGCCTCACAAGACAATGAAATGAAAGGAACATAGGAACAGGATTCAGCCATTTAGCCACTCAATACTATTCCACCATTCAATTAGATCACGGCTGGTCTGTACCACAACTCCAAGTTCTTGCCTTCGTTCCATATCCCTTAATACCCTTACCTAAGAAAAATCTATCAATCTCAGTTTTGACATTTTCAACTGACCTAGCCTCAAAAGATTTTTTTTTTGGGGGTGGGGGGGGAGAGTTCCAGATTTCCACTACCCTTTGTGTGAAGAAGTGCTTCCTGACATCACCCCTGAACGGCCTAGCTCAATTTTAAGGTCATGCCCCTTTGTTCTGGACTCCCCCACCAGAGGAAATAGTTTCTTCCAGGAAGTCAATGAGAAAAATATGTTTAAGGGCCTGAATGCTATGCCACTTGGTTTCCACTCCTCTTTAACCACTGCCTAGCCCTGCTAAGTATTCTATTTGCATGCAAGGTTGGGTGCCGCATTTTTGCTCATAAACACATGACTCAGCTAATCACAACAACTTGCATTTATATGGCGTGTTTAATGTAGTAAAACATCCTAAGGCGCTATATAAATGCCACATATGCACAGAACAGCCTTGCCCAGCAGCATTCTGGGGCACTACTAGGGAAACACTGGGCAAAAATTAATCGGGGCCATTTTTTTTTTGGCAGTACTCTTCCAACAGAGGATGGGCTCCAACTGCATTTCAAGGAAGAGCAGGGGAGTTATCCCCGGTGTCCTGGGGCCAATATTTATCCCTCAATCAAAATCACTAAAAAACAGATTATCTGGTCGTTATCACTTGCCCTTTGTGGGAGCTTGCTGTGCGCAAATTGGCTGCCGCGTTTCCTACATTACAACAGTGACTGTACTTCGAAAGTACTTCATTGACTGTAAAGCACTTTGGGACGTCCTGAAGTCTTTCTTTTTTCTTTTGCATCCATGCACACTTCTGTCCTCATCTGGTGACCACACAGCCATTTTCCAGAAGGTGTCACTGGATGTCAAAAGCAAGCAGGCACCCTGAGCTTGAGAACAGTGAGGCCTGTAATAAATCTGGTCATCTGATTGGACACAAAACAAAACAAAAATCCAACTGTCTGATTGCAGATTTCAAATCTCAAAGGAAGGATCTTCACTGTCAGGTTATACAATTAGAGGCAGCAGACACTGGCAGTGATATAGCTGTAAAGCAGCCTGTGTCCCCAGCTACCCAGGCCTCCAAACTGGAAGGTGATGCATCACACCAAGGAGCATCACTGCAGGAGAAACATTCCAGATATAATGGAAACCTCTGTTGATTTTTCTGTCTTTTTTCTGTCTTAATTTTTGAAAACTGTGAGAGGGGTATTTTGTGGAATTTACATATATTGCATACACTGATGGGAACACATCTATCTTCCTGATGCAGAATGAAACACAGAAAACAGTTTTTGTTTTTATTTAGGCGAGTAATAGGGGCCTCAGTATAGTGCGGCCAGTGCACAGTAAATCTCACTCTACTCCGCCTCAACCCCAAAACTAGAGAGCGCCCTGACTGCTCCAGTGGGGAGGGGCAGGGGGTTCGATTTTCTGCACCAATCTGTGCTGAAGAGTAGGCACTTTTCTGCTGTAGACATGGGAAGTGGATTAGAACTACTCAAACTAATTTCATGCAAAGCTCTTACAATTAGCACTTTAGAAAGGAGTCTGGATTGAACATGGACCCAGGTCCCTGAGGTGAAAGGACAGAGTGCTAGCCCACTAAGCCAACTGGTCCTGTCAAAGACTATTTCTGAGACTTAGGTGGAATCCTAAAAGTGGTGCAACCGTCCCAGCTGCTCCCGTCAGTTGGCTCAAGCTTCCTTCCCAACTACGATCCTGAGGAATAGATCATACAGAGGAGAAGCTGGTCTATTGTGTTGCCATCATTGTGATGTTGCACAATTTCTAATGACCTATATTTGCATTAGCTCAGAGGATGCAGTGACACACTACAAACAGGAGAACCACAGTATTATTATTATCTCAGATGGCTGATGTAAATGTAGAGCAACAATTATAATTTTAATAACACCAGTAATCCTACCCTATTCAGTTAGGGACGCAATGGAATTTCCTAACCAAGTACCAACAAACTACTAAGTAGCTCTGAGTCTTGCGCAATTTCACCTTTGGCAAAACTGCATCTTAGATTGGTTTCCAATTTTAATATAGATATAGATGATACAATACAAGATGGCAACTGCACCACAGTCTTTCCAAGAGATTTCTGGAATTCCTGGAGGTGGGCAGGGAAACAGCATGCGTGAAGCAGGGTCCCTCAGGATCCATCGTATGTTGATAATTGGACACCTTGTGTATTGCTTCATGTATCGAGGTCCACCTTTGCTCAAAAATAATGGGGGTGAATTTCCACAGAGGTTCTCCCACTCATCGACGTAACTTTGGCGGAAGAGCCGTGGTAACCCCGGAAAAACGTGTAATAACACTGATTATCATCATGGAAATTCACCCGCAACATCTAGGTCCCAAACACAGTCCTCTTGATTCCTTGATACCTTCTGAAGCCGTGGGAATATAAATTGATCAAAATTATGAAATCAGCCTCGGAAAGTCCATCTCAGACTTCAAAAGGCCCTTAAACTCCAAACTGCCCTGGCTCAGGTAGGAAATGCCAGAGCCTGAGATATCAGGAGACATCTTAATCCGACAGGTTGAATTATGTCTATAAGTGGCAACTCAACCACGGCTCCCCGTCGGTATTAATTGTGAAGCCTGACAATCCCCTCTCCTGTCAGGATTGTAAGTCTCTTCCATCTTTCACCAGGGGCAGGTCTGGGTTCAACTGCAAGCTTGGGAAGGGAGAGGTATCTTTAGAGATCTGAAAAAGAAATCACACAACATCTGTGTGAAGTGCTCTCTGATGGCTTAGCGCAGAGGTGTCCAAACTATGGCCTGTGCACCACATGTGACCTTCAAGCCCTGGCAATCTAGCTCATGAAGCTCGTATTACATTTATCTTTCTTATTGCCTGGTTTGTCCTGTTTGAACTTGTTAGCTTGGGAGGTTTGGAAAGGGCTGTTCTCTGCACTGTTGCCCTGTTGCTGAATAAACCGAAATAACAATCTGTCAGTGTCAGCAGCTTGAGACATATACAAATTAATGGGAACATGGAACATAGATTTAAATTTGTTTTGGCCCACAAGGCTCTATGATATGCATCGGAGTGGTCTATGAAGACAAAGGGCTCAGACAATCCTGGCTTAGCAGCTTTACAAAGCGAGAAGCTGAGACACACAGACCAGGAAGATCCTAGGTTCGATCACAATCCTGTGTTGAGTAAGCCATCAGTTGGGGTGGCAGAGGGAGATGCAACTGGGCCTCAGTGCCTCTCTAATTTAGAGAGGGAAAGATTTCTACTCCTGATTGCTATCCAGCAACATCTACTGGAAGAGAGTGTATTTATGTCGAGTGAGAACAGGATCAGGTTCAGCTATGACAGCCGCCCCCCTGTCAATACCTTGTCCACACTCATTGTTCTGACGTGTATATGAATAATGGTGGCATGAGTGAGGTACCATTTGGAACCATACCCCGGCATCTGTCAACAACTTCAGGTGATCACAGAAGGAAGGAGATAATTACACAGAAATTACAAAATGGAAATAGGCCATTCAGCTCAACCAGTCCGTGTTGGTGTTTATTATCCACTTGAGCAGTTGTCCTAATCACATGTGCCCGGCCTGTTCCCATTAATTTTTATTCCCTTTCCTTCAACCACCTATCTAACCTATTCTTAAAAGTTAGCATGATCTCTACTCCAATCACTAACTCCAGTAGTGCAATCCACAACCTTCTGTGTCAAAATGTTGCTCCTGTTCTCTACCCTAAGTCTCTCATTTTTAATCTTATATCTATGTCCCCTCGTCCTACAACCCTCAATCACTGGAAACTCTCTGCTTCTACCTACCATATTCCATACCTTCATAATTTTAAACACCGATATCATATCACCCCATATTCTCCTCTGCTCCAAGAAAAACGCCCTGCGGACAATATTTTTGTGTCTCACTACCGCCCTGTGTGAACGGGGCAGTAACAAGATAAATTTGTTTTGAAAAACCTACCACTGTCTTCTTGCCCGGGCCCGCCTGTTGCGATTTTTGAGCGGGCCTCGAAACAGGCGAGAGTCTCATTAAAGTATTTAAATCGGGATCCAATGCCGTATTTAGGATCCCGATGCAATTTTGGTCTTCTGCGTGCTCCGCCCAGTCCAACTCAGTACCGGGCAGCGAACCAGCGTTCCTTGTAGGCTGCTCCAAAAAAGTCCGCCTTGCCAATAATGACTGCCCCTGCTGTCCCCACAAAGGTCATCTCACCTGCTGCCGATCCCTCCTTAAAGACCCACCTCCAGCTCGTCTCTATGGGGGAGCTGTCGGATCTTGGAACCCCTCTCGATTTTGAGCTACCTGATCATCACTGGCAGCTCGTCGATATTATTTAACGAGGCATGACCACGAAAATGGCTCAGGCCTCCGGCACACTTTATCGAGCCCACCGCCCGTCCGAAAACAAAAATCGCCCCCTCCCCTTCCAATTTTTCAAGTCTTTCCAGACTAAAGACAAACTCAAGAAAAAGTCCGTAAGAGTCTTGGGGGAGGGAGGGGAAATTCGGTTGATTTGCGCCTCCCATTAGCGCCCTAATGCCTCTCGCTAACGCCTCTCGCGAAATTCAGCGGGAGGTTAGCGGCGGCAATAACCGTTAGCGCCCCGCGGTGCTGCGCCTCCGGCGATGACGTCATCGCCGTGTGCAGTGCCCTGCTTGCGATCTTCGGTAGCGCCCCCTGACTTACCGCCGGACGCTCTGTCCAACAGGATCAAGGGGGCCTACCTGCGGCCGGGGCGGCACAAATTAAAGGGGAGGTGCCGGGCGGCCATTTTTGTTGCTGGCCACCTGCTAGCACCTGCCCCCGTTGCTGTCCCCGGCCTCCTGTGAAGTCCCCCTCCCCGCGGAGTGCCGGCTGCGCTCCTTGAGCCCGGCACTTCCCTCGAGTGCCGGGCTCTTTTGCCGACACTCCGATCCCTGTGCTAGGCCCCTCCCCTTTAATAAGGGGAGGAAGGCCTGCAGTACCACGGCGCGATGTGCTGCGATATTCACTCGCACTTCCAGTAGCTCCCCGCCTCCCTCTTGGGGCGCTACCAGTGAATTTCCAGCGTGGGGGCGCTAAATTTTCGGGGAGCTAAAAGTAGCCCCCCAGCAAAGTTAGCGCCCCAAATGGGGCACGACCCAATTTGGCCCCTTGATGTCCACCCTTTCATCAGAGGTTGGCCTCCAACTGTATTCATGATCTTGATGTCTACTCTTCCAACAGAGGATAGGCTCCAAATGCACTCAAATTACAAACATGGATATCAAAGGAGGAGGTGCAATCAAGAGAGTCTTGCAAGCCTCATGCTCCAGTGTGAATGAACTGCAGTTTCAATTTTTAACCTTAAGCCTGAGGCAAACCTGTAAATCCAGTGATTGCATGAAGAATTCAACAATAATGTTCACAACAACACTGGTATCAATCTAGCACCGTCTCTGATACCCCATTGTACTCAGACGCTGGTGCAGTACAGCAGAATCTGCAGGAGCAGCTTTACTGAGGTGAAGCCCAGTTACATTGGTCCCAGGTACATATTGCTTGCAGGCACAGCAATTATCCGTGGTAGTTTACTTGCATTTTATTTTAGAAAGTGTTGGCCCTCATAAGCTGCTTTTATTTTGCGCTGAGACTGGACAGTATGTTCGTGGCACTGGCGCCCAATGTCTGGCTGGCATGAAATATAAAAGCAACTATAATGTTATCCTCTTGTACTTGCATTGGACCAAGCATTTCCCTCATCAAATACTGGGCAGTCAGCTCTTTTTAGAGGTCTCAGTACTATCAGTGTAAGAAACAGCAAAGGGGACAGATGAGCACTGTACAGTAGACCTTTAGTACTGCATTAAGAGAGACGCTGGCACAGGGTATAAAAAGAGAGGCCACACCAGAGGAGCATAGGAATGGAAATCTCAAAATGGTGAACTGTATGTGGGAACGGGAGTATATATAGGTGTGTTCCTTGAAGGCCATAGATTAGTCTCATTTTATAGCTAATCCAACAGAACCTAACAGTCCTTAATGCTAACACTATTTCTAGGAAGTGGGACAGAATTTTATTTCCCAAGTGAGCCAGATCTGCATAAGCAAATATACACACACAAAGCCTAAATTAAAATGTACTCGTTTAAGATTCATGCTTAGCCTATTCCCTGCAACAAAATCTATAGAACGTTACTCTCAAACTGAACCTGAAGTCCACAGTCACATAATTGCCCAATATTTGCCATCTCATTTAGAATTTGGTTCTTATTTTTATAAGATTGCAGAAAGGATTGGAGTTCCAGTGTGACGTGTCAAAGAGACTGTAGGAAGTGGCAGAACCACCCATGGTTCTTCAGCCAAAGTGTAAATTGCCCCACTCTGCTCTGAAGAGGTTGGTTATAGAACAGCGTCGTTCGATACCTCAGGGTTGGCCATTCACTGGCCTGTGTTGTGGTGAACAGTATGGAGAAATTATAAAGTAACCTAAGCAATAATCAGACAAATCTTCAAACGCTATATGCAGCACACTGAACTCTTCAAAACTGAAATCTTCAATGGCCGTCCCCTTTTAGGTTTACCTTTTTCCAAGAGATCAACGGCCTGGTTTTTAAAGTAGTCTTAGTTCTCAATTTGAGGATATTGCACTGCATGTCCAAGAGTCCATTTTGTGCAAACAAGGTTTAAAGTCGGAGGAACTCAATAGATACATAACTCTCAGTTCAGCACCAATAGCTCCTCGTATTTTTCAAAAGATGAACTAAATATGGCTTGTGAAGAAGTGATGCCTCAAGGATATTATAATGTGCTCTGTCAATATTTCTATTGCAAACCCCTGTTTCTGGTATCCTACTGGTAGCTTCTAGGTAAGGTACTATGGCAGCAAGCTTAACTTTGGTCAAAGTGATCTGGATTCAAGGCTTGGCATGCATGGGGTTGAAAATTCTTGGCCCTGCTCTGCTGGTGAAGCAGGCTCCACTGACCTCCACTTTTGACCCTGCTGGAGTCACTTCATTCTAATAGGCATCAAGGGGTATGGGGAAGAGAGCGGGAATATGGTACTGAGATAGAGGATCAGCCATGATCATATTGAATGGCGGAGCAGGCTCGAAGGGCCGAATGGCCTACTCCTGCTCCTATTTTTCCATGTTTCTATGTTTCTAATACCAGCAGCAGGCACCCACCAGAGGGGGAAGGTGGTGGGAAAAGCAGCGCTGGCAAAGCTGCTGGTGCTGCAGCTGATGCCACCCAACAATGGAAATGTCAGACTACTCCAATCGGCCCCTTTTAAACTAGGGTTGAAATAAATCATGCTGCTGGGATTTTAACTTGGGGGTCTAAGCCACAATCCCTAGGTAGGCCCTGCTTCCACCTCTCAAAGGATATGAACCCAGGTTCATCCTGGCATTTAGGTAGCCATGCGTTAGAGAGGTCAGGGCCGAGGAATTTCCTGCCCCGCCCACACTCCGACCTCGTGGGCCGTGTTTGGTTTGGACGACTGGCTTTCGCCAGGAATGCGTCTCTGACCCTGTGGAAATTCGGGGTCCCCTCTTTATATATTAATATATATTTGCGCAAAAAAAAAAATCAACAAGAAGTTCAACACCAAAATTTCAAGAGCTGTCCTGCCAACTCAAAGGGTAAATGTACTGCTTGCCATAGTACTGAGTAATACAGAGCAGAAAGATCCCTGGTTCGAATCCTGGGGTCTGTGCTGAGCAATCTAATCTCAGTCAGAGCGGTGGTAGCAGTCTTACAACTGATCTCAGTGCCCCTGGGCTGGGTGTGGTGGCGGAGGGGAGGGGGATGGGTGAAAATCAGCCAAATGTACCCGTTCCTGATCCAGTTACTCATGTTGGAAAGTACATATGAGTGGATGTTGAGGGAGAACAGGATCAAGCCCACTGTGATGGCCTGCACAGTCAAATAGCCCGCCAACACTCACTGTCTACGCTCACACATGAAAAATACCACTTGGATGAAGGGGTAAAAGTACCAGAGGCTGAGCAGCACATGTGGAACTTTATTCCAGCATAAGTCACTGCCTTCATAGAAGAAAATTGGAAAGCATATTTCTTAAAAAGGAATCTGTTCAAAAACTCTCAACGGTGCAAAAAAAATCTAAAACCCAAAACATTCAACACTGTCTTTGATGCAAAACAACTTCAGAAAATGAAAATCATAGCCTCAAAAGAAAGTTTTAAATTCAGACAAAAAAAATGTGTGTGGGTCTAAAAATGGACTAAACTATGTGGCTTAGTAAATTAATTTCATGCTTTGCCCTTGTAAACATTCAAAAAGCCACACATTTGACTTCTGGCTACACAAAACACTGGATTGGAATGTAATTTATGCAACAATCACTGACTGAGTTGTGGAAATTGAACTCACTGTTCACTTGGTATCTCTCTTGCCTCTGGGTTAGAAGGTTGTGGGTTCAAGCCCCACTATAGGACTTGAGGTAATAATCTAGGCTTACAGGCCAGTGTATTACTGAGGGAGTGCTGCATTGTTTGAAGAGGTGCCCTTCAGATGAAACTTTAAAGCAAGGTTCGGTCTGCTACTAATGACCCCGTGGCACTCTCCAAGAGCAGAAGGCTCTGGCCGGCATTCCTTCCTCACCCAACACCACCAAAAAACCTCCCAGAAACTAGTCATTTATCTCTGGCATGTTGCTGGTAGGGGATGGCTGTTGCAATTGGTGACATCGCATCAAACACTTTTTAAGATAGTTCCACGCGCTGTATAAATGCAAGTATTACTCTTATCAATGTCATTTTTATTTTCTCCAAACATCACATAGCGTAGCCATTGATTTCAGTCTTTGTGGTCCCAAACATGGAGATCAAAGCAGTTAGCACAGAGCGTTTAAAAGACAAGCGCCGGAACTTTCTGCCGGGGTTCTCCTGATCGCCTGCTGTAACTTCGGCAGCTCGGGAGAAACCCCGAGAGAAACGGTGTACACGGCTGTTTACGTTCTTTCTCTGGGTTACGGTAGGGGTTCGGGGAAACCCCACAAAAATTCTACCCCAAACGCATTCATTTAATTGCTTTGCGCTAAATTATTAATAGGTACGTGCGTAAAAGTATGTTATCGTCGGCTCTTAATTAATTGAGCCGTAAAATCGGCTCCATTTCTATCTCACTAAAGCTATTCCATAGAATCACAGAAATTAAAGCACAGCAGCACACCAGCCATCCCACCCCCCCTGCGCCAGTGCTGGCTTTTCAGCTGGAGGACAGAATTCGCAAGGAGTTCCGCCAGTCTCCTGCTGTAACTCCAGTGGAATTCCCCCACCGGGGAAACAGCAATGACCCAGGATGTGCAGGGTCTCTGCCATTCCTGAGAGTTCCTGCGGGGTCTAGTAAGAGGCAGAACCCCTGTTGGCCATTACTTGGACACCCAGTCAAGTTGGGGAGGTGGGGGGGGTGGGGATGATACTGCTAGGAATTCCCACGTCCATGGCCTACAAGGAACCTGCGTGGTGTCATATCTTAGGCTGGTACACCAGAGGAGAAGAGGCAAACTGGCCTCCAATTCTAGTGCAAATAGGCCCACTCTGGTGGGCTGAACCACTACGGCTTGCCATTTCCACTGGGACCCATCCACCCACCCAAGTTTGGGCCCATCATGTTTCCCCATATCCTTTTATATTCCTCCTTTTCAAATTCTTACTCAATTCCCCTTTAAGTGATGTTATAATCTTTGCCTCAATAGTCACTTGAGGATAGAATTTTATAATCTTTTACATCAGTGATTATGATAGTAATACATTATAATAAATATGGACCTATACGCACAAGCTTTTTGTGTGAAAGTTTACAAAACCTAAGTCAAACAAAATCCCACTTGTTTGAGAAGGAGTCCTGTTTACAGTGACAAGCTGAGAGGGTACAGCTTGAGTCCTGCTGTTTAAACAGTTGTTCTCCCTCATTTACAAAGAAGCAAAGTGACTCCAGCTTTGCAAACGACACTTGTGCCTGTCACTTCACCTTTGAACCCTCGACACTTTACTTATGCACGTGCCCAGTTTATTGCTGGGGAAGGGTTCACGAGTGCCTTGGCCTTGGCTGGGGCTGATTTAACATAGGAAAGCCTAGTTTTTCTACTGACTGCACACTACACAATACCCGACTAACGGTGATTAGTAATGTCACCAGATGAAACATTCCATTTCACAGCACAAGGATGTCACAACAAGACTGATGGCACAACAATCATTCAAAAAACATTTGCTTTCTTTAAACCATGAATCACATACATCCATAAATCACATCATTACAAAATCCCACTGAAGTGTACCTTCATTTATCGTTTTAACTACATGCAGTTCCAGTTTATTTTGCTAAGAAGTATAAAATGTTTTGTTCTCCTCTTAACTGTTTTCCCTGTTGATTTATCAGGTATGTTATTGGTGATCATGAATGGATGAAGAGGGTGGGGGGGGGGGGCGGGGAGACCAGATCATGGGTTTATCTACCACAATACAGAGTGTATTGTTGTATACTAGGATACAAGGACAGCCCTCCTTCAGCACCAGTAATTGTACTTGCACACACCCTCCAAGAGGTGGACCACAAATGAAACTCAAGCTTCACTTGAGAAATGTGGCTTTCAGACAGCACCAAGTCATCCTGCTGACTGAACCATGTCAGCTCCTACCCCGCAGCAATCAGAAGCAAAAAGCAGTGTGCATCTCCCACAATTCCTTGCACTTGATGTTCAAGATGATGGATGTGCTCACACAAAGCAGCAGCCGCACTCAGTGTCATGCTCTCTCTCTCTCTGTGCTGTGTGCATGTCAGTGTTTGAACCAAATCAGATTCTTCCCAACCCCCCCCCCCCCCCCCCCGCTCCAACCCACTGCTAAACAAACTCAAAGAACACTGTTTTGGATTGGACTGGGTTAATTCACCTCACAGTCATCTCGATTGACTGAGTAGATGGTGCTAGAGACCTATTTTCATTTGTATTTCTTGTAAACTGTAGTAACCTTTTGGGCACTAAGTGGTTTTCTTTATACTAGAATTGATTTCCCATCAGCTAATCCCAATATGAACAATATACTCAAGTTGGAAACTACAATACATGAGTGGCCCAGCAGTTCTGGCAGACTACCTCACAGCTGAATTAGTAAAGGCCTTAGAGAGACTGCCTTGCAGCCCAATGTCGTAGGCAACAGAGAGCTTCTCTCACAGACCAAGGTTCAAAACACTGTAGTATCAGATGCAGTAGAAAGCCTTCCTCATAGCCCAGTGATTAGGAATGCCTCATAATATAGTCCAAACTCTCAAGCCCAATGTCTGGACAGGCTTGGTAACAGACAATAGAGAGCCCTTCTCATGGACCAGGGCTGGAAAGGCCAGGTATCTGTATAAGTAGAAATCTGGCCTCTTGGGCTCTGTGGTTGGGGAGGCCTGGCATCAGAGACAGTAGAAATCTTGTCTCAATCTCCAGTTGTCAAGGAAGCTCGACATTATAGTAAATGGGTCTGCTTTACACCAAAGTGGTTGGGAGACCTTGTAACACAGACACTAGACAGCCTCCCACACAGCAGAATGGTTGGTGTAGCCTGTTAGTAGAGAGCTCATCATCCAGCCTAGCAGGTCCAGGTCAAAGTGATCTGGAAACAGAATTAGCATAGCTTCCCAGCCCAAGTGTTGTGGGCCAAGTAACTCCCCATGCTGCTCGGCACCTAAATCTGCCACCTGCTGCTGGAAACAAATTTTGTTCCGCTGTAAACTGGGTAACTGGATGGAGTTAAACCTGTGGTGAGATGGTGGGGCGGGGAATGAAAACAGAAAAATACCCAATTGATTTGGTAAACTAGAAGCAGAGACTATCCCACTAATTTAGGCGGCCGTGGTAGGCGGCTCTTGTGGTGAAATGAAGCAACAACAACTTGTATTTATATAGCGCCTTTAACGTAGTAAAGCGTCCCAAGATGCTTCACAGGAGTATTATAAGACAAAAATGACACCGAGCCACATAAGGAAAAATTAGGGCAGGTGACCAAAAGCTTGGTCGAAGAAGTCAGTTTTAAAGAGCGCCTTAAAGGAGGAAAGAGAGGTAAAGAGGCGGAGAGGTTTAGGGAGGGAGTTCCAGAGCTTAGGGCCTAGACAGCTGAAGGCACGACCGCCAATGGTTGAGCGATTATAATCAGGGATGCTCAAGAGGCCAGAATTAGAGGAGTGCAGATATCTCGGGGGGTTGTGAGGCTGGAGGAGATTGCAGAGATAGGAAGGGGCGAGGTCATGGAGGGATTTGAAAACAAGGATGAGAATTTTGAAATCGAGGCTTTGCTTAACCGGGAGCTAATGTAGGTCAGCGAGCACAGGGGTGATGGGTGAATGGGACTTGGTGCGAGTTAGGACATGGGCAGCCGAGTTTTGGATGACCTCAAGTTTACGTAGGGTGGAATGTGGGAGGCCAGCCAGGAGTGCGTTGGAATAGTCAAGTCTAGAGGTTACAAAGGCATGGATGAGGGTTTCAGCAGCGGATGAGCTGAGGCAAGGGCGGAGACGGGCGATATTACAGAGGTGGAAATAGGCGTTCTTAGTTATGCCGCGGATATGTGGTCGGAACCTTATTTCAGGGTCAAATATGACACCAAGGTTGCGAACAGTGTGGTTCAGCCTCAGATAGATGTTAGGGAGAGGGATGGAGTCAGTGGCTAGGGAACGGAGTTTGTGGCAGGAACCGAAAACAATGGCTTCGGTCTTCCCAATATTAAATTGGGAGAAAATTTCTACTCATCCAGAACTGGATGTCGGACAAGCAGTCTGACAATTTAGAGACCGTGGAGGGGTCGAGAGCAGTGGTGGCGAGATAGAGCTGGGTGTCATCAGCATACATGTGGAAACTGACGCTGTGTTTTCGGATGATGTCGCCAAGGGGCAGCATGTAGATGAGAAATAGGAGGGGGCCAAAGATAGATCCTTGGGGGACACCAGAGGTAACGATGTGGGAGCGGGAAGAGAAGCCGTTGCAGGTGATTCTCTGGCTACGATTAGATAGATAAGAATGGAACCAGGCGAGTGCAGTCCCACCCAGCTGGATGACGGTGGAGAGGCGTTGGAGGAGGATGGAGTGGTCAACTGTGTCAAAGGCTGCAGACAAGTCGAGAAGGACGAGGAGGGATAGCGTGCGAATTGGGATTGAAGTAATAAGGGAAAAAAATCTAACTTAGTGCATTACAATGAGTATATATGATTGAAACCTCTTCCTGCCCTACTTGGTACAAACTACCCAGTATGGTAGTGAGTCATACGGACCAGGAAATTTACAGGTTCAAGCCCTGATCTGCAATGAGTTAGCCAATTGTGATTGTAGGAGGGGGTGAGAGAGGGGGTGTTTAGCTTAAGTTTCCCAAGACACAGAGGAGAAAAGTAGACCAGGCTTGCTGCTCCTGAGCACTGTCCAGTCCCCTGCTGGAAAGTGCACGTGAGTGAGAACAGGAGCGAGCAATTTATTTGTGCACACTCTCAATTTCCTCACACACTTCAGGAATGGTCACTTGGACAGTGTACGGACTGCTAGCAAACATGGAGCAGTACAGAATCAGGACCTTCAGTAGAGTGATATGGGAAGAAAATTCGAATGAAAAACAAATCACCTCATCACACACTCTTTCCCTGGGCTCTTCAACATGGACCCTGTTGAACATCTGTAATTACCTGACTACAATTGCTTCAGTTTTACATTTTATTAACACGACACTGAAGTATTATTACTGACACCCCTGCTTTAAAGTCAGCCCCAACACATAAACCCACGCACACGCGCACAATGCTAGTTGGCCGAGATAAACTGACAAGTCAATTGCTGCATAGGGATACTGATCCCTCAAATGATTCATTTCTATATGGTCTCCAGCAGTGCAAGCAAGCCTGCAGCTGTTGTCACTAATGCAGCAGAGCACAATCTCAGAGACAAGTCGACTAAACGATTGAAACAAAGCAAGGCTTTGCTGTGCAAAATGCAATATACTTTATACAACACAGCATATACATCTATAAATAATTACCACACTGTAGACTACTACATCAATCTAATTGTGGTGAAAATTAAAACAAAGCCATTTTATATTTGCAATGGTAACCAATATGATATCCAAATACTCTTCTGTAATAGATTGCTATTATAACTCACGCCCTCATATGCTTCTGTTGGAAAACTATAGCATCTGACCCGTGCAGGACTGCATTCACATACACATTTCCATGGGTTTCAGTTGGAGAATAGTAGAGGTGTTGGAAATTTGGGCCTTCAGCAGACCCATTTGTTAGCAAGCACAAACAAGTTCAAAGGGGCACTCCACCAGCATAAGTGCCAGGCAGCGCCCGCCGCTGCACTCCACTCCTGACCCTGTTGAAGAACCTGGGGTCAAGGGGAACTCACTCACTTTGTGTTTTGTCAGTGCGTCTTGGGCACCCATCAGAAGAGTTGTGAGTCGCTGGGCAGCTGCTAGTTCTTCACTTGGCACCACTGGCCAGTGAAATCAGCCCTTTTCATCAGGGCTGATTTTAACCGTTGGGCTTTATTAACATGCCACCTGCCCGCTTCCCGCCGGTTATGGGCAGGAAGCAGCTGCCAGTTTTTGGAAAATCAGGCGGCCAAGTACTCAGGAAAGTGTGGGGAAGGGAGTTCTGGCTGGCCTCGTGGTAGGGAAGGGGGTGGAAGAGTCCCAGGCAAGTCAAGCCTAAACTCCTCCTGTTCCTCCTGACCCCACAAAGGACAGTAAAAAAAAAACACAGCTGGAGGGCCTCTTCATACGGTTGGAAATATTTCTGCATTTGAAATTTTGCCACAAAAGTGTCAAAAGGGTCCCCTGTACCAACACACCACCCCACAAATTCAAAGGTTCCCGGACCTACAAAAAAAAGAAACTAATGCTGGCAGGATGACATGGCACACTGTATCTCCCATTTGTTGGGTCATGGATCATGGGCTGACATCTGCAATTCCTGACAATGAGTTCCCAAACACACGCCTCCTAGCTGCGACTACAGAGCAACATTGGGCAGCGTGGCACTGGGCAGAGACTTTGGGAACTGGTCTTCTGCCCATTCTCTTAGCTGAGGTAGGGGCGCAGGGGACAATAGGAGGGGAAAACAGCAAGACATCAAAATAAAATAGATCACCACAAAGAAGAAAGTTAAAATGAACATACAGAAATAGCAGAATGAATTAAATTACCATTTGATTGAAATTACTGTTCTGAGATGACAGGTGGAGCAGCTTTGGTCACAAAACTGCATTTTACTCAATAGTCTGATATTCCAATTGTCTCTATTTTGGTTCTAAAACAAGCATTAATTACTGTCTAACAAGTATACTAGAAATACTGGCCTAGTGGTTAAAAAGGTAAATGAAAAGAAATGTGCTTGTATCGAGCACACTCAAACATACTGCGTTCTGTAAAACATTTTTACTTAAAATACAACTAAAAATGATTGACTATCTTCACAACTAAAGTTATTCTTTTAAATAAAATATTGATCTGACCCAGGGATCAAAGTGCTGCTTATGATGCTCACAATCAGCGCCTTGCCATTGTGTTCACCGGCAATGCAACGCACGCAGCATACAAAGGGTTAGAAAGGACCTGATGGAGCACACGCCTCGGGAATCAGTCTGAGTCCTTGTAATACTAATGTAATGAGATATAATGAGCTCTGTATGTGTCCAAGCTCAATGACAACGCAAGCCTCCCCTTCCATTACAGAGGGCAGTTAGTGGGTCGAGCCTGCTTCAGGAGCTGCTCGCTGAGGGCTCAGTCTCGCTCATCCACATTGTTTATGAATGGGCTGCATGCAAAAGACGTTGCTTAAATGGATCTGAGTCAGATTGGTCTTGTTTCCTTTGCTAATTGGAGGTTGTTTAAACACGCAGTGTTTCCATTGGTCTCGCTGACTGCATGGTAAACACAATTGCTGAAACAGAACGCCAATCCAATAAAGGTATCGCAGTTCAATGTGAGGAGGCAATTACTGCAAGGTCCCATGTGTGCCTTAACAGCTTAAGGGGAAAAGGGAAAAAAAAATCCAGTTGAAAAGGCAAAACCAAAAATCGGATCCCAGCTCAGTGTCACATGGAAGCCTACAAGGCTTAACTGTTACTGGGTTGACGGAGGACAGGGCTGGATCAATCCCCAAACCGACTGAAGACCCGCGTCATTATTAGTACTCTGTATTTCACTCCCCATGCAATAGCCTAGAAACACAACACATGGAAAGCACGCATCAGAGCTCTCAATTTGTCTCTGAAAATCCAGGACTGTCCTTGAATAGCCCTACTGGTCCTACATTTCAAATTGATTCAGTTGTATCTCTGACTAATGCAAAAATTGGTACAAAATGTACTGTTTATGTATGAAAACTCTACTTTCTCCCTTATTTGGGCTGACCTAAGAGGGCGATTGCTCATACATGAGCACAGAAATACTCAACATAACACGGAGTGACAGTGGCAGCAAAGAGTACAACTGCTTTGGCAGCAATTCTCTTGAAATTGGATTTGCAAGTTTGAGACATCTGACGCATAAGCAAAAAGATGAAATGGTGTCAATACCAAGATGACCCCATGTTCAATCACTGGTGTATGTCGTTGATGTCGGCAAGCGTAGAGCTACAGTGGTACAAATGATCTCGGTGCCCTAGCTAAGGAGAGCAAAATCAAGATTGCTGTGCAGTGACCTGAGCTGGAAAGTGCAAGCGAGGCTCGGATTGGGATTGACTGTGGTGCCCTCGCCAGTCAAATAGCCAGCCTACACTCACTACTTAAGCTTAAAAGATAAGAATGGCCACTTAGGTGAAGCACTGGAGGACTGCTGCCACTCGTGAAACTGCAGCTTAGCAAGAGGTAGCACCATCAGGAGAGGAGGACAGTAAACGGGAGTAATATTTACGGGGGAAAAAATGAAATGAACATTAGATCATTTTACCTTGCTATACAAATGTGCAAGTTATTTCTTTCTGAGGTTTGTGGGTCTTTTCCCAATTTTCTCCTCTCCTCTCCTAAAGGCAATGGGCCTGAAATTCTGGAAATCCCGCTTGGCTGGTGGAAGTTTGGCACAGTGGAACTCCCGGCTGCCCAATCCTGTCTCAAATCCTGAGGATAGGGCCATCTGCATACGAAGGGTGGGGGGGGGGGGAGGGCGGCGGGTGGGAGAGGAGGAACTGGGGCAGCACCATGTCGCTCCAAGGGCAGAAGAGAGGCCCAAGGAACAAATGTTCTTCTTCAGTTCACAAATGGAGCAATTGGGGCTTCTGCTTATTGTGATTGATCCCTTCTAGGATCTTTGGCCGTCCACTTGTGGCCCATTCTTGGTGGGAAGTAGACCGGTGGCATGTTAATGAGGCCTTGGAGTTAAAATAGCCTGGGCCTGATTTCTGCCACAGCAGGTGAGTTTCTGACTCAGCTCAAAAACCCACCCGGAGTTATTGGGGCCAACGACCGTAATGGTCATCCGACTATTTGAGGGACATTACAGCTGAACCCACCTTATGTTGAGATAAGGCAAGTAGAGTAGACCAGAAATCGAACCTAGGACCATTTGGTTTATGTGGCTCAATAGCGCAAAGATGGGGGTACCTTAAGGCTTCTGTTAGTAATGCCTGAAGTTTCTATAATAATGCAGTGAGAAGTGGGCAAATAAATTAAAACATAGCACCCCCCCGCTTAAGCTTTGATACATGGTGTGGTCAGGAAATGCATAACAGACAGTATTTGACCTGTTGTACTAGTGGGCCAGTAAGAAGTTACAGCTCAATGTTTAATTCAGATGTGCGTTTTAACATGAATAAGGGAGGTGCTATGATTTCATATATGTGGGTACGTTACAGCAGTTGGATACTGGACCACTGCTACTTCAAAGGCTTCTAGGTTTGGTGATATTATTGCCTTTTAGATTCCGCCCAGTTTCTGAACTGCAGCAAGCTGCCTTGCTTTTTGTCGTGTTTGTGCGCTAATTGATTTTGCTGCACCAAGGACGATTGTGGCCTGCACCATCAATCAGGACTTTGAACAATCAGTAAACAAAGGTCCAAAGGTCTACAATTGGCGTTGAATACACTACTACTTAGCAGTTAGGGTGTTTAAGCTGCTGGGGATGCTAAAACCCTACACAAGTAACAGCAACATTTTATTCAGCTACATTCCCTCACCCCCCTCCCCCACCCCCACCCCACACACCCACACACACACCATTCCCTGGGCAAACAGGTGACTTGCTTTGAAGCCTCTGGACTTTATAACTAGCTTCTAGGAAATATCTAAGCAACCTGGGTTGACACCCTCCAATTAGCTTTTCATCCTCCCTTTCAAGAACCACCCCCCTTCCTATCAACTAAGATGAGGCAATATTCTGTGGTGCAGCGCACTGTACCACAACGCACTGTACCCACTTGCCTCACTCTTATTACACCTCCACAGAAGACTGGTTTCTCCTAAGGTATGAGTTTGCCTCTTTTGTGCCAATGAAATGATTTCTGAAGTGTAGTCACTGTTGTTATATGGGCAAACGCAGCAGTCAATTTTCACACAGCAAGGTCCCAAAAACAGCAGGTAGACTCGTTAATCTGAAATAACAACAGAAAATGTTGGAAACACTCAGCAGGTCAGACAGCATCCATGGAGAGAGAAACAGAGTTAACATTTCAGGTCTGTGACCCTTCGTCAGAACTGGGAACAGTTAGAGATGTAACAGATTTTAAGCAGGTGCAGAGGCAGGGAAACGGGGGGAGGGGAGGAAAGAACAAAAGGGACGGTCTGTGATAGGGTGGAAGGCAGGAGACATTAAGGGCTGGATTTTGCCAATGGGGAGCTTTTGGAGGCGGGACTCCCACTTGTCGGGTTTCAGTCCCGCCTCCATCAACTTCTTGCCAACCCACGCTATTTTCCCTTGATTGACCTTGTTAAGCCCGTAAGGAAAAGCCGGTTACAGAGAACGTCAACGTATGACGTTTCATCTGTCAAAAATTTTCGCTCGCTTATCACTTTAATTCTCCGCTCCACTCCCACTCTGACCTCTCTGTCCTCGGCCTCTTACACTGTTCCAATGAAGCTCAACGTAAGCTCAAGGAACAGCACCTCATCTTTCGATTAGGCACTTTACAGCCTTCTGGACTCAACATTGAGTTCAACAATTACAGACCATAACCTCTGCCCTTTTTTTTCAGGCGGCAGCTGTTGATGATTCTGCCATCCCCATTTGCAACATTTAATCTCTCCTGCCTTCCACCCTATCACAGACCGTCCCTTTTGTTCTTTCCTCCCCTCCCCCCTTTCCCTGCCTCTGCACCTGCTTAAAACCTGTTACATCTCTAACTGTTCCCAGTTCTGATGAAGGGTCCCGGACCTGAAACGTTAACTCTGTTTCTCTTCTCTCCACGGATGCTGCCTGGCCTGCTGAGTGTTTGCAGCATTTTCTGTTGTTATTTCCGATTTCCTGTATCTGCAGTATTTTGCTACTGCAGACTTGTTAATCTGTTTTGGTAGTGTTGGTTGAGGGATAAACATTCACCAGGACAATCGTCCCTGCTCTTCTGTGAATAGTGTCATGGCATCTTTTACATCAAGCTGAGCAGGCAGATGGGTTTCAGTATAACATCTCAACTAAAAGGCAGCACTTAGGAACATAGGAATCTCTAGACAAAAAAATGACCAAGGCCCATCTTGTTTGCCTTCCATCATCCTGGTAATCCTATGATACAATGATAATGGAGTTGTTGACTAATCATAGCAATCAATCTCTATCAATTTCACCCAGAAGTGACACGAGGAAAACCTTAGTGTTGTAGAGCTTTGGGAACCATAGGTCCAAAGTCACCTTTTGCCTCCCAATCATGCTACCCTTACCATATGTCATGTCTCAAATTACATATATACTTTATCACAAAATGTTATTTTCTGAAAGAAACCTATCTAATTTGCATTTGAATGAACCAATACTAACTGCTTCCACCTCCCGCTGTCTCCCGAGGCAGTCTGTTCCTCAGATTGACCACTTGCTCACTGATTGCGCAGACTAGTTTTGAATTTACCCCCTTTAAGGGCAGGCCATGTCCTCTGGTTCTACTGTTCGGGACAAGGTGAAAGAGCTTGTCATGGTCTACATGAGCAGAGAAGGTTAAGAGGGGATTTGACAGAGGTGTTCAAAATCATGAATGGTTTAGATAGAGTAAATAAGGAGAAACTGTTTCCAGTGGCAAAAGGATCGGTAACCAGAGGGCACAGATTGAAGGTGATTGGCAAAAGAACCAGCGGTGACATGAGGAAACATTTTTTTACACAGCGAGTTATGGTGATCTGGAATGCACTGCCTGAAAGGATGGTCATGATGCGGAGATGCCGGTGTTGGACTGGGGTGGACAAAAGTGAGAAGTCGCACAACACCAGGTTATAGTCCAACAGCTTTATTAGAAATCACAAGCTTTCGGAGCGCTGCTCCTTCGTCAGGTGAAGGATGGTGGAAGCAGATTCCATAGTAACATTCAAAAGGGAATTGGAGAAGTTCTTGAAGGAAAAACATTTACAGGGCTATGAGGAAAGGGTAGGGGAGTGGGACTAATTGGTTAGCTCTACCAAAGAGCCGACACAGGCACGATGGACTGAATGGCCTCCTTCTTATGTTATCTAGTCCCTTTCGAAGTCTAAAAATACCAATCATAACCCCTTTCAACCTGCTCTTTTTCCAGTGAGAACATGCCCAATTTACATAATCGCGCCACATAATCCAATCCCAACATCCCCTCAATCATTCTGGTTGCTCTCTTCTATATCCTTGCAATAGCTGCAATATCCTTTTTGTACTGTAAACAGTACACAGTATTCTGAATGCGGTCGCACCAATGATGTATAAAGTGGCAGGATTACCACACTATTTCGGCTCAATATTGACCTTTTAATACATCCCAACATCTGATTTGCTTTACTCACTGTCGGTGCACATTGTTGCGATAGTTTCAATTAATTGTTAACCAGGCTCCCACGATTACTTCCATTTTCTATGCACATTATTTTCTTTCCACTTATGTAATAGTTCCTTCCTGGATTTTTTGTCCCCATGTGAAGCACTTTGCAATTCTCTACATTGAATTTCATCTGCCACCTGTCTGCCCAATTCCCAAGTATATTGAAATCCTCCTGTAGCTTATCTTGTTCAGCTTTGGAGTCTATCACTGACACTTCCGACACACCCTCAGTATTGTACTGAAGTGTGGGCCTTGATCAGATTCTGAAGTGGGGCTTCAACCAGAGCCAAGAGTGCTATCACTGGGGCAAACTCACATTTGGCAAACTCATTTGATCCTTTTGCAGGCAGTGCTACCAACCTCTGGCGAGCCATGGCCCATTCCTAAAGCGCGCAGGTTTTCGCAGTGTGTTTCTTTGCAACAGACTTCTTGGATGGTGGTCTTGCACTTGAACCCAATATAGGATCCTAATACTTTGGCATGTCCAGATAGCATAAGCAGCTACAGGGGAGTGATCTGTGGTCTGAAGAACCTTAGCTTGTGGGAGAGGAGGGGAAAATTTGGAGAAAAACTAAAAAGGGGGAGAAATTCAACGTCGCTGCACCCGTTGTACGATTGTAAAACGGACGCAATGGTGATGAATTTAACAGTGCGACGGCCAATGTTCTAAATTGCCTTTGTTGTGCGTGGTCAGTTTATTTCAATGCGCGGTCCCTTTAAATTTCTGCGCTTCCGCAGTATTTCAAATGAAAAGCTTGTGAGCGGCCTGCGCAGTACCCTGCAGATTACTGCGCGGCCTGCGGCGCACAGCTTAGAGGGAACATTGGCGACGGCTCGCGTCAGGGGCCCCGTGCAAATAAGTATAACTTGTAAAACTCACCATAACGCAGAAAAACCGCTGGATTAAAATATTCTAACATGTAAAAATACTGTCATAAGGGGGTGAGGCAGAAGCAGCAGATTTATTACAATATAAATACTGACACTTGCCGTTACAGTTCACAAGATTCAAAACATTTGTTTGTTCGGATACGAAGAACCTTAGAAGCAAAGGTAATAAGAATCTTTAATAAACCAAAATTCTCTCCACAGAATAGAAACTCCATAATAACAACGGGACAGAGTTTGCGTGAACCAGGCCTCCAGTTGCTAGGGGATTGACGTCACCCTGTGGCTTTGCTTCTTGGCGCCGCCAATACGCTAATAAATCCTCTGTGATTGGTCAGATGCTAGCAGTGTGCATTAAAATTCACAGATATCAAATCACACGTTGCAGTTACTGTTAATAAAACTCCATCACGGATTCCTCCAGCAACTGCCGTTATCCAAGTGGGAGCACTAAGAGAAATTAGAAACGAGAAAGGGAGATGAAAGGAGTGGTCTTTTTGGGGAAAGTCCCAAAAATAACCAATACTTCATGGAGCCCGAGTGGCAATTTTTTTGTTGTTGAAGCAACTGAAGACCACATTGAACCTGGCAGATGATGCTTCTGACAATGGGCAGGCTCAAGAAAGCATTGTACAAAAGAGGCCTAATGCTGATGTACAAGCGCGGTATATTGTGATATGATTTTCTTTATCAGTAATGCAGTGAGTAAACATTCTATGGGCCTATTTCTTCATCTGTTTAACTACGTTTGTGTTTTAAGGGATTGGGGCGGGGGGCAGAGGAGGTTGTGCGAGGGATGTGGAAGAGTCCCGAATGTTCTTGGAGTCCAGGGCTCTAAGAATTCTTAATCCAGCTCTGACCTTATCCATGATATGTGGAACACAATTGAAAGGAGAAACTCAGTTATTAGAAAATAAGCGCTGCAACCGAGCAATCAGTTTGTTTACATCAAGGATTTCTTGCTTGCAATCCAGAAATTCCGAACAATACTCCTTTAACTAGTTTCAACCCTGTGATGTTTACGCATATTCAGTCTGCATAATGTGGAATGATGCTCCCACATAAATTGGGAAGCAGTGTTCTTACTATTGACTTATGCAGTTATTCAACTTAAAAGTAAAACAAGTCAAATACATTTGAGTAATCTGCAGTTACTGAGTGGGTGACATACCAGCACATGGAACGCATCTGGAAGCCTCGAGCACAGGGAACAAAGGATGCAATGCTAGTGGGAAGTAACCCTTTAATTTGTTGATGCTGTCACTGATACTACTGATTATGTACGGGGTATTCAAATAATTGTTGAACCCATTATGACACTTGTATCTGCTGCCAATCTAAAACACAAGGAAGCTGCTCATTTGTACTGTGTGCTTCTGAACTGCCTCTGGGAAGAAACAATATGCTTATCTGAGAAACAGATTCAGGGTGCCGTATGACTCACTCATTTGTCTTCTTTAAAGCCGAGAAAAAGTCAGCCTTGCCTATCCAACAGGAATGTTATTTACTGCAAATGCCTTTTGAAGTATTACTATTTCCTTTGAAAAGCCAGATACGCCACACTTGAGCTGGGCCTAAGTACGCTACTTAAAGCTGTCACATAAGAGAGCCAAAGACACAACTGTGTTGTTTTCCGCCCTCACTTTAACTGGTCTTTTTTTGTGTCATTTAAATATATTCACTATGCAAATTTCATAAGGGTGTGGTAAAATAATTCTAGCATTGTTACACCGTTTCTCATCATATTGATATCAGTATTTACTTGGATTCAATGGCTTTACTGAGGCCCATATAAAGATGCTGGCACCCAATGCACTTGTAACTCGGGGCCTCTCTCCCTCTCGTGCTTATTTACATCCCACTTTTTAGCTCAAGCCTTCTCGTTCAGCCAAAAGGGCACAGCTCTCCACAGCCAATGGCAATGCTGCTTCATAGTCTGGATATTACCCAATGCCAGTCCTTCACCCCTTGCCTATTTAACAGAAATTTTATTTTCTCAAAAAGAACATCCTTGAGTTCAGAACTTCCAAACGCAAATAAAATCTTCACTTCTGCGACACCATTCTGGGACAAAGTTCCTGATTGTTGGGGGAGGGGGAAGGAAGGTTGCAGGGTAATGGAGTCAATGTAACACAAATGTGACTATTACAAGGCAGAATATCTCGAGCATCCAGTCATTGGAAAGGTCTCCATCTTATTGGATGAGAATTGTCAAAACCAACTCACCAACGGTAGCAGAATTGGAATGGGATTTAAACTCAGGATGTGAGTCCAGCACTACAATTCCTCTGAAGAAATCTTTCACAATCTCCGTCTGTGCTGAGTTAGCCAAGGTCAACTGAGATCTCAGCACCTCTGAGCAATAGAGGAGAGAAATTTCTGATCGTTACTCAGTGACTGCTGTAGGATGATGACAGGATCAGACTCAACTGTTACACCTTCCATGGTCGCATACCTTGCTGGCACTCGGGGGCGGGTGAATTTCCTCTGGGATTCTCCCGTTTGTCTACCACAATTGTGGCGGAAGAGTCACGGAAGCCTCAGGAGTCGTAGAGGGTGCTTACGTTGTTTACCTGGGGCTGCCGTGGCTCTTCGGCTGAAGTTACTTACAGTGGGCGAGCGAGAAAACCCCTGTGGAGATTCAACCCCTCGATGTCTAGAATGGCAGGTGATGAACAGCCACTGGGACAGAGCACGGGAGAACTACTGGTACCGGTAAAAAAGCAAACACCAGTCGGACAGGAGGAGAGACAATTAGGGGGGAAAAGAGGGAATGTGACCCTCAGTTAAAAAAAAACTTAAATAAAATAGAAAACCTTTGCAAACCTGCTGGTGCACTGTGTTTGTGGTACAGCAGGTGGGTGCATTCCGGGGTAAGATGTACAGCATGTCACTGCATTGAGGATGGGTTCTCAATGGTTATTCCTTCTATGGTGAATTCCCAACTGGAAGTGAAGCACCTTCCTGGAAGGATGGGAAAACTGCAAGGTGAGTCAACCCACCCTCATATTAAACAGAGTTTAAAAATGCACCGAAATATACTCTGCCTGCCTTCTCTAAATCACCCGCTCTCACGCTCTTGTCTTTTGCGGAGCCCTTCAATATTTCCCGTTGCTACAGTCTCTGTCTGAACTTTTTTAATTACCTGACCGCAACTGCTTCAGTTTTACGTTTTATTAACACGACACTGAAGCATTATTAATGATGCCCCTGCTTTAAAGTCAGCCCCAGCACATAAACCCTCAAACACACACACGCACACACCGCTAGTTGATAAACTGACAAGTCAATTGCTGCATAGGGATACTGCTCCCTCAAATGATTCATTTCTGTATGGTCTCCAGCAGTGCAAGCAAGCCTGCAGCTGTTGTCACTAATGCAGCAGAGCACAATCTCAGAGACAAGTCGACTAAATGATTGAAACAAAGCCAGGCTTCGTTGTGTAAAATACAGCACATGCATTTTATATTTTTTATATGTGTGCGCCTACGCCAATCAAGTATACACGTATATATTACATGTATCCTTGTTTGCATATTGCTGGGAGGTCTGTTCAATTTGGATTGATCCGAGTGAGAAGAACTTCAGCTAGAATTAGGTGCACCGTGAAGACAGGTGCATAAGGGTTTAATTCTCATTAGAGCTGAAATACTCTCTCCCCTTTCCTTTAAACAAAGATTTGAATTTAGAATTCACATCACAGCATGGACACAAACTGGACAGCCTGAAATAAATTGACTGGCTGATGAACCAATTGCTGATGACTCTGAACCACACGTGCATAGTGTACAGTAATTAGTATTCAGTTGAAACCAAGCAGGTTACCTATTAAAGCCAGCGCAATGTCTTATTCGGGTATCTTTTCTTCAGTGAATTAAGTTCACAGGTGGCAAGACATCTTTTGGGTCATTCCTTCAGAGGTCACGTACAGAAAGCAATATTCTTGAGACAAATGGCAGAGACAAATGCCTGACATTTTCTTCAATGTAAGCCTGTATTAAGGCTTCAACAAAACGCCCTCCTTCCTACTCTGTCTTCTCACTTTTATCTAACCAGCAGGAACATTATGATATATAGCTTAATATTGATAGTCAATGACTAAAAGATTTTTTTTTAGTTATCATTTTTTGCCAGAGTTAAAGGTCATTACCGTAGATGGTGTATTGGGAGGAGCAGGGGCGGGAAGAGATGATGTAGAGGCTAAGGACTGCGACTGAGATTCTGCCTAATCAATCGCTTTCAGATGGCTACAACACGATTTGGAATGTATGATATCTCAATTTAAATAAAGCAATCGGCACAAGGCCTGAAAGGTTCTGGATTCAATCCCTGATCTGTGCTGAATTAGCTTGTCTCAGCTAGGGTGGAGGCAGGGGACTCGACAATTGATCTTTGTGCCCTGGGCAAAGGAGGGGGAAAAAAAATAACCAGGGGTCCGACCCCTTATCATTATCCACTGACCCTTGCTAGAAAGTGCACGCGTGCGCAGGTGTCAGTCAAGGCTGTGATGTCCTCATAGTCGAGAAGCCCGCTGACACTTCACTGTCTGGGCTCACACATCAAGAGGGGCAACTTGAATGAGGGCCCTTGGGGCTGCTGGTATCCATGGAACCCTACCACAGAATGAGTCGGGAGTGAAGAGGAGGAAATCAGAAGGGGAAAAAAAGCAATTAAATAACTATACAAGTAAACTAATGAAGAATGGTTTCTGAGAGGAGAATAGAGGCAAACTTCTGCATTTTGTTAAGCACTTCAATGGCACACTGCTACTAGTTGGCCTCAACTGAAGCCCCTGGGAATTGCAGTTGAAACATAGAAAAATAGGAGCAGGAGTAGGCCATTCAGCCCTTCGAGCCTGCTCCGCCATTCAATATGATCATGGCTGATCCTCTAGCTCAATACCATATTCCCCCTCTCTCCCCATACCCCTTGATGCCTTTTGTGTCTAGAAATCTATCTATCTCCTTCTTAAATATATTCAGTGACTTGGCCTCCACAGCCTTCTGTGGTAGAGAATTCCACAGGTTCACCACCCTCTGAGTAAAGAAGTTTCTCCTCATCTCAGTCCTAAATGTCCTACCCTGTATCCTGAGACTATGACCCCTCGTTCTAGACCCCCCAGCCAGGGGAAACATCCTCCCTGCATCCAGTCTGTCTAGCCCTGTCAGAATTTTGTATGTTTCAATGAGATCCCCTCTCATTCTTCTAAACTCTAATGAATACAGGCCTAGTCGACCCAATCTCTCCTCATACGACAGTCCTGCCATCCCAGGAATCAGTCTGGTGAACCTTCGCTGCACTCCCTCTATGGCAAGTATATCCTTTCTTAGGTAAGGAGACCAAAACTGCACACAGTACTCCAGGTGTGGTCTCACCAAGGCCCTGTATAACTGTAGTAAGACATCCTTGTTCCTGTACTCAAATCCTCTTGCAATGAAGGCCAACATACCATTTGCCTTCTAACTGCTTGCTGCACCTGCATGTTTGCTTTCAGTGACTGGTGTACAAGGACACCCAGATCCCTCTGTACATCAACATTTTCCAATCTATCACCATTTAAATAATACTCTGCCTTTCTGTTTTTCCTACCGAACTGGATAACTTCACATTTATCCCTGTTATACTGCATCTGCCATGTATTTGCCCACTCACTCAACTTGTCTAAATCGCCTTGAAGTCTCTTTGCATCCTCCTCACAAGTCACAATCCCACCTAGTTTCGTGTCATCAGCAAACTTGGAAATATTACATTTGGTTCCCTCATCCAAATCATTGATATATATTGTGAATAGCTGGGGCCCAAGCACTGATCCCTGCAGTACCCCACTAGTCACCACCTGCCACCCCAAAAAAGACCCATTTATTCCTACTCTCTGTTTCCTGTCTGTTAACCAATTTTCAATCCATGCCAGTATATTACCCCCAATCCCATGTGCTTTAATTTTGCACACTAACCTCTTATGTGGGACTTTATCAAAGGCCTTCTGAAAATCCAAATACACCACATCCACTGGTTCTCCCTTATCTATTCTACCAGTTACATCCTCAAAAACTCCAGTAGGTTTGTCAAACACGATTTCCCTTTCATAAATCCATGTTGACTTTGTCTAATCCCGTTGATATTTTCTAAGTGTCCTGTTATCACATCCTTTATAATAGACTCTAGCATTTTCCCTACTACTGATGTTAGGCCAACCGGTCTGTTGTTCCCTGTTTTCTCTCTCCCTCCTTTTTTAAATAGTGGGGTTACATTTGCCACCCTCCAATCTGCAGGAACTGTTCCATAATCTATCGAATTTTGGAAGATGACAACCAATGCATCCACTATTTCCATGGCTACCTCTTTTAGTACTCTGGGATGCAGATTATCAGGCCCTGGGGATTTATCGGCTTTTAGTCCCATTAATTTTTCCAGCACTATTTTTTTTACTAGTACTAATTTCCTTTAATTCCTCCTTCTCACTAGACCCTTAGTTCCCTAGCATTTCTGGGAAGTTATTTGTGTCCTCTTCCGTGAAGACAGAACCAAAGTATTTGTTTAATTGCTCTGCCATTTCCTTGTTGCCCATTATAAATTCTCCCATTTCTGACTGTAAGGGACCTACATTTGTCTTCACTGATCTTTTTCTTTTTACATACTTGTAGAAGCTTTTACATTCCGCTTTTATGTTCCTTGCAAGTTTACTCTCATACTTTATTTTCCCCCTACTTTTGGCCACTAATGTACCTGCAATTATGCAACTTGAAGTTGGGACTGTGCCAAGTCCGCTTGGGTTAAAAACATTAAGGTGCCACTTGAACAAAAATCTGTTTGGATGAGCGACCTTTTTAAAATACTGTAGCCACGCAAACTAGGGAACGCTGTTAGTGTAAGAAAAGCTTAAGTTGGAGATCAGCTGCAATTTCCGACCTGCCTGGGTTTGTTAATTTATACTCCAGTTGAGAAACGGGAAAGATGTGGTTGTGAATGCATGAAGTGTTTCAATATGGCGACGTCAAGTTCTTAATAATCATGCTCAGTACCTATTCTGGTGCCATCCGAAAGCTACGGGTGTCAGGGCTCGATGTGCTGAGGCTCTAAACTGCTGCAGCACCGAGGGAGGGGCTGAATGCCAGTTTGCTCCCCAGAATCGCCATGTGCCAGTTTCCCAAACTCAGCCAGCTCAGCTGAAGCAAGACATAACAAAGGCGGCCGATTTTCACTGCGAGTGCACCTCGGGCAGGCGGTGGGCGGACCGACTGCACCGCCCGTCCCACAGCAATAGCGAGAGGCCCGAATTATTCTCTCAGCGCTCAACGGGCATCGCCGGGCAGCTCACCGATCGGGGAGGGGGAGCGAAATCCCACAGCTCCTCCACAGGTGTGAGCTGGACGTATACACTTAAAGAGGGGAGGCAAACCTGCTGGGGTGGGCCAATGAGCAACCGGGAGTGGCCCACAAAATCTTTGCCGGGCTGGGAGGAGCACTCATGCATTTTGGCACCACAAAAATCAGTGGCACAGATTTTGTCCAGCGGTTTCAGAGTGACCTACAGCAGCCCTTTGATGACCGCCGTTTAGGCCGCTCTACATCCAGTACCAGTTGGTGGAGAGAGTGCAGTCACGTCAGCTCTTGGGCAAGTTGTGTAGCTGTGTGAAGGTGAAAATCCTGGCTCCGATTTTTGTTTAACGCACAAGCCACAGTTACAGACAAAAGAGCTAATTCAAATCAAGGTGGCAGCACAACAGAAACGGTTAACAGGATTTGATTAAATACATAGTGTTCCTGTACACGCTTTACATGCATTCAGGGAAACGATTTTGTTTCCACAGAATTAGACCCCCATTTTTACCCTGTCTGCCTGGCATAAAGGGTGTGGGCGGGGTGTTGAAATGGCAGTCGGACGATTATGCTGCATGTTGGTTCGCAGGGACTGCGCCCACTGCAGGCCGATGGGTTCCTCATCAATATTTAAAAGTGGGGGGTTCAATGACATAATTCAGACCCTGACATGAAGAGGCTAGTTAAGTTTCGTTTTAAAATTTTATTTAACCTATTCTTGCGGGCCAGTGGGAGCAGGAATTCTCTCCTCTGTCCTGGGCTTCCCCACCTTCTCCCCACTCCCTTCCTGACTGCTGGGTACTGTTCCCTGGGGTCCCTGGTGGCGGCCTCCTGCCACCCAAAATCCCGTTCCCGCCGGGTGTGAGCGCTGCCAATTTTAAATGAGTCCCAGGAGTTAAAATGGCCTGGACCTCACGCTGGCACCTCCATGGGCGCTTGCCTCCCACCCTGGCCCCCGCTGCTGCCAAGTTAAAATCGGGGCTTTAGTTACTACTAACCCGAGCTATATAGCAGACACCAGAATATTAAAAAAAATCAGACCATCATTCAACAAATTTATTATTGATCAAAATTTTAGTCAATAAACTGGTTGATGCTTGTGAATTGCTGGAAGTGCTCAAACTCTACCAGAACCACTTTAGTTGACAAATTGTGATTGTTTCACTCCTCGCTGTATAGGGCTCCATCCAGTGACACAGCGAGGCAGATTTGGATGGCTTGGCAGCGAGTTCTTTCTCGCCTCAGTAGAGGAGTTCCAAAAGACAAAATGGCAACACGGTGGCATAGTGGTTAGCACTGTTGCCTCACAGCGCCAGGGACCCGGGTTCGAATCTGGCCTCGGGTGACTGTCTGTGTGGAGTTTGCACATTCTCCCCGTGTCTGCGTGGGTTTCCTCCGGGTGCTCCGGTTTCCTCCCACAGTCCAAAGATGTGCGGGTTAGGTTGATTTGGCTATGATAAATTGACCCTTAGTGTTAGGGGGATTAAATACGTGAGGTTACGGGGGTAGGGTGGGATATGTGTCGGTGCAGGCTCGATGGGCCGAAATGGCCTCTATCTGCATTGTGGGGATTCTGTGATTCTGATTCTGTGAAAACATGAAGGGCGAGTCCCGTTATATACGGGAGCCCAGAAATCAAGCGGCCACACCACCGGCGATTTGGAAGCAGCTTTCGAAACATAAAAGGGGCAAAAAACAAATCGGCCATCGAGCCCCTCGTCGTGTCTGAGCTGCTCCGTCATTCGGAGTCCAGCAGCAGAGGAGTGGTTGATTGGGTTCCTCATCACCGCTCCCCCCCAGTCTGCTCACTTAAGGTCAGAGTTCAAAACGTCATTTGTTCTTTGTTTCCAGGTTTTAAAAAAGAGAGACTCGGGGAGTGACACATTGCAGTATTTTGACAAATTAGTGAAGTAGTATATGCAAAATGCTATTTATTTTAATAAAGTTCAGGCCTTCATTCAAGGCCATTCACAAGTTATAGTAAAGTGAGAAGATGATGCAATATTTACTACCATTGTATGTCATTTGTGTGCTGCTGGAAAGGAATGCTCCCTCAGTACTTTAATAGCCCTCACAAGAGATATTCCTGATCATATACTTACAACTTGGCGACATTTTATTGACCAAGTTTAACAGGCCGAGAGAAAAAAATTACAAAGTTCAGAGCCTGATTTCAGGGTAGTGAGGCTCCTTCATAGACATCACAGGAATGGCAGAGGGATGGGCTGAGACACACATACACAGAGGAGAGGCTGTAAGAGGGTGATACAGAGAGTGAAAGAAAGGGATATAAACATACTCTCAGAGTGAAAGAAAGATTGAAAGAGAATGAGTCACAGATACAGAGAAAGAGAGGCAGGGAAGAGCGAGAGAGAGAGCGAGAAGCAGACACTGAGAGACAGACAGAGTGAGAGACACAGCAGTCGTCATGAGCTCCTTAACACAGTAAATGCAAGGCTGCAGGATTGCTCTGCGGGCCCCTTAGTGATTGATTTCAGTAATGACAGGGCTTTGTGACTTTTCAGTAGCGAGTAATAGCTGGGTGAATAGGGAGAGGAAGGCCCTCGCTGCGCAAATGAATTACTAATGAATCTGCCGCTCTTTAAAGGACAATGCTTTTCTGGTTTGTCCCTTTTTAATTTCTCCACCACACCGTGTCATCAGAATATTGAAAGTGCTCACTGCTAACCACTATTTATTGGTTAGTAGTCCAGTTTAGATACAACGTACTGTGAATGGCTTTGGCTTAGGTTTAAACATAACACTCTTCCTCAGGCGTTTTGTATGATTTGAGATTTTAACGCTTAAGACACTGCCAACTGGTATCAGTAATCCTTTGGAATTGTTTGCAAGTTGAAATAAAGAGGTTGTGTAAGCCACTTCAATGGCTCTGTTGGCAGGGATAAGGTGTAGCTGAGCCATACAGACCCAGACCACCCGAGGTTAGATTCCCAGTCTGTGCAGAATTAGCTGATTTCGACAAGGGCGCAAAGAATGTTATCATTGGCTCTCGGGCTAAGAAGGCGGGAAAGACAGTTTGATTTCCTGCTCCCAATCGTTGCCCAGTGATACCTGCTGGAAAGTGTGCATGCACGATGGTTGGTGAGGACTAGTCAGGCCTGGCTGTGATCCTCCCTCCACCTCCCTGCCAATACTCATCATCCAGGATTACAAATGAAGAATGGCCATGTGCGTGAGGTACTGGAGACCTGCCAGTGCACATGGAAGCGTACCCCACAACATGCCCACGCTGCCGTTTCTTCTTCAACAGCACCTCCCAAACCTGCGCCTTCTACCACCTAGAAGGACAAGGGCAGCAGGCGCATGGGAACACCACCACCTCCAAGCTCCCCTCCAAGTCACACATCAAATATATCGCCGTTCCTTCATCGTCGCTGGGTCAAAATCCTGGAACTCCCTCCCTAATAGCACTGTGGAAGTACCTTCACCACACGGACTGCAGCGGTTCAAGAAGGCGGCTCACCACCACCTTCTCAAGGGCAATTAGGGATGGGCAATAAATGCTGGCTTGTGAGCCTAGACAGTTAGTGCCAACAGGCTATTATTATACCATGGAAGGCATCAGATAGATCCATGCCTGATTTTGTCCTTCCACCATTATCCACAAGTGCTCTTCCCAGCATGGATCACTGGATAACAAACAGCAGCAGATTGGTTAAATAAGAGGTGCTGAGGCCAACTGTAGTGCCCACACCAGTGCCCCAACAGAGAACCGCTAGCTCAGCACAGACCGAGGATTTAACCCGTGATCACCCTGGTCCAGTGTCGGGGTGAGGGTGGCGGGCATAGCTTTTGCCTTGACTCACCTCTGCAAAGCTGTGATCCAGGGTGGTGATTTCCTGACCAGCGCTACCTGTGAGCCCTCCTCACCAGGAGTGCCTAACTGGGAATCAGAATTGTCAACATTTTTAAAAATTGGCGTGTGAGAGAAAAAGAAAGACTCGCCTTTCTTTCACGACCTCAGGATGTCCCAAAGTGCTTTACAGCCAATAAAGTACTTTTGAAGTGTAGTCACTGTTGTAATGTAGGAAACATGGCATCGAATTTAAGCACAGCAAGCTCCCACAAACAGCAATTAAATAAATGACCAGATCATCTGTTTTTAGGTGTTGGCTGAGGGATAAATGTTGGCCAGGACACCGAGGAGAACTCCCTTGCTCTTCTTCAAAATACTTACATGGGATCTTTTTTTACATCCACCTGAGAGAGCAGACAGGGCCTCAGATTAACATCTCATTTGAAAGACAGCATCGCTGACAGTGCAGCACTCCCTCAGGACTGCACTAGTCTATATGCTCAAGTTCCTGGAGTGAGGCTTGAACCCACAACCTTCTGACTCAGAGGTAAGTGGGCTACTACTGAGCCACAGCTGACACCTTAAGAGCAAAGAGCATACGTGAAGTCCCCAACTGTAGTGAAAACAAACATAGTTTGTTCACAGGAACAGTAGCATAGTGGTTATGTTACTGAACTAGTAATCCAGAGGCCTGGACTAATGATCCAGAGACGTGAGTTCAAATCTCACCATGGCAGCTTGTGGAATTTAAATTCACTTAACTAAAAAAAATCTGGAATAAAAAACTAGTATCAGTAATGGTGACCATGAAACTATCTGATTGTTGTAAAAACCCATCTGGTTCACTAACGTCCCTTTAGGGAAGGAAATCTGCTTTCCTTACCTGGTCTGGCCTATGTGTGACTCCAAACCCACAACAATGTGGTTGACTCTGAAATGGCCTCGCAAGCCACTCAGTAACAAACCGCTACAAAATGCAATAGTAAGAATAACACCGGACTGATACCCGGCATCGGACACGACAATGGCACACCCAGCCCAGTCGACCCTGCAAAGTCCTCCTCACTAACATCTGGGGACTTGTGCCATAATTGGGAGAGCTGTCGCACAGACTAGTCAAGCAACAGCCTGACATAGTCATACTCACAGAATCATACCTTTCAGTCCAACGTCCCAGACTCCTCCATCACCATCCCTGGGTATGTTCTGTCCCATCGGCAGGACAGACCCACCAGGGGTGGCGGCACAGTGGTATACAGTCAGGAGGAAGTGGCCCTGGGAGTCCTCAACATTGACTCCGGACTCCATGAAGTCTCATGGGTTCAGGTCAAGCATAGGCAAGGAAACCTCCTGCTGATTACCACTTACCGCCCTCCCTCCATGATGAACACCACTTGGAAGAAGCACTGAAGGTAGCAAGAGCACAGATTGTACTCTGGGTGGGGGACTTCAATGCTTATCACCAAGAGTGGCTCGGTAGCACCACTGCTGGCCAAGTCCTGAAGGACCTTACTGCCAGACTGGAACTATGGCAGGTGGTGAGAGAACCAACACGAGGGAAAAACCTACTTGACCTCGTCCTCACCAATCTACCTGTCGCAGATGCATCTGTGCATGACAGCATTGGTAGCAGTGATCACCACACAGTCCTTGTGGAGACGAAGTCCCGTCTTCACACTGAGGACACCCTGTGTTGTGTGGCACTACCACCGTGCTAAATGGGATAGATTCAGAACAGATCTAGCAGCTCAAAATTGGCCATTAATGAGGCACTGTGGGCCATCAGCAGCAGCAGAATTGTATTCCACCACAATCTGTAACCTCATGGCCCGGCATATCCCTCACTCTACCGTTACCATCAAGCCAGGGGACCAACCCTTGTTCAGTAAGGAGTGTAGAAGAGCAGGCCAGGAGCAGCACCAGGCATACCTAAAACTGAGTTGCCAACCTGGGGAAGATGTAACACAGGACAAGCAGCATGCTATAGCCAGGGCTAAGCAATCCCACAATCAATGGATCAGATCAAAGCCCTGCCAGTCGTGAATGGTGGTGGACAATTAAACAACTAACGGCAGGAGGAGACTTCATGAATATCCCCATGCTCAATGATGGCGGAGCCCAGCACGTGAGTGCAAAAGACAAGGCTGAAGCATTTGCAACTATCTTCAGCCAAAAGTTGCCGAGTGGATGATCCATCTCAGCCTCCTCCTAAGGTCCCCACCATCACAGAAGCCAGTCTTCAGCCAATTCAATTCACTCCACGTGATATCAAGAAATGGCTGAGTGCACTGGATACAGCAAAGGCTATGGGCCCCAGCAACATCCTGGCTGTTGTGCTAAAAACTTGTGCTCCAGAACTAGCCGCGCCTCTAGCCAAGCTGTTCCAGTACAGCTACAACACTGGCATCTACCTGACAATGTGGAAAACTGCTCAGGTATGTCCTGTCCACAAAAAACAGGACAAATCCAATCTGGCCAAGTACCGCCCCATCAGTCTACTCTCAATCATCAGCAAAGTGATGGAAGGTGTCGTCGACACTGCTATCAAGCAGCACTTACTCACCAATAACCTGCCCACTGATGCCCAGTTTGGGTTCTGCCAGGACCACTCAGCTCCCGAACTCATTACAGCCTTGGTCCAAACATGGACAAAAGAGCTGAATTCCAGAGGTGAGGTGAGAGTGACTGCACTTGACATCAAGGCAGCATTTGACCGAGTGTGGCATCAAGGAGCCCTAATAAAATTGAAGTCAGGGGGAAAACTCTCCACTGGCTGGAGTCATACCTAGCACAAATGAAGATGGTTGTGATTGTTGGAGGTCAATCTCAGCCCCAGGACATCGCTGCAGGAGTTCCTCAGAGCAGTGTCCTAGGCCGAACCATCTTCAGTTGCTTCATAGTGACCTTCCCTCCATCATAAGGTCAGAAGTGTGGATGTTAGCTGATGATTACAGTGTTCAGTTCTATTCACAACTCCTCAGATAATGAAGCAGTCCATGCCCGCATGCAGCAAGACCTGGACAACATTCAGGCTTGGGCTGATAAGTGGCAAGTAACATTGGTGCCACACAAGTGCCAGGCAATGACTATCTCCAACAAACGAGAGTCTAACCACCGCCCCTTGACATTCAACAGCAATACCATCGCCAAATACCCCACCATCAACATCCTGGGGGTCAGCATTGACCAGAAACTTAACTGGACCAGCCACAGAAATACCGTAGTCACGAGCAGGTCAGAGGCTGGGTATTCTGCGGTGAGTGTCTCACCTCCAGACTCTCCAAAGCCTTTCCACCATCTACAAGGCACAAATCAGGCATGTGAATACTCTCCACTTGCCTGGATGAGTGCAGCTCCAAAGGCACTCAAGAAGCTTGACACCATCCAGGACAAAGTAGCCGCCTGATTGGCACCCCATCCACCACCTTAAACATTCACTCCCTCCACCACCGGCGTACCGTGGCTGCAGTGTGTACCATCTACAAGATGCACTGCAGCAACTCGCCAAGGCTTCTTCGACAGCACCTCCCAAACCCGCAACCTCTACCACCTAGAAGGACAAGGGCAGCAGGTGCATGGGAACACCATCACCTGCAAGTTCCCCTCCAAGTTACACACCATCCTGACTTGGAAATATATCGCCGTTCGTTCATCGTCGCTGGGTCAAAATCCTGGAACTCCCTCCCTGACAGCACTGTGGGAGTACCTTCACCACACGGACTGCAGCGGTTCAAGAAGGCAGCTCAGCACCAACCTCTCAAGGGCAACTAGGGATGAGCAATAAACGCGGCCTTGCAAGTGATGCCCACATCCCTGGAACAATTTTTTTTTTTAAACCAGCAAACTGTCATGTAGGCCGCAGGGGATCTTCGTATGGCATTCATTTAAAAAAAAGTATTTGTTCTCGGATGTGGGCAATGGTGGCTAGGCTGCATTTATTGCCCATCCCTAGTTACCCTGAGAAGGTGGTGGTGAGCTTTCTTGAACCACTGAAGTGCTTGTGGTGATGACTGCTCCCACAATTGTGACAGCTAGGGAATTCTAGGATATTGACCCTGCAATCATGAAGGAACAGTGATATATGTCCAAGTCAGGATGGTGTGTGGCTGCTGTTCCCAGAACATTGCTGCTGTTTTCCTTTTGAGCAGTAGAGGCCACTTTGTTCTTTCTTCTTTTCCTAGACTCTCTCTTGTTTATCTCTTTCTTTCATTTCCCTTTATTTTAGATCTCTCTCTTCGCAGCCCTCCTGACTGACCAGATTTGCAACTGGTGAGTAACAGGCAACTATTTAGGCAGGACTCACCCACAGCTCACAGCAGTAGTGAAAGCCCGCTATTAAAACTACACAGCCTACAGTTTTAGTAGGAAGCTTACACTACTGCCACAAATGCTGGTACGCTGCATTCATGTGGTCACATAAGAACATAAGAAAGGTCAATGTTTAGAGGAGAACATTGGCCTGATAATCTCATTTCCTATTGTAGCCCAGCATCCAACTGTGCTTTACTGCCGCTAAAGTCTGCAGGGTAGATTTTGGTCTAGGTCGGTTTTTGGGCCCAGACTCAGTGCTGGACGCACAGTGCCCGCCTGAACCAGCAAAATCAGCCGGCGCTGGTCATACCTCCACAGGCAGCTTGCCCGAGCAAAGACATCAGTATCGGGCCGCCTGCCTCACCAGCAGCGGCCCTCAGGTGAGACCCAGGACAGCGGACTGGAGCGGGCTATGCGACTCCTGTGGAGTTAGGAAAAAAGAATCCTCTGGAGCCTGGAGGAGATCCTGCAGACTGCACAGGATGGGTTTTTTTCCAACTAAAAGGTATTTTTTTAAAACTTAACCAGTTAGTGGCTGTGGGGGCCGCTGAAGAATCCAGAGCGTGGCGAGAACAATGTCAGCCCCGCTCATCGCCGACTAGTTTCTTGGTGGGGTCCTTCAACGGGTGCCTAATTTATATATTCAAGGTGCCTGATGCCTGCTTTAGCGGCAGCTGAGTTTCGGGGTGGGAAAATCCTTCCTTTTGATCTCCTGCGGCCAGATGCAGGAGAATTCATTTTATGTCGGAGAATACTGAGCTCCCCCATTAGCTCGGCTGATTAAGGCAGTGAGTAGCTGATCTATACAGACCAGCAATGTCCCAGGTTTGACTCATTACCCATGCTGTGTCCGCTGATCTCGTCGCTGGGTCAAAATCCTGGAACTCCCTCCCTGACAGCACTGTGGGAGTACCTTCACCACACGGACTGCAGCGGTTCAAGAAGGCAGCTCAGCACCAACCTCTCAAGGGCAACTAGGAACTTAGCGCCCGAGCGCAGCGATTTTAGCGCCGCTCGCGAAATTGACCAGTCGATTTGCTGCGGCGTTAAACACTACAGCCACGATCTCCTGCGCCCGCAGATCGTGACGTGAGTCAAGCGTGCAACGCCCCGGTAGCGCCCCCTGCCTTAGCGCCTGCCACTAGGAACGACAGGTAGAGGGGAACGTTTTCAAGTCGGGAAGGGGCTGGGGGAGCGCTATTTAAAGGCGGGTGCTTCCTGCCTTTTCTTGTCGGCAAAATTTTTGGTTTTAACGCTGTCCTAAGGAGCGTTGGCCCTCAGCACCACTTTTGAGGTTCCTAAGTGCCGAGCTTTTTCCGTGGGCCTATCCATTAGTGCTTCCAACACAATTGCTTTTGAGGTCTCTCCAGGCCGAGATTCAAGGCTGCAATGAGCAGGGAGTGGCTGGCCAGCAAGATGGCCCCTCCCCTTTAAGAACTGGATGGCGCCAGTCTGTCTGGCTTCCATGGTAAGTGGCATCGCCTGAGCTTCGGTAGCGTTCTGAGGTAGCGCCTCGCTCCCTGACGTTTGTGCCTTAAGAGAGGTGTGTAGCGCCTGATTTAACGCTCAAATCACCTCCAGGGACGATAGAGGCAAATTTTGCAGTCGGAGGCGATAATTAGCGCCGGGCGCTAAACTTTGCGCACAGCCGATATTAGCGCCCCAAAATGGGCGATTCCGAATTTTCCCCCCAATATGTTCTGCATTCAAGCTAGGAGTAAATGCCTTTGAGGGCGGTGGGGTGGGAATCGGTGAGAAGTGGAGGCAGAAACAAAGCTAAAATTAAAATCCACTGAGAGAGGGTGATGCTAAACATCTGAAGCTCTAGTTGTGACTCTAGGAATGTTAAATCCTTTAAAACAGTCTCGCCTCTCACTGTAGGAGCACAAAATACGATAAAGGGAATAAAACTGCATAAATAAAAGATTAGCCCTTTCTATTTCCTGAAGCCCATTGAAATCTTCCCGCAAAGCTCGGATCTCTGCAAAGTGATTTGTTAATATTATTCATAATGTACTGATTTACCATAAATCAGCATGAAAATTAACATTACTGATTTGGCCTCTTTTCCATCTGCAGTGTTCAGTACACTTAGCAATTTGTACCAAGATAAACGGCATTGATTCACTGTACTGCACAATCAGTGCCAGCAACAACTGGGGAACAGCACCAAAGGGAATTTTAAATGTGTATTGGGACAAAATGCGCATATTAGGAAAATTCTATGTTTTGGGGGTTAGCTGGATTTTGAAAAACATTTACCTCTTTAAAAAGGCATGTGCGTTCGTACATGTACTTCCAGATAAATATGACACCATTTTGCAAATCTCTGGAAACGGTCTCCTTCGTTCATGGCCGGTCTGGAGACTGAAAGGCAGTAAACTCCGGGAGATGAAGCTTGGTTTTTAAATTTATATGCATTCAAAAAAAATAAAATCAATAATTGAATGTCAAGTATCTGAGTTCCTTGGTGGTCGATCTGAGGGTGGGTGAGTGAAGAAATGCAGGCATTCTCCTGAGGCCGAGGGAAGGTCTTTCTGCTCATGCAACAGACTTTTTTTTTTCCTCTTTCATCTTCTCTTGTTTTCTCATTCCCGCCATTATTTTAACTTCTTCCGCAGGTACACGTTATATTGATAACGGTAGTGTCGTGGTTATGTTACTGGACAGTAATCCAAAGGCCTTGACTAATAATCCAGAGAACGTAAATTCAAAATCACGGTGGTTTGGGAATTTGAATTCAGTTTTTAAAAAATCTGGAAATGAAAAACAAAACGCTGGAACCAGTAAGAGTGACCATGATTGTCGTAAAAACCAATGTCCTTAAGGGGAAGGAAAACTGCCGAATTTACCTGGTCTGGCTGGCCTATATGTGACTGCAGTCCCGTGCCAACATGGTCAATGGTGTCAGCCGTAGCTCAGAGCTAGCAGTCTCGCCTGTGCCAGAAGGCCGTGGGTTCAAGTCCTATCCCAGATTCTTGAGCACATAAATCGAGGCTGACACTTCAGTGCAGTGCTGAGGGAGTGCTGCACTGTCGAAGGTGCTGTCTTTCGGATGAGACATTAAACCGAGGCCCCGTCTGCCCTCTCAGGTGGATGCAAAAGATCCCGTGGCATTATTTCGAATAAGAGCAGGGGAGTTATCCCTGGTGTCCTGGCCAATATTTATCCCTCAACCAACATTAATAAAACAGATTATCTGGTCAATATCTCATTGCTGTTCATGGGAGGTTGCTGTGCACAAACTGGCTGTCACGTTTCTTACATTAAACAGTGACTACACTTCAAAAGTATTTCATTGACTGTAAAGCGCTTTGGAATGTCCTGAGGTTGTGCAAGGTGCTTTTTGCAAGTCTTTCTTTCTAATGCCTTTTGAAGTGGCTTAGCAAGCCTCTCAGGTGTACCAAACCTGGCAAGTAGGAATGGGCAATAAATGCCGGTCTTGCCAGCAACATCCACATCCTGAGAATGATTTTTTTTTAATTTATAGATCGATACATACTTCCATACATGTTGGTAACTGGGGTGTAGTCAGCTGTGTGAATTGTACACAGATCTGTACATTTTTCAATCTCCTTGGTTGGCACATCAGCCAGTTGACTGCAACAGCTGATCTGCTGCCTCAAGAGATCAAATTTCCCTTGAGGCAGCAAAGGGAAAGAAAAGGCAAGTAGAAGTAATGGGCTCAAGTCTGGAGTGACAGCCAAACTGCACACGCAAATGGACACAGAGGGAATTCAAGTTACGTAGGCATTGCACAGATTAGGCAAGACATGTCACAGCCATAAAGAGAGGATAGGGAGGAGATTTTTATTTTATTCGTTGATAGGATGTGGGTGTCACTGGCAAGGCCAGCATTTATTGCCCATCCCTAATTGCCCTCGAGAAGGTGGTGGTGAGCTGCCTTCTTGAACCGTTGCAGTCCGTGTGGTGAAGGTACTCCCACAGTGCTGTTAGGGAGGGAGTTCCAGGATTTTGACCCAGCGACTATGAAGGATCGGCGATATAGTTCCAAGTCAGGATGGTGTGTGACTTGGAGGGGAACTTGGAGGTGGTGGTGTTCCCATGCGCCTGCTGCCCTTGTCCTTCTAGGTGGAAGAGGTCGCGGGTTTGGGAGGTGCTGCTGAAGAAGCCTTGGCGAGTTGCTGCAGTGCATCTTGTAGATGGTACACACTGCAGCCACGGTACACCGGTGGTAGAGGGAGTGAATGTTTAAGGTGGTGGATGGGGTGCCAATCAAGTGGGCTGTATTGTCCTGGCTGGTGTCGAGCTTCTTGAGTGCTGGAGCTGCACTCATCCAGGCAAGTGGAGAGTAATCCATCACACTCCTTACTTGTGCCTTGTGGAAAGGCTTTGGGGAGTCAGGAGGTGAGATGAGGAGATGATATGAAACTGTCCCAAGTTAAAGTTTAAGGGGCTATAGTGGGATGAAGCCAATTTGTAGACAGTGTGAAGTCAGATTAGAGTGTTCACATACCAATGTCCAGGTTTGGAGTCAGTTGTGAAAGCGGGGACGGATCTAGGAACTGTTTGAGGGGGAAGAGCATTAGCTGAAGTGCTGGCGGAGGTTGTCCGGTGGATTCAGAGGGCCGAGTAGACATGGCCAGTCGACCATCGGCTAGCAAAGGTTGATCCTGGGGTCCCCCAGGAGGTACGTAGTGGCCTCAGGGTTTTGCAATAGACATTGGCAGATCTGGTAGACCAACGGAGGAGTGAGGAGCAGTGGGAGTGAAACACAAGGACTAAGAGCAGTGAAGACCAGGGAATCAGGAGAGGGTAAAACCGCAGCTGCTCCATTCCTTGATGATCTTCCCACTTCCCTGGCTGCAGCTCATATCTGAAGCTGCTGCTTTGCGCTATGCTGTGCCTGCAGCACAGAGTGGGCTCCCAGAGTGAACCCGCAGAGTCAGGTAGAAGTTGCAGATCATAGAGGAGGAAGAATGTCTGTGTGAACTGGGGAGGGCTCTGTGAAATGGGGGTACACTAGGTGAAGTCCTCCTGTCAATTGGTTACTGGAAGGGGTGCAGTGATATTGTGAATTGGGGGTTAAGTGAAAGGGGAAGAGTGCCTCTATGAACTGGGTGGGGGGATAAAGGGCAAGGGTGCCTCTGTGACGGGGGCGAAAGTGCCTCTTTCAAGGGGAGAGTGATAATCTAGTTGTCCAATTGAAATTGCTGATTAGCCTAAGGTGTGGCTACGGTGACACCGTTTTAGCCACATGCCCTAACTATAGTATAAAACACCTTACGTGCATGCACACATTACAGATAAGTGTTTATATTTACTTAACACCCAACACCATTCAGTAACCAAGGAAGTACAGCATTTTACCAACAAGTGCACAAATAGGTTAAAGTACATGTGCATAGAAGGATATTTCAGATTAATACATGGCTAGAGGAATGGTACAAGGGGGAGGGATTCAAATTCCTGGGACATTGGAACCGGTTCTGGGGGAGGTGGGACCAGTATAAACTGGACGGTTTGCACCTGGGCAGGACCGGGACCGATGTCCTAGGGGGAATGTTTGCTAGTGCTGTTGGGGAGGGTTTAAACTAAAATGGCAGGGAGTTGGGAATCTGTGCAGGGAGACAGAGGAAAGGGAAGCAAGGATAGAAGCAAAATTTAGGAAGGAGAAAAGCAAAAGTGCAAGGCAGAGAAATCAAGTGTGTAAATCAAACAGGGCCACAGTAAATAATAATTCTAAAAGGACTAAGAGTGTTAAAAAAGCAAGCCTGAAGGCTTTGTGTCTTAATGCGAGGAGCATTCGTAATAAGGTGGATGAATTAGCTGCGCAAATAGATGTAAACGGATATGATATTATTGGGATTACGGAGACATGGCTCCAGGGTGACCAAGGCTGGGAATTCAACATCCAGGGGTATTCAATATTCAGGAAGGACAGGCAAAAAGGAAAAGGAGGTGGGGTAGCATTGCTGGTTAAAGAGGAGATTAACACAATAGTAAGGAAAGATATTAGCTCTGATGATGTGGAATCTGTATGGGTAGAGCTGAGAAATACCAAGGGGCAGAAAACGTTAGTGGGAGTTGTATACAGACCCCCAAACAGTAATGCTGAGGTTGGGGATGGCATTAAACAGGAAATTAGAGACGCGTGCAATAAGGGCACAGCAGTTATCATGGGTGACTTTAATTTACATATAGATTGGGCGAACCAAATTAGTAACAATACTGTGGAGGAGGAATTCCTAGAGTGTATACGGGATGGTTTCCTGGACCAATATGTCGAGGAACCAACTAGAGATCAGGCCATCTTAGACTGGGTATTATGTAATGAGAAAGGATTGATTAGCAATCTTGTTGTGCGAGACCCCTTGGGGAGGAGCGATCATAATATGATAGAATTCTTCATTAAGATGGAGAGTGAAGTCGTTGACTCAGAGACTAGGGTCCTGAATTTAAATAAAGGAAACTACGATGGTATGAGGCGCGAGTTGGCTAGGATGGATTGGGGAACGTTACTTAAAGGGCTGACGGTGGATAGGCAATGGCAAACATTTAAAGATCGCATGGATGAACTACAGAATTTGTTCATCCCTGTCTAGCATAAAAATAAAACAAAAAAGGTGGTGCAACCGTGGCTAACAAGGGAAATTAGGGATAGCATAAGATCCAAGGAGAGGACCTATAAATTGGCCAGAAAAAGCAGCAAACCTGAGGATTGGGAGCAGTTTAGGATTCAGCAAAGGAGGACAAAAGGATTAATTAAGAGGGGGAAAATAGAGTATGAGAGTAAGCTTGCAGGGAACATAAAAACTGACTGTAAAAGCTTCTATAGATATGTGAAGAGAAAAAAATTGAAGTCAAGTGTAGGTCCCTTGCAGTCAGAATCAGGGGAATTTATAATGGGGAACAAAGAAATGGCTGACCAATTAAATACATACTTTGGTTCTGTCTTCACAAAGGAGGACACAAATAACCTCCCAGAGATGTCTGGGAACATAGGGTCTAATAAGAGGGAGGAATTGAATGAAATCAGTATTTGTAGGGAAATGGTGTTAGGGAAATTGACGGGATTGAAGGCCGATAAATCCCCAGGGCCTGATAATCTACATCCTAGAGTACTTAAGGAAGTGGCCCTAGAAATAGTAGATGCATTGCTGGTCATCTTCCAAAATTGGAGGGTAGCTAATGTAACCCCACTATTTAAAAAAGGTGGTAGAGAGAAAACGGGGAATTATAGACCGGTAAGCCTGACATCGGTAGTGGGGAAAATGCTAGAGTGCGCGCTACAGGCTGTGCGCACGCTGTGCACTTCATGCTTTGGACGCGCAGGTAAGTAGGGAAGATTTTGGAAATGTAAAAAGGAGGAGTAAGACCCGCTTTTAAGAAGGTAAGTAGTGAATTAAGTATTTTTTTGAATTTTTTTTTACAGGTATATCTTTTTTATAGACTTTAAAGACAGGTAAGTTTATTTTTATAACTTTTTAAAAGATTTTAAATTTTTTCAAAAATTTAATTTTTTATTTAAAATGGTTAATTTAATTAACTATACTTATTTTATTAATGTGATGGGTTTTTAAAAAAATTTAATTGAGGTTTAGCTGTTATTTTGGGGGGGTGTAAGATTCATAAGTCTCACAGCCATGCTGTGAGACTTATGAATGGAAGATGGTGTGCTGCCATTGGCTCTAACTGAGTCACGTGATCCCACAGCTCGCACGAATTCACTACGCCGCTGGGATACGCAAGCCCAGCACAGCTGATGTCTGGAACATCAAGTTCGTGCGAGCTGGATCAGAAAAAGCATAAGCGAGGTGAGACATCGCGGGGAAGGCTTACCCCCGCGGGAACAGAGCGAGATCAATTTCTGGGCCATTATAAAAGATGTAATTGCAGAGCACTTGGAAAACAGTGACAGGATCAGACAAAGTCAACATGGATTTACAAAAGGTAAATAATGCTTGACTAATCTATGGAATTTTTTGAGGATGTAACTGGTAGAATAGATAAGGGAGAACCAGTGGATGTGGTGTATTTGGACTTTCAGAAGGCTTTCGATAAGGTCCCGCATAAGAGATTAGCGTGCAAAGTTAAAGCACATGGGATTGGGGGTAAGGTACTGACTTGGATAGAGAACTGGTTGGCAGACAGGAAGCAAAGAGTTCGAATAAACGGGTCTTTTTCTGAGTGGCAGGCAGTAACTAGTGGGTACCGTAGGGATTGGTGCTAGGACCCCAGCTCTTCACAATATATATTAATGATCTAGACGAGGGAACTAGATGTAATATCTCCAAGTTTGCAGACAACACAAAGCTGGGTGGGCGTGTGTGCTGTGAGGAGGATGCAGAGAAACTCCAGTATGATTTGGACAGGTTGGGTGATTGGGCAGATGCATGGCAGATGCAGTATAATGTGGATAAATGCGAGGTTATCCACTTTGGTGGCAAAAACAGGAAGGCAGATTATTATCTGAACGGCAATAGATTGGGAGAAGGGGAAGTGCAACGAGACCTGGATGTCCTTGTGCACCAGTCGCTGAAGGTAAACATGCAGGTGCAGCAGGCGGTTAAGAAGGCAAATGGTATGATGGCCTTCATAGCGAGAGGATTCGAGTACAGGAGCAAGGATGTCTTGCTGCAGTTGTACAGGGCCTTGGTGAGACCACACCTTGAGTACTGTGTGCAGTTTTGGTCGCCTTATCTGAGGAAGATGTTCTTGTCATGGAGGGAGTGCAGCAAAGATTCACCAGACTGATACCTGGGATGGCAGGAATGACGTATGAGGAGAGATTGGGTCGATTGGGCTTATATTCGCTGGAGTTTAGAAGAATGAGAGGGGATCTCATTGAAACTTATAAAATTCTAACAGGACTAGACAGACTAGATGCAGGAAGGATGTTCCCAATGGCGGGGGAGTCCAGAACCAGGGGACACAGTCTAAAGATAAGGGGTAAGCCTTTTAGGACAGAGATGAGGAGGAATTTCTTCACCCAGAGAGTGGTGAACCTGTGGAATTCTCTACCACAAAAGGCAGTTGAGGCCAATTCATTAAATATATTCAAGAAGGAGTTAGATATATTTCTTAAGGCTAAAGGGATCAAGGGATATGGGGAGAAAGCAGGGACAGGGTACTGAATTTGGATGATCAGCCATGATCTCATTAAATGGCGGAGCAGGCTCAAGGGGCCGAATGGCCTACTCCTGCTCCTATCTTCTATGTTTCTATGTTTCCATACACTGTGTGAATGAGCATTGAGATCACATGCCCAATGATAGTGTCGATTACTCATCTTTTATTTACTAATCAGAAACGCAATTAGCCACATCTGGATTCCCAATTTGTCACATGTGACCAGTGGTTAACGTATTGGACAACTCTGATCTAGAAAGAAAGTCTTGCATTTATATAGCGCCTTTCACGACCATCGGACATCCCAAAGTGCTTTGCAGCCAATGACTTTTGGAGTGTAGTCAATGCTGTAATGTAGGAAACGCGGCAGCCAATTTGCACACAGCAAGCTCCCACAAACAGCAATGTGATAATGACCAGATAATTTGTTTTAGTGAGATTGGTTGAGGGATGAATATTGGCCAGGATACCGGGTGAACTCCCCTGCTCTTCGAAATAGTGGCATGGGATCTTTTACGTCCACCTGAGAGAGCAGACGGGGCCTCGGTTTAACGTCTCAACCGAAAGACGGCATCTCCGACAGTGCAGCACTCCCTCAGCACTGCACTGGAGTGTCAGCCTAGATATTTGTGCTCAAGTCCCTAGAGTGGGACTTGAACCCACAACCTTGTGACTCAGAGGCAAGAGTGCTACCCACTGAGCGAGTCTGTTGAATATAGATAAACCCACATGTCATATTTTTCCTGTAATTTTTGGGTTAAAAATCTATCAATTATGAAGTGAACATGTATTTTAAAATGAACTAGAATGCATCCTAATTCATTTAAAAATTCAACATTTTCCAGCGGGGGGGGGGGGGGGGATTCTCCTAAACCCCACCCCCACCCCCTCGAGAAAGGTGCTGGAGTTGGGTGCAGGTGAGTGAGGCCAGCAATTGGAAGAAATTTTCTACAATTTGAAATTTGCTGCCTACAGCTTTGATTATAGCAGAAGTGGATTAGGAGCTTTATTCCAAATAACTCTCTCAAATAAAGCTAATGTAGCCAAAGAAAGTACTGAAACTAATACTGTATTTATAGTATAGAGTCGCATTTCAAGGTTTTCACACTCATTTTATCTTTATTCATGTTAAAGCCACTACTGTTATAATGCAGAGTGATTTCAATAGCAGGAAGGAAATAGCAGATTTCCATCTTTTGGGTGAGACATTAAACCGAGGCCCTGTCTGCCCTCGCAGGTGGACGAAAGAGATCTGACAGCAATATTCGAAGAGGAGCAGGTGGGTTCTCCTGGTGCCCTGGCCAATATTTATCCTTCAATCAAAATCACTAAAACAGGTTACTGGACTAGCAATACAGAGGCACGGAATAATAATCCAGCAAACTTCAGTTGAAATCCCACCATAGCAGTTTTCGAGAACTTGAATTCAGCTAAAATAAAAGCCGGAACTAAAATCCGGTATCAGCAAAAGTGACCATGATGCTGTCAATTGTCGTAAAAACACAACTGGTTCACTAATGTCCTTTAGGGAAGGAAACCTGCCGTCCTTACCCAGTCTGTGACTCCAGTCACACACCAATGTGGTTAACTCTTAATTGCCCTCTGGTCTAGCATCAAACCGTTATTTCAGGGCAACTAGGGATGTGCATTAAATGCTGGCCTTGCCAGTGACGCCCACATCCCGAGAATGAATACATTTAAAAAAAAGAATATCTGGTCATTTCTCTCGGTGCTATTTGTAGGATCTTGCTTTGTGCAAATTGGCTGCCGCATCTCCCTACATTACAACGTGACTGCACTTCAAAAGAACTTCATTGGATGTCAAGTGTCCTGAGGTCATGATAGGCGCTACATGAATGCAAATTATTTCTTAAAAGACATGGCAACTGCCAGCCTTAAGCCCCCCACTCTCACTCACACTGCATCTGGAGTGGATTTCCATTTACTTGTGCCAAGGCGCTCTTGCTAAATAATGAAATTTGGCAGAATAAAATGTGTTTTAAAAGAAGTTTTTCAAACCTTTACAAACACTCCCCTGTTGGCTCAGTGGGTGAGTTTACCGGTGCGGTACAGATAAGAGATGGTCCCAGGTTTGATCTTTGGTCACCGTTGAGTTAACGGATCTCAGTCAGGACTGTGGGCCACAGTATAATGACTTGCTGGTCTCACACATGAAGCATAGTTCCTTGAGTGAGGAAGAGTTCCCTGAGCCCATGGAGTTGTACTGCAGTATAAGTCACATCATGTAGGAGAGGAAGGGAGAAGGCTGTGGTGGCGGAGCGGGGAAGTTGTGTGCCATTATCTTGTAAACTCAAGTGATATGATGGTACATACATAATGTTTTTAAAAACATTAAGTTCTCAGATATCCACTCCCTACTTCACTGTGTGCGCAGGACGTACAATCTACAGAATACATTGCAGCAACTCAGCAAGGCTACTTCAACAATACCTCCCTCCCCACGACTTCTGCCACTGAGAAGGGCAAGAGCAGCAACGTCATGGGAACACCATCACCTCCAAGTTTAACACCAGTCACACACCATCCTGACTTGGACATATATTGCCCTTCCTTCATTTTCGCTGTGTCAATATCTGGGAATTCCCTACCATTGTGAAAGCAACATCGCCACAGGGACTGCAGCAGCTCAAGGAGAAGCTCATAGCAGACATCCTTCTGTCATCTGCTGACATTGTCTTCTCCACTGATGCAGTTCATAACGATGAGAAGGCAAAGTCTGCAGTTACTTCTGGCATCTCCGCCTTTTAAAAGACCAGCAGAAATGCTTTTGCATTGTAATATTATAGTGATCAATCAAATCATCCATTCCCACATTTACTGCTATCAATGGGGTGTTAGCAGCTAACAAGTTAACTTTCTCAGAAAACTAGACACTTTGCCCATGAAAATGTATAGGGGTAAGTGCTGGAATGTGCCCACCCAGTCTTCTGCCACTGACCGTGCCAAAGTTGGCAGGGTCAGGTCTCCTTAATTGTGAGATACCACTGGCGGGTGCCCACGTTCACAAGGCGGCTTATCTAGAGTGCCCACCTTGTGCCACAGGCCAGAAAGTACGGTAGACGTTGCCGGTTCGGGCGGAGGGGGAGGAGAGAAGGGTGGTAAGGTCCTTCCCCAGATGAAACTTAAATATGCCCCCAGCAAACTCCTTAGTAAAGGGGTTGCAGAGTGTAGTTTTCTTATATATACACCTTGTTTTTTGGGGGCCCAGGCCGTGATCCCAGGGGGGGTCCCACCTCTGTGGTTGTTGACAAGCTACGGTGGGAGTGTGCCAGAGGATTTATCGTATTGTATTGAACAGTGTACATTTTCATGCTTTCCCTAGCTTGTAAGTGAACTCCACTGGATTATGTCATTACAGGCTGTTGCAACAGGCACAATTAAAATGTTAATGTAAGTGATTTACAGAGTAAATTAGCACTAGAATAGCAAAGTTCACTAAAAGTCAATGCTTCAAATGACAACAAAGCAGCCACAGTTCAGGATAATCGCCTTGCTTCGTATACAGTTTCCCTTGATCCTTTGTCAGCATTATCACTGCCTCCTTACAGTATCTGGTCACCTGACGATATCATCCAGTGGAGACTAGGAGCGATGGTGGATGCGAAGCTGAGAAAATTACGAGGATTCTAACAGCCTCACACTTACTGAGCATCCAGCTTCCACTGTAAGGCAGTGAAGCTGTTTTTATATTGTTTTTAATTCAGATTCTGGGAACCCGCTGTCTATGAGCCAGCCACTCCCAGGAGCCTGTTGTCTGCAAATTACCCATGGGAGCTTGCTCTCTGTAAACTGACTCCTGGGAGGCCACTTCTCTGTGAGCTGCTCCAGCGAGCCCACTGTCCATGATCCCACTGTCTGTAATCCCACTGTCTGTAATCCCACTGTCTGTGATTCCCTCCCAGAAGCCCACTGTCTGAGAGCCGCTCCCACAAGGCCACAATCCTTGAGCTGCTCCGGCGAGTCTGCAGTCTGTGAGTTGCTCTAAGTCTACAGTCTGCTGTCTGTGAGTTGCTCTAGGTCTGCAGTCTGCAGTCTGAGTTGCTCTAAGTCTGCAGTCTGTGAGTTGCTCTAAGTCTACAGTCTGCTGTCTGTGAGTTGCTCTAAGTCTGCAGTCTGTGAGTTGCTCTAAGTCTGCAGTCTGCTGTCTGTGAGTTGCTATAAGTCTGCAGTCTGCTGTCTGTGAGTTGCTCTAAGTCTGCAGTCTGCTGTCTGTGAGTTGCTCTAAGTCTGCAGTCTGCTGTCTGTGAGATGCTCTAAGTCTGCAGTCTGCTGTCTGTGAGTTGCTCTAAGTCTGCAGTCTGCTGTCTGTGAGTTGCTCTAAGTCTGCAGTCTGCTGTCTGTGAGTTGCTCTAAGTCTGCAGTCTGCTGTCTGTGAGTGGCTCTAAGTCTGCAGTCTGTGAGTTGCTCTAAGTCTGCTGTCTGTGAGTTGCTCTAAGTCTGCTGTCTGCAGTCTGTGAGTTGCTCTAAGTCTGCTGTCTGTGAGTTGCTCTAAGTCTACAGTCTGCTGTCTGTGAGTTGCTCTAAGTCTGCAGTCTGCTGTCTGTGAGTTGCTCTAAGTCTGCAGTCTGCAGTCTGTGAGTTGCTCTAAGTCTGCTGTCTGTGAGTTGCTCTAAGTCTGCTGTCTGCAGTCTGTGAGTTGCTCTAAGTCTGCTGTCTGCAGTCTGTGAGTTGCTCTAAGTCTGCTGTCTGCAGTCTGTGAGTTGCTCTAAGTCTGCTGTCTGCAGTCTGTGAGTTGCTCTAAGTCTGCTGTCTGCTGTCTGTGAGTTGCTCTAAGTCTGCTGTCTGCTGTCTGTGAGATGCTCTAAGTCTGCTGTCTGTGAGTTGCTCTAAGTCTGCTGTCTGCAGTCTGTGAGTTGCTCTATGTCTGCTGTCTGCAGTCTGTGAGTTGCTCTAAGTCTGCTGTCTGCAGTCTGTGAGTTGCTCTAAGTCTGCTGTCTGTGAGTTGCTCTAAGTCTGCAGTCTGCTGTCTGTGAGTTGCTCTAAGTCTGCTGTCTGCAGTCTGTAAGTTGCTCTAAGTCTGCAGTCTGCTGTCTGTGAGTTGTTCTAAGTCTGCAGTCTGCTGTCTGTGAGTTGTTCTAAGTCTGCTGTCTGCAGTCTGTGAGTTGCTCTAAGTCTGCTGTCTGTGAGTTGTTCTAAGTCTGCTGTCTGCAGTCTGTGAGTTGCTCTAAGTCTGCTGTCTGCAGTCTGTGAGTTGCTCTAAGTCTGCTGTCTGTGAGTTGTTCTAAGTCTGCTGTCTGCAGTCTGTGAGTCGCTCTAAGTCTGCTGTCTGCAGTCTGTGAGTTGCTCTAAGTCTGCTGTCTGCGAGTTGCTCTAAGTCTGCTGTCTGCTGTCTTCAGTCTGCGAGTTGCCCCAAGTCTGCAGTCTGTGAGTTGCTCTATGTCTGCTGTCTGCTGTCAGTGAGTTGCTCTAAGTCTGCTGTCTGCAGTCTGTGAGTTGCTCTAAGTCTGCTGTCTGCAGTCTGTGAGTTGCTCTAAGTCTGCTGTCTGCTGTCTGCGAGTTGCTCTAAGTCTGCTGTCTGTGAGTTGCTCTAAGTCTGCTGTCTGTGAGTTGCTCTAAGTCTGCAGTCTGCTGTCTGTGAGTTGCTCTAAGTCTGCTGTCTGCAGTCTGTGAGTTGCTCTAAGTCTGCTGTCTGCAGTCTGTGAGTTGCTCTAGGTCTGTAGTCTGCGAGTTGCTCTAAGTCTGCTGTCTGCTGTCTGCAGTCTGCGAGTTGCTCCAAGTCTGCAGTCTGTGAGTTGCTCTATGTCTGCTGTCTGCTGTCAGTGAGTTGCTCTAAGTCTGCTGTCTGCAGTCTGTGAGTTGCTCTAAGTCTGCTGTCTGCAGTCTGTGAGTTGCTCTAAGTCTGCTGTCTGCTGTCTGCGAGTTGCTCTAAGTCTGCTGTCTGTGAGTTGCTCTAAGTCTGCAGTCTGAGTTGCTCTAAGTCTGCTGTCTGTGAGATGCTCGAAGTCTGCAGTCTGCTGTCTGTGAGTTGCTCTAAGTCTGCAGTCTGCTGTCTGTGAGTTGCTCTAAGTCTGCTGTCTGCAGTCTGTGAGTTGCTCTAAGTCTGCTGTCTGCAGTCTGTGAGTTGCTCTAGGTCTGTAGTCTGCGAGTTGCTCTAAGTCTGCTGTCTGTGAGATGCTCTAAGTCTGCTGTCTGTGAGTTGCTCTAAGTCTGTTGTCTGTGAGTTGCTCTAAGTCTGTAGTCTGCTATCTGTGAGATGCTCTAAGTCTGCTGTCTGTGAGTTGCTCTAAGTCTGTTGTCTGTGAGTTGCTCTAAGTCTGCTGTCTGTGAGATGCTCTAAGTCTGCTGTCTGCAGTCTGTGAGATGCTCTAAGTCTGCTGTCTGTGAGATGCTCTAAGTCTGCTGTCTGTGAGTTGCTCTAAGTCTGTAGTCTGCTATCTGTGAGATGCTCTAAGTCTGCTGTCTGCAGTCTGTGAGTTGCTCTAAGTCTGCAGTCTGTGAACTGTTCCAGGAAGCCCACTGTTCATGAACCGGCTCCTAGAAGTTCGAAGTCATTGAGTCAGCTCCAGGTGCTTATGCTGTTAAACCATAACAAGTCTGCTGCCTTGCTATGGAAAACATATTTAACAGGATAAACATCAGACACTGGCTGAATCTAGTGTCACCAGAATACAAGTTAAAAAATTCAATGCAACATAAACTCATTTAGTGGAATAATAACAACAACTTGTATTTATATAGCGCCTTTAACATAGTAAAATGTCCCAAGGCGCTTCACAGGAGCGTTATAAAACAATATTTGGTACCGAGCCACATAAGGAGAAATTAGGGCAGGTGACCAAAAGCTTGGTCAAAGAGGTAGGTTTTAAGGAGCGTCTTAAAGGAGGAAAGAGAGGTAGCGAGGCAGACAGGTTTAGGGAGGGAATTCCAGAGCTTAGGGCCTAGGCAACAGAAGACACGGCCACCAATGGTTGAGTGATTATAATCAGGGATGCTCAAGAGGCCAGAATTAGAGGAGCGCAGAGATCTCGGGGGATTGTAGGGCTGGATACGATTTCAAAGACAGGGAGGGGTGAGGCCATGGAGCGATTTGAAAACAAGGATGAGAATTTTAAAATCGAGGCGTTGCGTAACCTGGAGCCAATGTAGGCCAGCGAGCACAGGGGTGATGGGTGAACGGGACTTGGTGCGAGTTAGGACACGGGCAGCTGAGTTTTGGATGACCTCAAGTTTACGTAGGGTAGAATGTGTACATTTTTCACTTTGGCCACCCAGTGTAAGCATTAATGCTGGCCAGAGAAAGTATAACATAGGCCAGATGCAAAGTACAGGTCCCCTTACTCTGGCCCAACAATTCCTGGAAAATCTGCGGTTGTTCCGACAGACTCCCACTGTAACTTTGGCAGGTGTTGTGCCTATGTTTCCAGGATGTAGATGTAGGGGTGGCTGCCTCTGACTACCCCTTACAAAGCCATTGATGTAACGGGGGTGGGGTTAGGGCGGACTGGGATTCCTCTGCTCTGGGAGTTCTTCCAGAGCAAGCGTACGGTCAGTGCAGGTACACTTGTGAGACCAGTTACACCAACTGACCCACCAATAGTTTTGTGGCACTCACCGGAGATGTGGCCTGGACTGCTGAAGATCTGACACCGAATTTTGTTTTTAAAACTGCCCCCTTTGTAAGGGTGCTGCTGAGGTGAGGCGGGGGGCGGGGAGGGCAGTCCTAAATGTTACTTCCCCAGGCTAGGCACCAGACTTTCCAGCCTCTTCGGAGGAGTGACGAGGGGCATCTAGCAAGTTCGAATTGCAGGACTCGACCTCCCCTCCCCTCCTCATGACAAGATCAAGGATGAGCACATGTCGGCACCTGAGATGCTCTGTCCCTAAATTTTCAGGCCCAATGTGCTTTCACCTCTGCTTCCAATACACCTCCTACAATGGCAATTTTTCCATTTTCTACATCAGCCATCCTGTGGTCTCTCGGAGTGAGACTGGGTGCTGATTTTGTGTTGTGTACTGAAACCCATTAGCGATTAAGTTGAGACTTTTGCTGCCAGCAGAGGGAGCAGATCTCGGACCAGAGCTAGATTGAAACCAAGTTCTAGAAGAGAACGGCTAATTTTTTAACCCACCGCACCATCCAGTCACCTCTTTATTTTTAAGGGCGGGGATGGGATTAGGTGGCACAGTGTGTTGGACACTGGCCTGTCAGGTCTGAGGTAAAAAATCTCCTCTGATGTTGTTGTAACGGTCCTGTGAGAAATAGGTTTAGGCAGTCTCAATCCAGTTCACACGGGGCAAGAGGCAACAGCACAAAACTATCTCTAATGCAGCATTCATTGTCAATCTCACTCAGAAGCCACAGAATGGCATGGTGTGGGAAATGGAAAGTAGTGTAGGGTGCTCTTCTAAGTTTGGAGCTGAGTCACATTGCTTGAGCAAGGTGGCGGGAGCTTTATTCTGCTTCTGATCTGGGAGTACTTGATGCCGACACGGAGTGTGTGAAATGGGAAGAATTCCATTCCCCAGGATTAAGAAACGAGAGATGAAGTTGAAAATTTTAAGGCGGTTGCAAAAATTCAGCAAGTTTTATATTCCACTGACTTCTCACACAGCGAGTTTTTTTGCGCGGATTACTCTAAAGTTATCAGATAATCAAGGCAATAATTAAACTCACGGGGGTTGAATTTCCACAGGGGTTTTCCCAATCATCTACCGTAACTTTGGCACGAGATCTGCAGAAACCCCAGAGAAATGGCGTAAATGGTGTTTACACCGATTCTCTGGGGTTCCCGCAGATCTTCCGCCAAAGATCAGGAGAAATCCCCCCCCCGCCCCCACCCCCACCCACTGCCCCATGGAAATTCAACTCCATAGGACTGTATTTTGACAACAGAGGCTTCTGAATGTTGAATTGAAGGTCTCTGCTTTTGTCACCAGAAGGTCCCAGGTTCAATCCTGGTCTACGCAAAGTTAGCTGATCTTAATCAGGATCACAGAGTAGATACAGAGCATCTCACACAGTTTTCTGATATGCATTTAGCTGAGCATGAAGCCTTGCAGAAGCCAATTGGATCCAGTTTGGGGCGCTCAACTTTAGGAAGGATGTCAAAGCCATGGAGATGCTACAGAGAAGATTTACGATGATGAGAGGCTTTAATTATGAGAAGAGAGTGAAAAACTGAGCTCTTTTCACTAGCGCAGAGAACGTTAAGAAGAAGTGTGATCGGGGTGTTCAAGATTACAAGAAGTTTTGATAAAGTAAATAGTAAACTATTTTCACTGGTCGGTTGGTCACTAATCACGGCATAAATTTAAGATCGCCACAAGGACAAAAGGAAAGGTTCGGAGAATTTTTGTTATTTTATAGCGTATGGTCAGGACAAACTGCTTGAAACAGTGGTGGAAGAAGAATACATAATATCTTTTCAAAAGAAAATGGATAAATAATTTGAACAAGAAAATACTTAAATGGTATGGGGAAAGGGCAGGGGAATGGAACTAATAGCTCTTTCAGAGAGGTGTGATTATTCGAATGGTATCCTTCCGTGCTGCAATATTGCGTGGGTCTATGTATTTCCCTGTCGCTGTTAGCTCCATAGAGTATTGTACACCCAAGACCAAGCTCTCCATGGATATAGTTCAGTACGAGCAGGATGGGGAGGAAAGATAAGTGAATTTGGTATGGCTTGAGTGAACTTGGCAGTAACCGTTCCCACAGCAGATCCCCAGTCGATGAAGAACGCTACTGCAGAGGCTTCAATGAGAGCCTGCATAATTAGATTACTGTGGATTTTAGTACAGCACCCAGAGTGAGCCTCTCAAGGTGTCCTGAAATCAGGCTGAGTGATTGCATTCCATTTCATGAACAGGGTTTACATATCAGTAAGAAATAGGCCCGAAGGCGGCAGCTGTATTGTCTAATGAACTACGAAGCTGCTTGTCTCTGTGATTGTACCACAGATTATCTCCCAGTATGTCTTTGCTATTTTACTGCTGCGTCTACGGCAACATTACGGCCTGTGGACTGACCTTTGTCAGCTACTGTACCACACGCGCTTCCATTAATCACAGGAAGAGCAATAGCAGTTGGCACACGCTGTGCTATTGTTTGTTTACAGTTAAATATTAATGGAACGTTCCCTACAGCACTTCATGTCATATGAAAATAAGCAAGATGTTCAGTAGTAATACTTTGCAACAGACTGTACTCACACACCTCAGAGAACCATCACTCCATCATCAAGTTCTGTATCTGAGTGCAACACACATTCTTGTGGCCTTGCATTGAATTTGAACATTGGCTCTTCACTATTGCACCATTGTTAGTTTCATTTTGATTCCACTTTTCCAACCTGAATTTTGGGGAGACTCATGCAAATGACTACCTGCCCCCGCGCAGTTACAGTGTATACAAACTGCAGGGACTGTAAGAATCTATTATGAATGAGCCTATTATAAAGGTCAGATTGTCAAAATGAATATGTTGCTAACTTTTCCAGGACACAGTGCTGCACCAATGCATGATGCTATGGAATGGAGTGGAACTGGTTCAATTTCCCTTGCTCTGCCGAGTTCCCAATCTCAGGTGCACTGGATACGGAGGGCAAAATTGGATGGGAGCAAGGGGAAGGGGCAATGCCACACACCTGGTGATAGCTGGTAAAAAAAGCAGCAGCTTTTAATGGATTAAAATCAGCACCCTCAGTCTCAGAGAGGTGTGGGGGATCAGGAGGTGCCTGTAAAGCAAAGAGGGGAGGCGAGGGAAAGAGAAGATAGTGTGCGTCCTCATGGTGAAACTACTCCTATAAATTTAGCAAAAAAGTTTTGTATTCTTAAATCCATAATCCTGTCCCCATTCAGATATTTACTACACTACTAACTCTACCTTATTACCAAGTCATGCAGCTGATTGCCAGTTTGTAAAGAGCACTGCTTCTCATGCATTAAGCATGCAGTGTCTAAAACCTCTACTTTTTTCACCATATAATGGCACGCTTCTCAGCCAATTAAGATAATTACGTGCAAGTATTTAACAAGCCTGAGATAATATCCCAACATTGGTAATGCTGCTTTTCGTAGCAAGAGTTTGTCAAGGAAGTTGATCTAAAAAGTACTGCACAATCAGCAGGATTTCTTGAAGGACCCTGAAGAGGGAACATACAGTACTGGGTTTGTCAAACACGAGAGATACTGCAGCCATGCGTGGAATCTCCCAGAGCTAGGAATGTATACTACAGTACAGTGTATTTGCATGGAAGTACAAAGCTTACCAATGGTTGACATTCTTAACAAGCAGTGCACCCGATGTCTCAATTGGAAGAAGGGACTTCTAGTCATGATTTGCTTTAACAGAGTGATGTTAGTGAATGCCATCAATCTGGCCACTTTAACTGAAAAAGTACCCTGTTTGTACAAGCCACAGTCAAAAAAGATTTCTTAAGAAAGTGCAGTGCAGGGTGTTAGTGACAATATTGGGGGAGGACTGGACTCCCAGTTAGGGTAATGCAACCACAAACCCAGTCTTGACTGCCATTCAAACTCATCAGTTCTGACTGCCTCAGTCCAGCAGGTTGATAGAATGCTGTGCAGACCTGTTCCAATGAATTACACTCTCCACTGGCTGCATATGGACCAGCATAGTCAACGACTGTTTGGAGCTCGCACCAGTCAATCGGGTCCACTCAAAGAGGAAATGTGAAGGCAGAAAGGGGAAATGTAACATTCACAACAAAAAGACTGTGATCATTAAACATTCTCAGAGACTAATGAATTGGGAATAGGATGGAGACAGATTGGGGATGAGAAATGGGGGGGGGGTGGAATCTGTTGTAAATAACAGAAAATATCAGGTAACCGAAGAGCCTCAGGTTTCACCCAACTCCAGTTTCATTCCTCTAGTCTCTTCCTCAAGTGTCTGCCTCTACTCCACTCACACCCCCTCCCCCTCCACTGCACCTTGTGTCTGTCACCATCACCCACATTTCGTCACGGGGCTCTGTGCCTGGCGTTCCCGGCTGTGGGTACTGCTGGTGCTGAGATTCCCCTCCAGTGAGACAGAGGGACTCCTATTAGGAATTGGGGCTATCCCATATTAAGCAACTTAGGGAACGGGCTCTATTAACTATAATGGTATGTGGTGTCAATAGAGACATTACACTGGACTACGTTGCCCAGGTAAACATAGAAACATAGAAGATAGGATCAGGAGTAGGCCATTCGGCCCCTCGAGCCTGCTCTGCCATTCGATGAGATCATGGCTGATCATCCAAACTCAGTACCCTGTACCTGCCTTCTCCCCATATCCCTTGATACCTTTAGCTTTAAGAAATATATCTAACTCATTCTTGAATATATTTAATGACTTGGCCTCAACTACCTTCTGTGGTAGAGAATTCCACAGGTTCACCACTCTCTGGGTGAAGAAATTCTTCCTCATTTCTGTCCTAAATGGCTTACCCCTTATCCTTAGATTATGACCCCTGGTTCTGGACTCTCCGACCATCGGGAACATTCTTCCTGCATCTAGTTTGTCCAGACCTGTCAGAATTTTATATGTTTCGATGAGATCCCCTCTCATTCTTCTATACTCCAGCGAATATAAGCCCAATCGACCCAATCTCTCCTCATATGTTATTCCTGCCATCCCAGGTATCAGCCTTGTGAATCTTCGCTGAACTCCCTCCATGGCAAGAACATCCTTCCTCAGATAAGGCAACCAAAACTGCACACAATACTCAAGGTGTGGTCTCACCAAGGCCCTGTACAACTGCAGCAGGACATCCCTGTTCCTATACTCAAACCCTTTCGCTATGAAGGCCAACATACCATTTGCCTTCTTCACCGCCTGCTGCACCTGCATGCTTACCTTCAGCGACTGGTGCACAAGGACACAAGGTACCTAACAACACTTCCTCACTCTCTCTTATTGGAGAGCGAAAAGCAGAAGGATCAGTAGGCCAGATACAGAAATACATGGGTGGGCTATGCAGGATGACGATAAGAGGCTGACAGATAAGGGGGAAATCCCTGTCCAATATCATTACTAGCTTGCAACAGAATTTATTTTTAAAAATTATATACATTGTGTTAATATTCTACATCGCTGACATTAAAGCATTCACCTATCAACCAAGCAGGAAGACTTCAATTTTTGACTATTTACTGCAATCCTAATTTACTGCTAAGACACTCAAGCAGAAGTTAGTTGGAATTATTCAATTCTACCACCTGAACGAGACACATTACATATGCTAATAGGCACATCATGAGCTCGTGAATTTAGAGGCAGTCAAGGTGCAAAATGGAGGGAATTGAGGTAACTACATTTTATCAATTTTTTTACTCTTATCCAGCAGTTTAAAACTGCTTTTATATTGGCACTTCTTTAGACTGGATTCTGAGAGACTGCAATATATTATCCAGAGAAAAGCCCTTTGCAAATAAATCAGCTGCAAGCTGGATATACCATTCTGTGCCTATCTGGCATCTTTAATGGTCTTTCTTCATTTCCAGTGCATGCGTATTTTCATGACACATTATTAATTGTATAATATCCTTCTTGTCTTCACCGATGAGTCATTTGCATCTAACTCTGTTGTGTTCATCCATGAGATTCCAGCTATTCCGGAGGACAGTAATGAGTCACTGAAAACCAGAGAATTTGTAGTGAGAAGAAAACAGCCAGCAAGAGGGAGAGTGTCTGCTGTGTGCTGCCAATTGACGAGAAAACCTACCACCTGATGCTTGATCCTCCATAAGACCTTCTCCCGGTTACTACAAACATTCGAGGGGGTCTACAACAGCAGTCGAGGGGACACATGAGTCACACAAGCAGATACAAACACTTTTACGTCCCCACCAGAGGCGTGTAGGTGCCTGCTTAAGTAGCTCATTGACAATGTCTATACCAATGTGCAATCTGGATGCACAATGCTATGGGTCACATTGCAAAATGCTATGCCATAGGCAAAGCACTCGCTATCCCGCCAATCTGCTCACCACACTGGTGAAAAACCAGCAAATCCCCTTTCCGTTCTGCTGTGGGATGGAGCTATTCAGAGTTTGCTCAAAGCCACTGAAACGTTTTGTGCAAGTGTTCTGAGGAAAACATCTCCTTCTTCTGTAGCTCAGGCATCCCCAATCCACAGTATTGAGCTGGTGGAGCAGTCTTGGACAGACAGATTCACTGAAGTTCAGTAGCCAGTAGTCTTAAAATCTGTAAACAGAAATGCACAATCAGATATTAATACTTTGATCATGCAAACCCATCAAAAACATTGATATGAGGATAATACTAATTTTAAGTCTGTGATTATCTTTTACACATACTGCACCAATGATCAGAATTAGTTGTGTGGAAGGCAATTCGCAATTTTTATACTTATCTAGTGATACCACGTTATTATCTACAATTACAGAGGGGATAACTACAATTAATCTTTATCTATTAGTTGTAAAATTGAACATGACGTTTAATTTACCTGTAATATTTTTCTATTTGTTGGAGTAAAAGGCGTTTATCTTTCTCACTTATGTTTCCAGCGTCATCTTTTCCTCTTCATCCCAGGCTATTGATTTCATTTCATATGTAGAGTCTATCCTTCAGCAAGTGTCCTGTTCAGTCTCCTAGCTGTAACTCTTACAGTTTCAGCAATGTTCTGTCACCCATGGAGCTTATTTATCCTGTGGGTCCTGCCGACAAAACACTTAATTCGAGGACGCGTTGACTTGGACCAGTTTCAACATGGTATTTTTTCCTCCCTGTGTATGTTGTTCTTGTATCTATGTCCAATATGCTCTAATTGAATCTGATGCAGAGGGTTGGTTGGAGATACAGTATAATACTGCACAATACCTCCATGTACATCAGAATGGTATGCTTGCTCCTTTTGACTCAAATTTTCTGAATAATATTTTGCAAATCTACTTCCATGGTAACGATTTTACTCCACTGGTATCGATTAAGTCCTGGTTTGAGTGTGACTTACAACTCCAGTAAGGTATGCCACATAACTATCTGGGATTTGTACCTTGACTAGGGTTAACTGAGTCCATTTAATTGTTACATTGTTTAATGTTTTTAAGCCAAAGGTACAAGTGTTGAACCTCCGTCAGCATTTGTAAATTGACATTAATACCACCATATGCACTGTAACATCTAGATGGCTACTTTCTACGTGCTGATAAGTTAGCAATAAAATTACCCCCAAGAGGGAAAATCACTCCTGGAATATTTCATTTCCCATTCTGTATGTAGCTCGCCCAAGCTGCCATTACTTATGTGTGCGCCTACACATGGAGCTGTGGGGGGGATCTGAGCACAATTCTGCATTCACTTGAAGTTCACACAGGCGCAGCAAGGAACATTATATAGCCACCTAGGGCAGGAACTCTGGCTGATTTTAACTTCCCCAGGAGCAGACTGCAATGTTTCCACCGGATCCTTGTTCAGTTGAAAGTCTTGATCCACAGCTTTATTGTGGGGCTGCCAGACTTTCTCCGATGGCTGTGGAAGGACCATACAGGCCAACAAAGAAAAACTGCCTGTAAGTACAGGCTTAGCCACTCAGTGGTGGCCAGAAAGGGTTGAAGTACTGTGAATTGGATTCAGATTCCCAAAATAATTCCACATCGAATCCTTGCAGACAACAAACAGAGGAGCCTTCCAGTCCATCAGCCTCAGCTGGATTCAAGCTGAGATCCCAAAGTTGAAAGGCCAGTATGCTAACCCACTACGCCACAAAGTCCTCCCCCTCTCCTGTAACAAATAGACACATTACACTATAAAAGGCTGAGAGAATCTTGATCACCATTTTAGATGGAAATCAGCTCTGTTTCTCAATAATCCCCTCACCCCTATCTGAATCAGCTGTTCCAAGGGATTGAAACTCTCCTACGCACCGTGAGCGTGAATGCCTGATTGGTGAAGAATAGTATTAGTATAAACTTGGGGGCCTCAAATCATCTTTTTGGCAATCTGTTCCAGCTGTTGATTGCTCCTCTGTATAAAGAAGTACTTCCTGACGTCTGTCCTACATTTGCCCATTACAACCTTGAAAATGTTGTCTTATCCTGCAAACCTCATATATTTGAATGTGTGGCTAAGGTTCCCGATTAAAGCTTCTCACCTGACCAGGAACTTCAGCTTGCAAATAAACCCAAATCATTTGGAAATCCTCCTGAGGTCATTCCTCGCACGACCAGCACCACCTTACAGCAAATTTGTCATTCATTTCGTAGCTGTAGGTGGCACCTTGCTGCTACAGCATGGTTGCCACATTTGCATACATAACAAGAGTCACTGCACTTGAAAAAATTAATTTATTGCATCAAGCACATTAGGAAGTAGAGTGCTTTGGGAAAGGCACGATATAAATGCATGTGTTATATTGGGCCAGAATTTGCTGGAGCGGGGCATCTCTTTCTTCACCCTTCAGCACCAAAAGACTTTGCGCCGCAAACTGCTGGAAGTGCGAATTGATAATGGCGCGGCGAAGTCAACAGGACCTTGGTGAACAACGGGACCAATAGTCTATCTCCTTAACCAATGAGATTTAAGGATAGAGAAAGAAACACAGGAATGACAGAGAAGGAAATAGGGTGAATTGGAGTCAAATTAGATGCAGAAAGAAAAATAAAGAGGGAAAGAAAGATTGGATTAAGAGAGAGAGAAAGAGATAGAAAGGAAAAGTAAGAAAAAAATTATAAATTTTAAATGAATTATTAAAAATTCCTATTTAAATTCAAATCATAAAATATTACAATGAGAAACTCCAGACAAACAACTCAGAAAATAGATTATAAAAGTCACTGTTATACCAATGATGGGACTAGGAGAGCAACACTCAATTGGAGACCCACAACCTTTTACTACACTTGATACTGCAACACTGATCCCTATTGGAAGGGGCCTGCCACAGGAGGTGGTCTGGAACAGAAAGAGGCCTGCAACAGGACAAAGACTACAAAAATAAGAGGCCAGCATTGACACCATTTTCGACATTGACACCATTTTCAACATTGATACCATTTTCAGCATTAATACCATTTTCCTGGGGATTGCGCTGGGAGTCTGGGTAAACCCTCCTGCAGAATTTTAGGAACCTGGTATGGAATTTGAACCCATAGCCCTTTGACCCAAAGGCAAGAGTGTTGCCGCCTGGGCCAAGCTGATAAGCAGGGAGTAACACAGCGCACAGTGTGTTTACACACTAAGCCATCGGGCAAGTAAAACCGGTTTTGCATAATGACTTGGAAAGTGTGTCGGGCGTTAAACTTTACTCCAAGAAAGCACAGAAATGATTATCTGGAGCTTTGCAATATTGACAATGATTTGAATTGCTAGAGTGAGCAGTAATTGTCGCTTAGATCATTTTTTTTTTTAAAAGCTGCTCAGTTGGGGTGTCTCCTACTGCCATACATTTTACTCCACGGTTCTTCACCACTTAATTCCTACCACGTTCCATTTTCCCATTGAACCACTACATCGCTTGCATTTGGCAGTCAGAATACAAAAAGTATACAAGGGCAGCATTGTGCCGGACATAGAATCTAATGATGTTCTCATTTCTTTCCCTTCTCTTCCGACCCAAAAATGTGCTAAAGCATATCACCACCTACACTTTCTCCAAACCCAACAGCAAGACTTGAATGTGGTACTCTTATGAAAATATAGAACGGTATTGCAGTGGTGCTAGCTGGAATAAATGTGGTTTGAAAATATGCAATTCAAAATGCACATAAATAACACACCCACAAAAAATTGGATCGATTCAACACGTTGTCAACTTGGCACTTTACAGGGAAGGCCATGTTTGTCGTCTGTCATGACCGTCCAATCTGTCCATCAATTTTCTTCCTGAGCATTGGTTAAGTATCTGGTCTCCTTTCCCACTAGGTAGGGTTTCTGTGTTTGTCCCCTTTCTAATTGGTTGTTTTAGTTATTTTCTACTTTCATTAACCGCCAGTCACATTGTTGAAAATCTTTCTTCCCAATTTCCTCCCTAATCACAGTCCAGCAAACAAAATGTCTCCAATATGTAGCTACCATGATAGTTCCTCACACGTCCCACTATATACCCATAAAAATACAACTTATATTAAAAATAATGGCAAGCTTATCCTTAAATTCTCTACCCCTTGCCCCGCTTCCACAGACAGCACGACACATAGCACTGAGCCTCTGAACACCCTGGGCTCTGGGTGCACCTTCTCCTCCCGTACTTCACAATCTCCACTGGCCAGTTGCCTCCGCACAGATCATTCGCAACCTTGGTGTCATAATTGACCGAGATGAGCTTCTGACCCCATACCTGCTCCATCACCAAGACCGCCTACTTCCACCTCCGTAACATCACCCGTCTCCACCCTTGCCTCAGCTCATCTGCTGCTGAACCCCTCGTCCATGCCTTTGTTATCTCTAGACTTGACTATTCCAGTGCTCTCCTGGACAGCCTCCTATCCTCCACCCTCCATAAACTTGAGCTCATCTAAAACTCTGCTGCCCGTATCCTAACTCGCACCAAGTCCCGTTCACCCCTCACCCTTGTGATCACCTACCTACATTGGCTCCAAGTCCAGCAACACCTCGATTTTTAAATTCTCATCCTCATTTTCAAATCCCTCCATGGACTTACCATTCCCTATCTCTGTAACCTCTTCATCCTTCTAGAAACTAGAGAAAGCTGTGAGTTCAGAGCTAGGGCGGGGGTGGGGGGGGGGGGGAACATAAGGGGAATTTTGGCTCTTGCTCATCCCCGATTTTCATCGCTCCACCATTGATGCGAGTGCCTTAGCTGCAATGGCCCTAAACTCTGGAATTCCTTCCCTAAACCTCTCCGCATCTCTACCTCTCTCTCCTCCTTTAAGACGCTCATTGAAACCTACCTTTGGCCAAGCTTTTGATCTCTCCTAATGTGGCTCGGTGTCAAATTTTGTTTGATAATGCTCCCAAAAGCGCCTTGGGACATTTTACTACGTTAAAGGCACTATATAAATACAAGTTGTTGTTGTATATCTTGCAGAGATAGGGTGCTTTAATTGTAATGTATTGGGGGGCCGGGAGCCAAAGTAGGTCAGAGAGAACGGGGTGTTGGGTGAATGGGACTAGGCGGGACAGAATACGTGTAGCCGAGTTGTTGACAAGTTACAGTTTATCCAGAGTAGAAGATGCGAGGCCAGCAAACAGATGTTAGAGTAGTCAAGCCTGAAAGTGAGACAGCTTTGAATGAGCACTTCAGCAGCAGATTGGATGAGTTAGGGCAAGGCAGGTAATGTTGGGGATGTGGAAATAAGTGGTCTTGGTAATGGAAAGATGGGGTTTATAGCTCAGCTGATGGTCAAACAGGTGCTGAGGTTACAGACAGACAGTCTGCTTCGAACTACGAAAATGGATGAGAACAAGATGGAATCAGTGGCAAGGAAGCAGCGTTTACAGTAAAGGCCGAAGATGATGCCTTTGGCGTTTCTGATACTGAGCTGGAAGACATGATGACTCATACAAGACGTGATGTCAGTCAAACAGACTGACAATAGAAATGCAGTTGAGGGGGCAAGAGAAGAAAGGTCAAGGAGGATGCAGAAGGATAAAGCACTAAAGTCACAGAGATGTCATCCATGACTTGTGCCAGGGCCATTTTGGTTCTTTAAGAATGGCGAGAAGCGGGACTGGTAGGACTCAGACAGGGCATTTTAGGTGACATGGGAACTGAGCTGGGAGGTACAACATGTTTGAGGATCTCAGAGAGAGAAGGCAGGTTGGGGAGGGACAGTAGTTTCAAAGGATGGATAGTTGATTGAGGGTGGGTTTAAGGAGAGGGATGATGATGGCAGTTGTGAAGGGGACAGGATAGTACCTGAGGAAAGGGAAGCATAGATATCCAGATATACATAGAAGTTACAACACAGAAACAAGGCGTTCGGACCAATGAGTCTGTGTCGATAATTACCCTCCACGGGAGTAAAAGGTCCTAATCACGTTCACCCATTCTGTTCCCATATGTCTTCGCCTTCAAGCACCTAATCAATCTAATCTTGAATAATAATTTCTGCCTCAACTGCTAACTCTGGAAGTGAATTCTACAGTCTCACAACTCTCTGTAAAGAAGTTTCTCCTGCCCTCGATTCTAAGGGGGAGAAATTCAGTATCTCCCCATTTGGGGCGCAATTATCGGCCGGGCGCAAAGATTAGCGCCTGGCGCTAATTATCGCCACCGACTGCAAACTTGACTTTTATCGCCCCTGGAGGTGATTGGAGCGCTAAATCAGGCGCTTCACACCTGTCTTAAGGCGCAAAGGCCGAGGAGCAAGGCGCTACCTCAGAGCGCTGGCGAAGCTCATGTGATGTCAGTCAGCAATGGAACACACACACAATGGCACCGGCCAGTTCTTAAAGGGGATGGTTGATCTTGCTTTCCATCCACATCCTGCTCATTGCAGCCTTGAATCCCGGCCTGGAGAGACCTGCACATCAAATCTGCTGGAAAGAACAATGGAGAGTACCAGGGAAAGAGCTTAGAGTGCAGCCCCCACAGTCTCTTCTAAATCGATACAAGGAATGGCAAATCAAAATGAACCTGCAAAGTGCTGCTCAGTACCCAAAACTCCTTCACACAGCGTTGAATCTCTCCAGAAATCTCTCTCTCTCTCTCTCAGAATGCGTGGTTCAAAAATGGCACCAACAATAAAAGGCAGGAAGCGGTCGCCTTTAAATAGCGCTCCCCCAGTCCCTTCATGACTGCAAAACGCTCCCCTCAACCTGTCGTTGCTAGCGTCAGGCGGTAAGGCAGGGGGCGCCACTCAATATCTGCTCCGGGACGATACCGGGGCGTTGCGCACTCGACTGACGTCACGATCTGCCGGCGCAGGAGATCGTGGCGGTAGTGTTTAGCGCCGCCGCAAAATGTCTAGTTAATTTCACGAGCGGCGCAAACATCGCCGCGCCTGGGCGCTAGATGCTTTGCACCCCATTAGCGCCCTCTTAAGGCGCTAACGGGAGGCACAACCAACTGAATTTTCCCCCCTAAATCTCTTACATTTAATTGTGTCTATGGCCCCTCACTCTTGACCCCTCAACTACTGGAAACAGTCTGCCTCTCTCTACCCGGGCCCATCCATGCATCATTTTAAACACTTCTATTATATCACCTCATAAACTGTGTTGTTCTGATGAATGGGCGGAGGAAGATAGAAAGTGAGAGAGTGAAAGAGACTCCATTGTAGGGGAGGGATAAAGAGATATAGAACTGTAAAAAAAAGAGCTGGATGGCAAGAAGTAGGAAGGACCCTGCTGTGGAAGCAGAGAAAACACGGGGGAAACAGAAATCTTGTTGAGATGAGAGGAAAGATTGAGACAGACAGAGAGAGAGAGAGAGAGAGATACCCTGTTTAGCTGGGAGGTTGGTTGTAAAGAGAGGAAGAAAAATCCTGTTGTAACCAACATCTATGATTCTTACAGCAATGGGAAGGACACTTGCTGCTGGGGCTTAGCGAGCTCATGTTACAAAGCAGCAAACCCTGTCAATCAACAACATCACAGGAGATCCACTTATGATCTTAAAAGTAACCATCTGTATAGGTCTAATAATGCAATGGACTCAAGACAAATGGTAGGGGCAGCCATCTTGAATTTGAGTGCCGTGATGCCCTAGCTGTTTTGAAAGGAATTTCCTAATGGTGAGGGAAATTATTTGGTAGAGATGTTTGTGTTACTGAGTGGAAAATGGTTGTCTGCAGAAGGCACAATGGGGCACAGCAAAAATCTGCCGCCCGCAAAAAAAGGCACCTGCGGTTTAATAAGAAAAATAACTCATGCTCCGGCTGAGTTAGTTGTTGGTAGTAGCTGTTCGGGTGCTGCAATTGGCCTCAATCTACGTGGCTTAAGGAGGGAAAAGGGGTTCCCGCTCCTAACTGCTACCCAGTGGCCCATGCTGTGTGTGTGAGAGGTGAAGCCACATCAGGTACTCCTGTGCTGCCCTTCACGGTTAAACAGACTACTGGCGTTTGTTTTCCAAGCTTATACTTAGCCAAGGTACTGGAGGGCGGCCAGCATCCCTGGAACCTTATCCCAGTGTGTATCACCTTCAGGAGAGAAAAATTAGAAGGGTGGGCAGAGAGAGAACTACAACAGCCATTTTATTTTAAAAATACCATATTGTTTCTGTTTGGTACTGCTCAAAACTACTTGTTTGAAAAACAGCTATAATGTCAGGTACTGCAGCAGACTCAGTGGGGCCTGTCAGGGCTTCTACCTCTGGGAGATCTACCACCTGGAATGTGCAAGACTCTCTCCATCCTCTGGTTTTAAGGCAGTAGATTTATAAGATTGTCAAAGGGAAGAGGTTGCAATCGTGTGTGGAAAGCCCATAGTAGCAGGGTGAATGATCGGTTGCTGCTCAGGAAGCAAGTACTGTATGCCCAATTTCTTTTTTTTAAACCTCAAACCATGACTCTACATTCTATAATTGGTTTATTACCCGATCAGACCTTTCCACTATGCCTGTGTTTTACTGTTGTCAAAACCAAGGCTGTGGCTTTCTCAAGCAAGTAATTGCGTGTATTGACACTGGCACTTGGTTTTCTCGTGGATGCTACCTCCGACCACATTTCCAGTGGGCTGGTATAGTTTAGCTAGACTTCTCCATGTATGTTCTCAAAGACGCTGTGTTACGAGTCAGGGCTGAAGGCCCATTTCCTGAGATACATCCCTCCAGTTTTCTTGCTTGCCTCTGGAGATGCAGAGAGCTGCTGTTGCTGAGTTCTCACTCCGGCTTTATAATAAAACACGGCCATGGCACTGGATGGGACCAATGCTGTGCACAGGCATTGCTCGTCAAGGTTTTCTGCATTTAAAACGCTTGAATCAAACTACTGAACACATCCACTGCATCGGTTTCCTTTTTGCAAGGCTTGTCTGATCACCAGATCTCAAAATGCTTTTTCCCCCCCCAAAATACTGGCACAAAGCATGAAATTAAGAGGTCACAAAGTTTTACAATCATACTAATGCAACATAGAATAACCATTAAATGGGTACGAGCCATAATACCAGCACAACTTCAACGAGCAACTCATGGTCCAAAGGGTTTCCTGTTTCGTAAACGTTGCTCGAGAATGTTAAATGATACACGATGCCGTGCCTTATTAAAGTCGCTGCCAGCGTTCCCAAGCTCTGGGTACGCGCTACAGCACGTGACTGGTCAGGTAATGTTTGTCCCGATGATTCCATATAAAACATTGGACTTGCCCTTTTGTTAAACCCTGGCTCGGGAAGCAGCTGTGGCAGTGGTTTCAAGCTGGCAGCTTACAAGCACCACAAATCCTGGTCGTCTGTGCAAGCCGCAGCACTGCCCCAAACTTGTTTGATCCAGTTTGCGCAGCTAGGCATTTCTCTGGGTGCATTCCTGTGGTTGGATGCAGCAGTGTGGAGGATTAAAACCTGTTAGACCTCCTCATTTTACAGCTGCCGGACGGACAAAGGTCAGGCGAGTGTAGAGCAGCGAGACTTTGCTGTACTGCTCCGGGGACAGACTCCAAAGTTCGCAAAGTGTATACACAGGGTTTAATTTGGTTGGTGGCCGGTTCTGACGCAGCCAGTTGGCGAAACTGGGATTTTAATTTGTGTCTCAAAAAACAAAACACTTGACTTCAGAGTTTCATAATGAAACTCCAAAAATTGTCAGAAAAGACAGGTTGGAGAAACTGGATTTGTTTTCATTAGAGCAAAGGAGGTTGAGGGGTGATTTGATAGAGGTGTACAAGATTATGACGGGTTTGGATAGGCTAGACGGGGATAGGCTGTTCCCACTAGTTGATGGTACAAGGACTAGGGGGACACAGATTTAAGGTTTTGGGCAAGAGATACAGGGGGGATGTGAGGAAAAACTTTTTTACGCAGCGAGTGGTGAGGACCTGGAACTCGCTGCCGACGGAAGTGGTGGAAGCGGAGACACTCAATGTTTTCAAGGGGAGACTGGATAGGCACTTGAGGGAAATAAAATTGCAGGGCTACAGGGATAGAGCGGGGGAATGGGACTGACTGGATTGCTCTCCAGAGAGCCGGCACGGGCTCGATGGGCTGAATGGCCTCCTTCTGTGCCGTTATGACTCTATGACTAAATTAAAATCTTTGTATCAAACAAATTAAGGCTTTTCTTCCTGTAGTCATTGCTTCGCCATATTCATGCAATACTCCCACCATCTTCTATCACAGTAGGTGTGCAAAGTAGGGTCCACAGTAGGGTTGTCAACCCTCCAAGATTGCCCATGAGTCTCCAGGAAGTACAGATTAATTTTCTGGACATTGCTGCGAGCAACCCAGGAGAAAAATCATAGGGGCATTAAAAAAATGTTTTGTCCCCATTTGGTTTCGCTGATTAATTATTTAATAATTGGAGATGGGAAAAAAATGTTGTTTGACTGGGCGGGGCGGTTGGAGGCGGGAGGGCATGTGATGAAACCGCCAAGAATACATCCAACAAGATTTGGCAGCCCGAGTCTGCAGGTACGAGGCAATGGAGAGTAATATTGGGCGCGGTGTAAAACGGGTGACCAACCCGATCCCGTCAGCTACCCGCCAAGAAAATACCTCCCCAAAAATTTGGACATCCTGCTTTAGCACAGATGTACCTACATTTTGGGGAGGGGAGGGAAGGGGTCGGAGGCGTTGGTGGTACAATTAATTATCAAATGTTGCATTAAACTTGACTGGGTATTTCTTAACTTTGGAGACGACCGCTAAAGGCAGGAACAAAATCACTATTCTCATGAATGGTCATCTCCTGTAACTAACCAACTGTTGGTCCTTCAGAACTTTAATTGGAACATGCCCAGAATAACAACTACTTGATTCAGAGCATCACTTGTCAATACAGTAGGACTGTTTTCTTTTATTTTCTGTGTCTGTGTATTCATAGCAACAACACAGAACATCACTTGGGGCGTCAAATGGTGATTGACCTTATTTTCCACAGAATTAGTCGCTACAAACCTCGTGCACACTTTGAACTGAGACCTAATTCAAACATTTTCTACCATCAGTTGCCATATCGACAAATTTATTTACTTGGCATATGTAAACAAGCCAGATCAGCACAAAATGCATTTTATTGGCTAATCAACAAATTAGGTTCTTTACTGAGACCATGGGGTAAAAATTGGTCCTTGTCGCCTGTTTTCCAGGGGGCGGAAAAAGGATCAATTTTGGGATGCAACGTTCTGTGCCCGATCTGCGCCTGCATATGGGAGCCACCATATTACTAAAGACAGCTTTACAGGCATCCCAGGCGGCCGCGTAAAACTGATAGGCCCGTTACTTATGCAAGTGAGGGGCCGAATACCTGTTTTAGGCTCCCTTAATGAAATGGGTTTGGATTGAGCGGAGAAGATGCCAGGTAAAGGTAAGCTTAAATTTTAAAAAGTGTGCCTGTGGAGAGAGGAGGACAGGAGTGCTCTCCCCGACTCCACACCTTGCGATTACCCCTCCCCCCCGCCAACTGTTGCCACTCTAGCCTCACTCCCAGGACTTCCCTTATGGCCACTGCCAGCGAGGCAAGTGGCCCGACATTGAACAATGTACAATGTGCGAACTGCCCGTGGAGGCGCGAAAGGTGCCGGCAGCCCGTACAAAAAACTGTTAATGAGGCCCAAGTATGAGCCAGCCTCGCGCCCCCCCCGGTTGACTGCCGCTGTCAACACGTCGCTGGTTATGGAGCGAGAAACGGGCCATGACAAATTTCCACCCCCGTGTATCCACTTACGAAGGCCCTTTACTTTCTCTATCTCTTCCCATTTTCTCTTCTTGCTGGTCCCTCACTGTGTTTGTGCAAAACCTCTCAATTCACTATGCGCGGGCACCAACTTACGATGATACAATAAAAATGGCCCCTGGTATATTTTAATTCAGGATCTTTTTTTAGGACGTTTTAATAAATTAAGGAATGATTGTACCTACTTCATATTTTATTCGGCAAATGGTGGCGTAGTTACACATTTGCACACTATAACTGAACTGAGATTACTCAAACCACGTTTCACTTTGAGACTCAAATATTTCTGGCATAGTTCCAAATGAGCTGAATGGCCTCCTTCAGTGCTGTCATTTATATGAGGCGACTCTCACACCATCAGCCTGGGCTGAATGGACACCACCCAGGCCCTGCTGTGAGATGACAGTGTTTTCTTCACCTATCATTGGATATTGGTGCTGGCAGCCATCCAGTATCTCAGCCAAGTGGGCAGTTTTCATTTGCATGTCTAGACGGTGAGTGTTGGCGGGCTAGTTGATCGTGGGAGCAAGTCATCCCAGCCAAATCCTGTTTTCAACCAATGATTGCGCACATACTTTCCAATAGGGGTCACTGGATAGCGACTGGGACTGCAAACCCTGCTTGATTTTTCCACCTAACTATCAAACAGCAGCTAAGGCCAACTGTAGCTGTCCAATTGGTACCCTAGCTGAAATAGTGTATAGGTTCTAAATACCCTGTGAAAACAGTGGATCAGAAATCAAACCTGCGACCTTCTGGTCTATATAGTTAAGCGTCACACTAGGCCATTGGTGGAACTAATAACACACTATACACAATCTTAAAGTAAAATAATTCCCTCCACTATTTTTCATTGTGAAGCTATTTGAATTGTACTGCAGCAGACCCTTCCCTGGTATTGACAGTCTATAATGCTAATGCAACTAAAGTGCACAGTGCAACCAGATAAATTCCTAACTGATCTGGGCAATTGCAATGGATGATTCCATTAACTTACATTTGACACAGTTCCTGATCCAAGCATAACATTTTACTTATATCACCACCCACCGTCAGTCCAATTGCACAGGAATCCTGAACCCAGAATAATGTTTCCTGGCAATTTACACTGATAGTTTCAACTATGTGTATGGAGTGCTGGTTTATAAGCTTTGTTTGGCCCAGTGCATGAGTCAACCTGCAGGTTTGGAGACAATAAAAGCCTGTTTGAAGATAAGGCTGAACAACGAACTTCACAGTGAAAGTCCTAAGTTGCAGGGTTTTCTCTTTTTTTTTAAATGCCACGCATCTAGCAGCACCTCCTAAGATAAGCAGGCCCACATTAGAAAGCCAGGTTGCATTTGACACTTCATTCTCAACCTCACTCAGAGACGCCATTGAAGATGACTGATGCAGGAAGTGGACAAATTCAAACTGCTACAATTTCTGAGGCTGGTGGTCACGGCACATTGTTAGGTCTGAGCAGAGGGAACTTCGCTCTGTGAACTATAACTGGTGTTACAATTGACCGAGGAGCGCTTATTACTGATGGAATAAAGTGGCAAAATATTCCATTTCCCAGGACTGGCATTCTTCAGCTCAATAAAACAAAAAGTTCAGCCAATATACGTTTCGGCTTTCAGATCGGTGCGACCAATACACCAGATTTTACAGTAACTAATAAGCAAATTAGTGGAAACAAAAACCACAGAAGCTACATAATTAATCGACTACCTCAGATTCAATTTGAATGAAGTCCTCGATGGCCCACACGCCCAATCTGTCAGCTCGAAGATTCGAACGAAGCTGTTTTTTTTTATACGAATTCCAAATGGCTTGGCAGATGTGAAGCTTCTCAAAGCACGCGCTTTGTTTCCAAACAGCACACACATCCACTCTGCACTGTGAGTGCCATAACCTTTCAATACGTGATCTGGGAAAGGGGGTTTACCTTTATCACTCCCTGCTCACCCGGAATGGGGGAAAGCCTAATTAAAAAATGGCTGCGGCATGCCTTGGTCATGAGCTGTACCACACTGTGGCTGATGGCCTCCAAGGCTAGCTGCAAAGTATGTTTTCGAATTTTTACCCCAGTTCCCTTTAGCCTATGCAATCGAATGCCCTGTAATCGATGGCGTCAGTTAATCGCTTTGCGGAACACCTCCGTTCAGTCCGTAAGGGTGACCCCGAGCTTCTGGTCGCCTGTCACTTTAATTCTCCGCTCCACTCCCACTCTGATCTCTCTGTCCTCGGCCTCTTACACTGTTCCAATGAAGCTCAACGTAAGCTCAAGGAACAGCACCTCATCTTTCGATTAGGCACTTTACAGCCTTCTAGACTCAACATCGAGTTCAACAATTTCAGATCATAACCTCTGCCCCTATTTTTTTTTCTCTCTCTCACATGGCAGCTGTCGATCATTCTGCCATTTACACTTCATCTAGAGCCATCTTTTGTTTCTTAACTTGTCCCATTACCATCTCCTTTTGCCTTGCAGCATCATCCCTTTTGTCTATTAATCTCTCCTGCCTTCCATCCTATTACAGACCTTCCCTTTTGTTCTTTCCACCCCTCCCCCCTTTCCCTGCCCCTACTCCTGTTATATCTCCAACTTTTTCCAGTTCTGAAGAAGGGTCACCGACCTGAAACGTTAACTCTGTTTCTCTCTCCACAGATGCTGCCTGACCTGCTGAGTATTTCCAGCATTTTCTGTTTTTATTTGGCATCAGTTAAGGCTGCTTTTTCAATTTGAAAAGCCTCCCCCTGGGCACTATAGCAACTCTGGATGCTCGGAATGCAGAAAAATCCTACCCCGTGCGTGTGGTGCATTGCTCGTTTTCCACTGCAGTGATGCCAGCAGTCAACAGGAACTGAGCAACAGGCTGGGATGTGTGGCAGACACTGTACCATAGCCACAGCAGCCGAATGCACGACAAAGCAATTCATCAGTTATTCCAATTTTCACTGCTTACAGTTTTCACTTTTCACCAATTCCACTCCATGACAAATATGTAGCCATTTTCTACCTCACAAATATATATTCTCAAGATATTTTTTCTCCACGGTACCAGCTATTACATTTAAAAAAGAAACAGTCGGATGGAGCACTGTGGAGTTAATGGAGTTTCATTCCCTAACCCGACTACATTCTGATCTCTGGGAAAAAGAAAGAACGAACTTGTATTTTTTTTTTTTTACAGTGCCTTTCACATTCTCAGCACCTCCCAGTGTTTCATAGCCAATGAATGAGTATTTGAAGTGTAGTCACTGTGGTTATATTGGCAAATATGCCACGTAATTTGAGCAAAGCAAGGTTGCACAAACTGCAAATGAGATAAATGACCAGTTCATCTGTTTTGGTTGCCTTTTTTTTTTAATTGTTCTCGGGACTTGTGCAACACTGCATTTATTGCCCATCCCTTGTTATCATGACAAGGTGGTTGGGGGACTGGTGGGCCATCTCTTTGAACTGCTGCAATCCTTATGGTGATGGTGCTCCCACAAGGGAGGACTCCAGGAGAACCCCACTGCTCTTCTTTGCATAGAGCCACGGAATGTTTTACACATACCTAAACAGGCAGATGGCACCTTGTTTTAACGTCTCTTCCGAAAGACAGTATCACTGACGATGCAACGCTACGTGGAATCCACCACTGGAGCTGCATGATGCACGATCTACAGGATGCTCTGCAGCAACTCACCGAGCTTACTTTGACAGCACCTCCCAGCCACGTGACTTCTACTAACAAGGATAAGAGCAGCAAGATCATGGGAACACCATCAGCTTCAAGTCTTCTCCAAGTCACACACCTGACCTGACTTGGACATACATTGCCGTTCCTTCATCATTGCTGGGTCAAAATCCTGGAATTCCCTACCTCACAGCCATCATGAGCCTTTTACGACCTCAGGACTTCCCAAAGCGCTTTACAGCCAATTAATTACCGTTTGAAGTGTTAAAATGTAGGAAACACAGCAGCCAATTTGCGCACAGCAAGATCCCACAAACAGCAATGCGATGATGACCAGATAATCTGTTTTAGTGATGTTGGTTGAGGGATAAATATTGGCCAGGACATCGAGGGGGAACTCCCCAGCTCGTCTTCGAAAGTGCCATGGAATCTTTAACGTCCACCTGAGAGGGCAGACGGGGCCTCGGTTTAACGTCTCATCCAAAACACAACACCCCCAACAGTGCAGCACTCCCTCAGCACTGCACAGAAGTGTCAGCCTTGACTATGTGCTTAAGTCCCTGGAGTAGGGCTTGAACGCACGACCTTCTGACTCAGAGGCGCGAGGGCTACCACTGAGCCGCTGCTGACACAGAGAACAAGAACGGCAGCAGTTCATGAAAAGCTCACCACCAGCTTCTCAGGACAACTTGAGATGGTCAATAAATACAGCCTTGCCAACACTGCCTACATTCAAGAACAAATGTAAAGAAAAGTATCAGCATAGATGATAAGCTCAAGTCCTGGAGCGGGGCTTGAACCTGCAAGTGTCTGACTCAGGAGGAGGCATTTAGCAGAGGACTGACACCTTCTTGCAGGAGAGGGGAAATGGAATGGATGATCTTCATTTGGCTGCTCTGTGGGTGGTTGGCAAAAAGAGGCACGGGTAGTGATCTGGAAGCAAGGCCACCCTGCCACACAGTATTGGAATCAGGGGGTACATGACCTGGGGGAGGGGAACTAAAAATGGAAGGTTGGGGGAAGAGGGTGCCTATTTTATGGAGAGACATAATTAAACAGTATTTTTACAGTAAGTCATATAAACACTATTCATGAATTGTCCCTCAGGCACAAAGAGAAAACACTGGAAATACACAACAGATTTGATGGCGTCTGAAAAGATAAAGAACAACTAAGGTAAATGTTTTGGGTAGAGACCCTTTGTCAGTCGCCTGTTGTGCGTGTCCAGCATTTTTTGTGTTTCAGATTTCCAACATTTGCAGGGATTTTTTCTATTTAATCTCTAATTGTTACAATACCATTTACCAATTTCAATTACTGCATATCAAATATTAGCATCAACAATTATTAATGTAATAAAGGTCCATTTTGGGACACTGAAAGAGAACAATAAAGTTTTGCTTATGCCTCCATCTGTTTTAATGTCAAATATTTTCTAGTTACTGCATGAATTATAGTATCACCTGAAGGGTAAAAGCTGGGGTGTAAAAAGGAAAGTTCCCTCGTTTAAAAAAACCAAATATCTCTCTCATTCGCTGCAGACTCCTACCCTGAACAACCTTTTCTTGATTCCCTAGTTTGCTGAATATTCAGCAGCATTTTATCACATTACTAGCTGTCTAGTGAATACAATTCCCAAGTGCCTGCTGACTGGTTGGCCACCGTGAGAGGACGATTTGGTTTATCACAGCAGAACATCAAGCTGTGTGTAATTCACCCACGAGCTTCTGTCATCTGCTTCAGCCGATGTCAGCGATGAGTTACGACTGACGGATCATTTACGCAGCAGCTGTAAATTCTAGCCTGTGCCAATCTACAGCTGTTTGAAAGCAGATTCAGGGGCTGCTGGATCTAACTGGTCCCACATCCCTTACTACCTTTCCGCCATTTTAGACCTACTGGTGAGCTTGCTGTGTCATAAGAGGGGCCAATTTCGCATGCGTGTCTAGCTTTGATAGTCCATATCCACAGTGTGTGCGGTCTCTGTGATGGGTAGGAGTCCCCCAATTGTCAATCTATACTCAGCGCAGAAAGTTAGGTCGAGTTAATACATCGTAACTCACCCGTCAACCATTAAAAAAATGCTCTAATGTGTAAATGGAATTGGAAATTGAACCTGGGCTGTATCATAGCCTCGGGGTTAAGCCACTGCCTGGTGTGATATCAAGGCTCTGAATTTCCTCGGCTGTTCTGCCGCTGCGCTGCCGTAACTTCGTCGTAAGTGCGGCGGTGATCCCGTTTACACACACAAACCAGGTTCGGGCCGCACTACCGGTGTAGTTATGGCTGCAGTAGGAAGTCCGAGGAAATTCAGGGCCATTAAGTGGTACAGACTTCATTCCAAGTCTATGTTGAGTGAGCTGATCTCAACTTGAGTGCTGGTAGGGCTGCTGGTCTCAATGTCCCTGAAAAACCAAGGCAGGCTTCCCATTCCTGAGTTCTGACGAAGGGTCATCGACCTGAAACGTTAACTCTGTTTTTCTCTCCCCAGATGCTTCCTGACCTGCTGAGTATTTCCAGCATTTTGTGTTTTTATTTCCCATTCCTGATTGCTTTCCAGAGATTCTTGCTGGAATGTGCCATGTGTGGGTGCACGCGTGTGTCTATATGGATATTGGTGAAGAAAAGGTTGGGCTCAGCACTGAATCTTCTCAACAGTCAAGTAACCTTTTGAAGCTAATACGATAGCAAAATACTGCGGATGCTGGAAATCCGAAATAACAACAGAAAACGCTGGAAAAACTCAGCAGGCCAGGCAGCATCTGTGGAGAGAGAAAGAGAGTTAACGTTTCAGGTCGATGACCTTTCATCACATGAAAGGTCATCGACCTGAAACGTTAACTCTCTTTCTCTCTCCACGGATGCTGCCTGGCCTGCTGAGTTTTTCCAGCGTTTTCTGTTGTTATAACCTTTTGAAGCTCTCTATCTAGGTTCACACATGAAGCTTAGACCACCTGGGCAAGATAGCTGAGGGCTGCCAGGTCCCGTGGAGCTGTAACCCAGCAAGAATCAGCGCACTCAAATGAGAAGTAGGGTCAACTGGCAAAAATCAGAATGAGTACAATCATGAACTCGCAGTTCATGATACTGCAGGTTGCAAGCCCATGCCTCTAGCACTCTGTGGCACAGCTCAGTAAGGCAGCAGCATACTATTTATTGTGCCGCCCAAAACAAAGTGCTTCAAATCTAATGAAATACCTTAAAGTGGAGCCACTGTTGTTATGTAGGCAAACACGTCAGCTATTTTGCGCATAGCAAACAGCCATGAGATGAACGAACAGTTAATCTGATCCTGGTGGGGTTACTTCAAGGAGGGATGTCGGCTACAATTTTGGGAGAACTCTCTGCTCTTTTTCAAATGGTGACGTGGGATCGAAGTCATCCACCTGAACAGGTAAAAAGGACCTCTGTTTAACATCTCATCTGCAAGAGGACGCCTCTGACAATGCAGCACTTGCTCAGTACTGCACTGCCATGCCAGCCTAGATTATGTACTCAATGAGATTGGCTCTCGAGACCATAACTGTCTCACTGAGAGCTTAGCGCTCTGCCGTCGAGCGAAGCATGACAGTTAAACAAATAAATAAACAAGCAGAATAAATCAAACAGGTTGAATACTGCAGAGTCCTTTGTACTGAAAGTATTAGGTGTGTGCCCTGGATAATTATACATGAAAACAAAACTGTGGAAAATCACCCGTAAACTATTAGTGCAAATAGTAACATTTCGGCAAGCAATGTAGCCGCAAAGAACACAAATCAAGGAGCACCCGATTATAATAACAGCCTCCGATGATGCACTTCACCAAGTGAGAGTAGGCAGCAGCAGTGCTGGTGCTGATGAGGGAAGACAATATTGCGCAGCCCCTAAAACCAACAGCTTGGCGGGGGGGGGGGGGGGGGGAGGGGATTTCTCCAACCCGAAGTATTTGCTCTGCTTTGCAGTAAATAGTTTAATCAATACCAGGTTGGAGTGTAAAAAATAAACAAAATAATCGTGGTGGCCAACACAGCGGGTACCTACATGTTGTAAACGTCTGCACTCTGCGACTGAGCACCACTGCCTCAGTCAACACTCACGTCAGGACAATAAAAAAAGATACACCTCAGGTTGATTAAAAGCTTGGCTGCACCTTGTATTTTAACCAGCTCTCCCTACCCCCACTCCAACATTAAGCACAATGGAACACTCATTACAGACACATTAAGAACACTGCCATGGGTCCATACATTGCTTACGTTTACACTACAGGATTTGACGTATTTTAATTTCTAGAATAATTATATTTCTGAAGATACTAATGCGGTATATTCATGAACAGGTGTTGGAAAACTCAATAAATTTAATAATGGAAACAAGGCTGATTTTTCTCTGATAATGGATTAAATTCAGTTTTTTTTCCAAGTTGCAGATTTTTCAGTGCAACAGAACGCGGGGTGGGGGGAGGGGGCGGGAAGAATCAGTAGATTAAGAGCTCCTTGGGTCTTGTTAAACACATACTACTAAAAAATTTAACGTCTGGGTCTCTCGTGAGAGATTTTTGAATATCCCAAAAGATGATAGAAACCCAGTAGATTCTGGCAAGTGGAAAAGGCGTTTAGAATTCAAACAGTTAACGGTATACTCAAATCAAATGGACATGAGCTGGTGTAGACAGCCAGCGAGCAATCCCCACTGGTCTCCTCTTGTGGCTGACAAGGCAGAGCCTGCATTGGACAGGTAATTTGATCCTGTCTGTCTGGCACACATCCGGATCTGGAGGGGAGACGTGAATGGAAACGCTAGCGAGACTGCATTCAGATCCACACAGAACTGGATTTCATCAATTCAACAGGGAGCTAGGGCTAGGCAGAGGGGGAGTAAGAAGGACAAGAATAGGGACCAATGCACCTACGTCACGGATTACATTCAGTATTGCAGGGTTCCATGCCAAAGCTGAGGGCCGTCTGCCATTTACTGATTGTGTCCCAGTCACTACAAAGTAAAGCTGCAACGCTTAACCCTCACAGGACTGCAGTCGGATTTCTGCAATACGTCCGAATCCCAGTAAAGATGAAAAGTTTCCATTTTCTTCAGGGTGTACTATACAAAGAGTACTGGCACGGTGCAAGACTCTGATCAATGCAAAGGCGGTTCCGCTGAGGACATAAACTACAAGATCAAAGGTGCAATGGTTTATAACCATTACCTGAATTGCAACATTACAGCTCAGAACTCACTCCCCGTTATTGATTATTTTGTAAACTTTCTATGTTATAGTTTCTTTGACTGTGTGTGTGTGTGTGCTGGGGTTGGGAAGGAGGTGTTATTCCGTTTTTAAGGCTGTTAGTGAACCCTGTGATGACAAGTTCTTTCTTGTGAATATGTTCACAAAAGGGTAAAAATGTCTTTGCCATCTGATGTATATATGTGACTTATTACACACTGCTGCACTCTAAACTAGCTGGACACTGTTAATGATTCCACATAATAGCACTGCATTAAAGAGTAACACAGCACGGTTAGCACATTCACAGTTCTCCACATGGTGCGTTCCATGTGCTACCATAAGACTAAATTCTCTGAGCGAAGGTAAGTGGGGAGTGTCCCTACCAGGAGAGTGTGCGCTCACCATATCGGGCAAATGGAAGCTCGACTTTGGGGAGTCTCTCAGAAGCTTTGTCTGTAGATTCTCAAGAGTCATGATGGATTTTCACCCATCTCAGACTCCCATCCGACCAAAAACAACTCTTGTTATATCCCTGCTGTTATCGGAGTCTAGCTAGGAGATGAATCAGCACTATGAACGACTCCTATTTGTTTAGTTTTTTACAAATATACTTGAAACAGTGCAGCTGATAGGACCCCATAGTGACAAAGAACACTGCACACAGTGAGGGAGTAATGAACCTTTGAGTACAGGGTCTGGGGAGAACTCAGCCAAGATGACAAGTTATCTGTTTTTTATAAATAAAAGATTGAAATGAAATGAAATCCGCACCTAAACTTTAAAAAAATACAAAAAACATGAAGGAAAGATCAAAAGGATAAAAGAGCTTTGGTTAGGTAGCGGATGAATGGAAGACATAACAAAGGGAAAAATCAGAGAGAAACAAGGTGAAAGATCATAGCGCCAATTTTCCTCTACCCTGCTCCCAAGTAACGCCTGAGAAACAGGGCAAATAGGCAATAATCCTTCGGTTCCCATTCTGTTCCTGAAGAGCACTGCACCTGGCTTTAGAGGCAGATGAGGGGAAACAGCCTCAAGCCCCCTTGTCAGCTGCTGAAGTCTTTTGCCTGGGCCTCTCCTGAGCCTCTAACAACTGTTTCCCTACCACAGAGTTGGAAATAAAATGAGAAATCCCACAGTCAAAACTTGCCACCCGCCTCCTATTCCTGCTCCGTCAAGTCTTCACACCGACACTGGTTTTCCCTGTTTCTCCAGTTACTACGTGGCACAACGGTGCTGCTCTCTTACCAACTGCCTCAACGGCAGATTGCCATGGTGCCCAAACTGCTGCTTTGGGCGTTGTTGCCAGCCAGTCACGTAACAGCAGCACGAACTCATTCACCAGAGACAACCTTTAAATACACAGGAACTCACAGGCACCAACATGCAACTCACATAAACTGAAACTGAGCAAAGTTCATCAGATGCTGGCACTATAAGTATCCTGCCCCATTATCCTTAAAAAAAAACCCAAAAATTTCCTGGGTCTCTCACGGGGCTTCCTTTTGACCTGCCCCTTCAACAAGGCTGCTGTGTTTTAAGCCCCCAGCAGCGCTGGTCCAGGTAACCAAAAAAGTGCCTCTAGCAGCACCGATGTCCATCCTGTCCTGGTATTGTGGGCCAGCAGAAAAATCTCCGCGTTAACTTCCATCCCAAGTACAGGGCATTTCTGGTGTGCTATGCCCACAATGCTCTTGGCCATTGAGAGATGAAGATCGGCCCTCATACTGATTTCTTTAATTCCTATCTCCATCTATCTAGTCTTCATTCTGTGTAAACTGGCTGCCGTGTTTCCTACGTTACAACAGTGGCTACATTTCAAAAGTACTTCATTGGCTGTAAAGAGCTTTGGGACATCCTGAGGTCGTGAAAAGCGCTGTATAAATACAAGTTCTTTCTTTCTTCATTCTCCTTTTCCTTTAATTTTTTTTCATCTGAGCTTTCTCTTTTTCAATACTTCTTTCATTTTTTTTTTTAGAAATTTAAGAAATTTACACAATTTCTAACAGAAATGGAAATGTGCTGATCCCATCCTGTGCTGATGGAGATTGAATAGGCACCAGGATTCACCAACACAAAGCCGCCAGTTATCTTTTGGTTCTTTTACATGGCCATTTTTTTTTTTTTACTGTGGCTGTCTAGGGAGAGTAACCTCAGTGTGTCACTCCCGTCCTTTCAATGTAGAGGACCAGCTCCTGGTATTTATTTTTCTGAGATCAGCTTCCTTAATCCAGCAGTGCACTGTGGTGCCATTGATTACCTGAGCTTGGGGTGTTTGCACTATGGAACGCGACCCAAGGAGAAAGACTCGCACGTCTCCTATTGGCTGCACTGCTGTAACATAAAAGCACACCATGACTTTTCTTTTGGGTTTACTCCCCCAGGAAGGACACTTCCCTCCCCCACCCTCCCACCTTCCCACCACAGGGATTCTTTTAGTCCTGGAGAGAATGCTTCCAACAGGTCAGGACAAGCAAACACCATGCAGTTAAAAAGACTCCTCTTATCTCTGTTTGGTGAAGATTTGTGATTTGCTGTCTGGAGAATTTCATTTCAAACACCGTGGTTGAAATAGCAGCAGTGTTCAGCAACAGCGGAACTTCTCCCCAAAACAAAAAGGAAAAAGGTTCTGACAAAGAATCAAAAGGCAGCACCGTCATAAACAAAAAGAAGGAAAAGCAGGAGACATTTTTAAAATTTGATGCGGACAAGGCACTTAGCTGTTTCTTAAATGAGTCCAGTGTCGTGGCCCCACCTATTCTTCATTGTTGACATGGTCTCTGCTCCAATCACTAGTGTGATCCACCGCCTCACAACCCTCTGCGTAAAAAGGTTTCTCCTGCTCTCTGTCCAAAACTCTTAGGGAAGGAAATTCAGTATCGCCCCATTTGGGGCGCAATTATCGGCCGGGCGCAAATTATCACCTCCGACTGCAAACTTGACTTTTATCGCCCCTGGAGGTGATTGGAGCGCTAAATCAGGCGCTTCACACCTGTCTTAAGGCGCAAAGGCCGAGGAGCGAGGCGCTAACTCAGAGCGCTGGCGAAGCTCATGTGATGTCAGTCAGCAATGGAACACACACACACTGGCGCCGGCCAGTTCTTAAAGGGGAGGGTTGATCTTGCTTTCCATCCACAGCCTGCTCATTGCAGCCTTGTATCTCGGCCTGGAGAGACCTGCACATCAATTCTGCTGGAAAGAACAATGGAGAGAACCAGAGAAAGAGCTCAGAGTGCAGCCCCCACAGTCTCTTCTAAATCGATACAAGGAAGGGCAAATCAAAATGAACCTGCAAAGTGCTGCTCACAACCCAAAACTCCTTCACACAGCGTTGAATCTCTCCAGAAGTGTCTCTCTCTCTCTCTCTCTCAGGATGCGTGGTTCAAAAATGTCACCAACAATAAAAGGCACGAAGCGGTCGCCTTTAAATAGCGCTCCCCCAGACCCTTCCTGACTGCAAAACGCTACCCTCAACCTGTCGTTGCTAGCGGCAGGCGGTAAGGCAGGGGGCGCCACTCAATATCCGCTCCAGGGCGCTACCGGGGCGTTGCGCACTCGACTGACGTCACGATCTGCCAGTGCAGGAGATCGTGGCGGTAGTGTTTAGCGCCGCCGCAAAATGTCTAGTTAATTTCGCAAGCGGCGCAAACATTGCCGCGCCCGGGCGCTAGTTGCTTTGCGCCCCATTAGCGCCCTCTTAAGGCGCTAACGGGAGGCACAACCAACTGAATTTTTCCCCCTTAACATAATGTTCCCTCGGTCTAGACCACTCAATCACTGGAAACAAGTCTGTATCTATTTACTCTGCCCAATCCCTTCATAATTTTAAACACCGATATAAAATAACCCCATTATCTTCTTTGTTCTCGTGAAAATAGCCCCAATTTTTCTAGGTTTTTTTCCCATATTTATATTTCCTCTAAGAAACGACCTGAAAGCAAGACAGACTCATCAAAAAAGTCAAGACAGAATTCTATGATATACAGCTCGAACAAATCTCCTGAAATTTTGCTGGAGCTTGACAATGCAATGGGCATGACATGTTTTGAGTACTATTTTAAATGCTGGCTTTAATACCAAAAAAAACCCATATACAAGCTTTGGATCAATACACATTGACTGAACAAAGAGACCCAAGAGTGATTGGGCTTACTTGTGCCACTCCTGGTTAATGGTGTTAGAGTATAATAACAATGTGCCACCATCACACTAAAGAAGCCCCAGGTCTCACTAATCCTTTAATGGTTTCAATAATTGATAAGACTATTTCATTACAAAGTAAATTGGTTGGCACTGGCCTCGATGATGATCGCTGCCCTTTAGAGTGTTTTGTTGCACTCTGGTTTAGTTAGCGTTCAAAGCAGCGCAAGTTACCACAGGTACTGTGCAATCAAACTTATCTCAATCAGTCTATGATTGACTTCCTGAAACTGCTGAGGCTGCGTATTAGCCCTAAAAGGTACAGTAACAAGGCAGAGCCTGTGATTCAGTACAAATGTAATACAGTACCACTGTGTAATCAGTCATCATCTCATCAACAGGATAGCAGGTTAGAGAGAAAACTTTTAGATTCTCATACAATCAGTTCAGAAACTTATCCTGGGTGGTCTGATAGCAGTTGAGCACTGTACATTTATTCTGGGTACCCCCTGTTTGATTAACATTTGACCTCAGATGCTACCCAAGAGGTAATTTTTGTCCATTCTAGGCTAGGTCAGTAGATACAATATATTATACCAGTGGAACACTCAATCTCTTAGATGGGGAGGGAGAAGTGAATTGCAACAGAGCAAATCTGTCCTAAAATGCATACCTGTTCAGTGATACAGAGCAATGCTCATAAAACTGACTAAATCCTTTGGTGTCAGCCATGACTCAGTGGTAGCACTCTCGTTTCTGAGTCAGAAGATTGTGGCTTCAAGTCCCACTCCAGAGACTTGAGCATAAAATCCAGGCAGACACTCCAATGCAGCACTGAGGGAGTACTGCACTGTCAGAGGTGCCGTCTTTCGGATGAGACTTTAAACTGAGGCCCCATCTATCTTCTCAGGTGGACATAAAAGATCCCATGGTACTATTCAAAGAAGAGCAGGGGAGTAATCCCCATTGTCCTAGCCAATATTTATCCCTCAACCTTCATCACTAAAACAGACTATCTGGTCATTATTACAATGCTGTCTGTGAGACCTTGCTGTGCACAAATTGGCTGCCGCGTTTCCTACATTACAGTGACTACACTTGAAAAGTACTTCATTGCTGTGAAGCATTTTGGGACGTCCTGAGGTCGTGAAAGGCGCTATATAAATGCAAGTCTTTTTTTTCTTTTCAGGATCTACACTGTCCTGCCTTATACTTCCCTCCACCCAAAAAAAAACTGGAAGAAGATAGTGAAAACCTGGGAAGGAAGGAAGAAAATACGGATGAAAATTAAAACAAGTTACTACCAAATAGGTAAAGGTAAGCCTATTTTAAACACAATATCCGCCAGCAGCACAGTTGGAGAGCAGTACCCTCCCTCAGCAACGGTTACACAAACTGACAAAATTAACTAGCATGGCATTTTCAATTTCCTTCCCTCGCCCCTTGAAAAGTGCACACCTTCCTCAGTGGCCTAGTTGAGGGAACTTGCTATCAAGGGAACTATAGGGGCAACCCCACATTCTTCTACTCCATTGCACAGTGTATTAAAGAAAGAAATTGCATTTATATAGCGCATTTCACGACGTCAGGACATCAGGATGTTCCAAAGCGCTTTTACAGCCGATGAAGCACTTTTGAAGTAATAATGACCAGATAATCTGTTTTAGTGATTTTTTTTTTCATTCACTCATTCATTCATGGGATGTGGGCATCGCTGGCAAGGCCAGCATTTATTGCCCATCCCTAATTGCACTTGAGAAGGTGGTGGTGAGCTGCCTTCTTGAACCGCTGCAGTCCGTGTGGTGAAGGTACTCCCACAGTGCTGTTAGGTAGGGAGTTCCAGGATTTTGACCCAGCGACGATGAAGGAATGGTGATATACTTCCAAGTCAGGATGGTGTGCGACTTGGAGGGGAACTTGGAGGTGGTGGTGTTCCCATGCACCTGCTGCCAATGTCCTTCTAAATGGTAGAGGTCGCCAGTTTGGGAGGTGCTGCAGAAGAACCCTTGGCGTGTTGCTGCAGTGCATCTTGTAGATGGTACACACTGCAGCCACGGTACACCAGTGGTGGAGGGAGTGAATGTTTAAGATGGTGGATGGGGTGCCAGTCAAGTGGGCTGCTTTGTCCTGGATGGTGTTGAGCTTCTTGAGTGTTGTTGGATCTGCACTCATCCAGGCACTCCTGACTTGTGCCTTGTAGATGGTGGAAAGGCTTTGGGGAGTCAGGAGGTGAGACACTCGCTGCAGAATACCCAGCCTCTGACCTGCTCTTGTTGCCACAGTATTTATGTGGCTGGTCCAGTTACGTTTCTGGTCAATGGTGAGCCCCGCAGGAGGTTGATGATGGGAGATTCGGCGATGGTAATGCCGTTGAATGTCAAGGGGCGGTGGTTAGACTCTCGCTTGTTGGAGATAGTCACTGCCTGGCACTTGTGTGGCGCAATTGTTACCTGCCACTTATCAGCCCAAGCTTGAATGTCGTCCAGGTCTTGCTGCATGCGGGCATGGACTGCTTCATTATCTGAGGAGTTGTGAATGGCGCTGAACACTGTGCAGTCATCAGCGAACATCCCCACTTCTGACCTTATGATGGAGGGAAGGTCATTATGAAGCAGCTGAAGGTGGTTGGGCCTCGGACACTGCCCTGAGGAACTCCTGCAGCGATATCCTGGGGCTGTGATGATTGACCTTCAACCACCACAACCATCTTCCTTTGTGCTAGGTATGACTCCAGCCAGTGGAGAGTTTTCCCCCTGATTCCCATTGCCTTCAGTTTTACTAGGGCTCCTTGATGCCATACTCGGTCAAATGCTGCCTTGATGTCAAGGGCAGTCATTCTCACCTCACCTCTGGAATTCAGCTCTTTTGTCCATTTTTGGACCAAGGCTGTAATGAGGCCTGGAGCTGAGTAGTTCTGGCGGAACCCAAACTGGGCATCAGTGAGCAGGTTATTGGTGAGTAAGTGCCGCTTGATAGCACTGTCGATGACACCTTCCATCACTTTGAGAGTATACTGGTGGGGTGGATTTGTCCTGCTTTTTGTGGACAGGACATACCTGGGCAGTTTTCCACATTGTCGGATAGATGCCAGTGTTGTAGCTGTACTGGAACAGCTTGGCTAGAGGCGCGGCTAGTTCTGGAGCACAAGTCTTCACCACGACAGCCGGTATGTTGTCGGGGCCCATAGCCTTTGCTGTATCCAGTGCGCTCAGCCATTTCTTGATATCACGTGGGGTGAATCGAATTGGCTGAAGACTGGCTTCTGTGGACCTCAGGAGGAGGTCGATATGGATCATCCACTCAGCACTTCTGGCTGAAGATGGTTGCAAACGCTTCAGCTTTGTCTTTTGCACTCACGTGCTGGGCTCCACCATCATTAAGGGTGGGGATATTCATGGAGCCTCCTCCTCCCGTTGAATGATGGTACCTCCAACAGAGCAGTACTCCCTCAGTATTGTACTGGAGTGTCAGCCACATTGCTGTGGGTCTGGAGTCACATATAGGCCAGACCAGGTAAGGAAGGCATATTTCCTTCCCTAAAGGACATTAGTGAACCAGATGGGTTTTTATGACAATCCGATAGTTTCACGGTCACCATTACTGATACGAGTTTTTTATTCCAGATTTATTTAATTAACTGAATTTAAATTCCCCAGCTGCTGTGGTGGGATTTGAACTCATGTCTCCGGATCATTAGTCCAGGCCTCTGGATTACTAGTCCAGTAACATAACCACTATGCTAACGTTCCCGATTGAGGGATAAATATTGGCCAGGATACTGAGGAGAACACCCATGCTCTTCTTCGAAATAGTGCCATGGGATCTTTTACGTCCACCTGAGAGGGCAGACAGGGCCTTGATTTAACGTCTCATCTGAATGACGACACCTCCGACAGTGCCATGCTCCCTCAGTACTGCACTGGAGTGTCAGCCTAGATTTTGTGGGACTTGAAGCCAGAACCTTCTGACTCAGAGGTGAGAGTTCTACCACTGAGCTACAGCTGACCCAGTGTCTATGCAACAGTGCTGCATTTTTATAGGAGAAACTACTGTTCCCGAGGCTGAACGATGGAGGACACCACAATTCAGTTCCACTCAAGAGGCCAGGAGTTCAGATACCTTCTGCAATCTCTGTATGACACATTAAAAAATCGGATCAGTATTCTGCTAGGTAGCAAACAGTTACCATATAACAGAAAGCAACAGGTTCTGATGCTACACCTGAAAAAGAAACTTTTTTTTTTCTATTCAGGTCTCAGTCAGGTATCTCAGCCCCCCTTGGTCTCTGCTGTTGGCTGACGCAGCTTGGGCAGCTGTAGGGGGGAGCACAATTTGCTTCAGCATCAGGGTTTCCACTCCATTCTTAGCTAGATCAGTATTTCAAATGTATTATGCTAGTGGAACTCTAGATCTCTTCGATGGATGGTGTGGTGGGATGGGTGGGGGCAGTATTTTGTAACAAAGCAATTGTGTCCGAAAAAGTATACTTGGTGGGTGATACAGAGAGACACTGACAGAGAGCTGTGAAGATGTAGTTAAAGTCAGGGTCCACAAAGTCTTGCCTTGTACCCACTCAGGAAACTGGCTGAAGGAAGACAGTGCTGGAAGAGTAAGTGTTTGGACGTCACGACTGGGCTTGGCTGTGATCACCTCCATCATTAAATAGCCCATGGACATTCAGTATCTACACTCACACAAGAAGAATGGCCATTTGCCATCAGTGGCCATCCTGCACCCGTGGAACTGTACCTCACGAAGGGGGTCAACGCTGCATGAAGAGGAGCAAAGTGGGGGAAAGGGAGGGGGGAAACAAAGTATTTAACCTCTCTTCTGTCATTCATTCATCATTATCATGGTTTCAAAGATCACAAGTTAAAGAAGAGAACCTCTTTTAGAATGCACATAACATTAGAATGGAGCCCTTGCAGCTCGTGGAATTGCATTAACACCACAATCTGCGGCACAAATGGAATTTTACAGCTTCCAGACTAGACATCGCACCTGCCCCCACCAGTGGCAGTGCAGGACATTAGCTTCCAACTGTGCAGCGACCAGAGCGGTACTGTACTGACTGGAGGTTTAACCAACACTGTTCTGGAGCAGGGCCGTCTAGCCTCAGCCATTCCGACACCCGAGGTTTCAGCCCCTCTACATTACGTTATAATTGAAACTTCAGTTGGGATCAGCAAAAGGTACGCAATCACAGTGTTTGTAACAATAAGGTGTCACTGATTTATTATATGAAACAACCCAATCAACAGTATATTACAGGTTGGAACACAATCCTGGAACAAATAGCTCAAGCTTTGAATGAGCTTTTTCAATCACTCAGAGTTACAAGCCTCTCTAATGTGCTATGAGGTATTTCATCAAAGCCTTTACTTCTCATCACATCGTAGTACATAGCACGAGGCAGTGAAGCCCCGTGGGTGCACATGTGGGTGTGTTTAGTTGAAAGTGAAAAACCTAAAGAAGCTCACAAGATGTCGAGAGTGTGGGTCTCTGATTCTGCCAGGATCTGAAGTTGGGTCTTTTATATTAAAGAGTGCCATTGATGGCAGGAATACTGCGTATCTGCTGTTGAGGAAACCCCTTCAGTGGTAAAATTACCCAGTTATAGGCTGACCCGATTTAGTCTATGGAAATGGGACATACAGTTAACCTATTAATGGGGACTGCAAGCTGTTGATGGATTGGTTAAACACACATTGTTAGGGAGTGCTTTGTGAGTAATATTGCTGCACAATTCCCACCAACTACAGTCTGATACCACTGAGGGTAAGGTAACACTTGCGATAATTGCCACTATGCTGTATTATCCATTAAACCCAGTTGTGGTGGGGGGTTGGGGGTGGTAAATAGTGCGTGGATAATACAGGCCTATTTATATTTCAGAATCCTTTCAAAGAGTGGTTCTGTAATATTCTCGGAGTGTGTGGGTGCTGTGGAATTCATCCCATTTACAACGTCGGGGCAGAACCCACAGCGCCATACATTAAAACAACAACACAGTCATGATTTGAAACTTTGTTCCTGGCTGCCAGCCACTTCCCCTAATAGCTCAGGAAGGTGCATACTAGTCAGTGAATGAAAACCACACTGCTGACCTGTACAGATCACGGGGTCCTCTGCCTCTGGCATCAATGCTTTCGTACAACAAAAAGTGAAATGGCACATTAGCAATTGATAAAGCAGCAAATTAACAGAATTTTCACCTAACTTACCACTGGATCTGTTAACTCATCGCCAGCAGAATAGTGATACTGTACCATAATGACAGATGGGTGGTAATATACTATTTAGTTACCACAATAAGTAACAGACAATTCCCCATACAAAATCTATGAAAGGCCAAGAAATTCGAGAAGGCCGGAAACCAGCCAGTAACAGTGCCAGCCAAGGCTATCGGTCGCCCACAGAGAGAGCGCAGGCAGCACCAGTATTTTGGTGCTGCCTGGTAGTTATCAGCAGTGCGGAGAATTTGTGGGGTAGCGCGGTGCGGAGAATTTGTTGAGTAACGCGGTGCGGAGAATTCGTTGGGTAGCGCGGTGCGGAGAATTCGTTGGGTAGCGCGGTGCGGAGAATTCGTTGGGTAGCGCGGTGCGGAGAATTTGTGGGGTAGAGCGGTGCGGAGAATTTGTGGGGTAGAGCGGTGCGGAGAATTTGTGGGGTAACGCGGTGCGGAGAATTTGTGGGGTAGAGCGGTGCGGAGAATTTTTGGGGTAACGCGGTGCGGAGAATTTGTGGGGTAGGTAACGCGGTGCGGAGAATTTGTGGGGTAATGCGGTGCGGAGAATTCGTTGGGTAGCGCGGTGCGGAGAATTTGTGGGGTAACGTGGTGCGGAGAATTTGTGGGGTAGCGCGGTGCGGAGAATTTGTGGGGTAACGTGGTGCGGAGAATTTGTGGGGTAGCGCGGTGCGGAGAATTTGTGGGGTAACGCGGTGCGGAGAATTTGTGGGGTAGCGCGGTGCGGAGAATTCGTTGGGTAGCGCGGTGCGGAGAATTTGTGGGGTAACGCGGTGCGGAGAATTCGTTGGGTAGCGCGGTGCGGAGAATTTGTGGGGTAACGCGGTGCAGAGAATTTGTGGGGTAATGTGGTGCGGAGAATTTGTGGGGTAGCGCGGTGCGGAGAATTTGTGGGGTAGCGCGGTGCGGAGAATTTGTGGGGTAATGCGGTGCGGAGAATTTGTGGGGTAACGCGGTGCGGAGAATTCGTGGGGTAATGTGGTGCGGAGAATTTGTTGGGTAGCGCGGTGCGGAGAATTCGTGGGGTAGCGCGGTGCAGAGAATTTGTTGGGTAATGTGGTGCGGAGAATTCGTTGGGTAGCGCGGTGCGGAGAATTTGTTGGGTAGCGTGGTGCGGAGAATTCGTTGGGTAGCGCGGTGCGGAGAATTTGTGAGGTAGCGCGGTGCGGAGAATTCGTGGGGTAGCGCGGTGCGGAGAATTTGTGGGGTAACGCGGTGCGGAGAATTTGTGGGGTAGCGCGGTGCGGAGAATTTGTGGGGTAATGCGGTGCGGAGAATTCATGGGGTAGCACGGTGCGGAGAATTTGTGGGGTAGCGCGGTGCGGAGAATTTGTGGGGTAGCGCGGTGCGGAGAATTTGTGGGGTAATGCGGTGCGGAGAATTCATGGGGTAGCGCGGTGTGGAGAATTTGTGGGGTAACGCGGTGCGGAGAATTTGTGGGGTAACGCGGTGCGGAGAATTCGTGGGGTAATGCGGTGCGGAGAATTTGTTGGGTAGCGCGGTGCGGAGAATTCGTTGGGTAGCGCGGTGTGGAGAATTCGTTGGGTAGCGCGGTGCGGAGAATTTGTTGGGTAGCGCGGTGCGGAGAATTCGTTGGGTAGCGCGGTGCGGAGAATTTGTTGGGTAGCGTGGTGCGGAGAATTCGTTGGGTAGCGCGGTGCGGAGAATTCGTTGGGTAGCGCGGTGCGGAGAATTTGTTGGGTAATGCGGTGCGGAGAATTTGTGAGGTAGCGCGGTGCGGAGAATTCGTGGGGTAATGTGGTGCGGAGAATTTGTGGGGTAATGTGGTGCGGAGAATTTGTGGGGTCATGTGGTGCGGAGAATTTGTGGGGTCATGTGGTGCAGAGAATTTGTGGGGTAATGTGGTGCGGAGAATTTGTGGGGTAATGTGGTGCGGAGAATTTGTGGGGTAATGTGGTGCGGAGAATTTGTGGGGTAGTGCGGTGCGGAGAATTTGTGGGGTAGCGCAGTGCGGAGAATTTGTGGGGTAGCGCGGTGCGGAGAATTTGTGGGGAAATGCGGTGCGGAGAATTCGTTGGGTAGCGCGGTGCGGAGAATTTGTTGGGTAGCGCGGTGCGGAGAATTTGTTGGGTAGCGCGGTGCGGAGAATTTGTGGGGTAATGCGGTGCGGAGAATTTGTGGGGTAACGCGGTGCGGAGAATTCGTGGGGTAGCGCGGTGCGGAGAATTCGTGGGGTAGCGCGGTGCGGAGAATTTGTGGGGTAGCGCGGTGCGGAGAATTTGTGGGGTAACGCGCTCTTTCCAGCACTGAGCTCAGCAGGAGGCCGAAAGTCACGTCTGTGTCCCGCTTGCAGTTAAGGAGAACGAGGCAGAAACGAGTGAACATGTACGGAACAGTTGCCGTATTTGTTACAACAATTTACCTGCCGCCCGCTCACCAATCACAGCATTGCATTCAGCTTTTGTGGAGAAAGCTCCCTCTTCTTTAAAGCGCATCAAAGTGACACAAGCAAAGCTCTGGAACCTATCTATGGAAGTCATCTTTTAAATCAGCTCAGGCTCCGCCTCACAAAATTTCTACAGATGGATAAAGGGTTCGGCAAATTGTTTATGCATTACGCATTTGACTGCGCCGGGGAAGTCTGTGGTTTGATTGGACTTCGGGTTTTACGGGATCGGAGGAGAAGGGGGGGAGGGTGTGGGTCTACAACGGGGCATATTAATTATTGGAAGTCTGTACCTCTCATTGCGCTGAAGAAGGCGGCATACAGCATTCAGTGCTGTTGAAAGGAACACGGTTCTTTTTTTTACATTGAGCTAAGATGGCCCATTTAAGGCTTTCAAGGACGCTCCCCTATCACTTTACCCACACATCTCATTCTAAAGGAATAGAGACTAAGCCAAGCTCTTTATTTTAAAGAGCTGGGCTTAGTCTCTATTTTTTCTTCACATGGCAGCTGTCGATCATTCTGCCATCGCCATTTACACCTCATCTAGAGCCATCTTTTGTTTCTTAACTTGTCCCATTACCATCTCTTTTTGCCTTGCACCATCATCCCTTTTGTCTCTTAATCTCTCCTGCCTTCCATCCTATCACAGACCTTCCCTTTTGTTCCTTCCTCCCCTCCCCCCTCTCCCTGCCCCTGCACTTACTTAAAAACCTGTTACATCTCCAACTTTTTCCAGTTCTGACGAAGGGTCATCGACCTGAAACGTTAACTCTGTTTCGCTCTCCACAGATGCTGCCTGACCTGCTGATTGTTTCCAGCATTTTCTGATTTTATTTCTTTATTTTAAATGCTTGTTTAAATTTTCATGAAGCAGGAAGAAAAAGATATAGGACAGGAACGATCAAATCCAGCGCTTTGTAGTTTTTGAAGCCATTACACTGTAACCATAATTTCATCGATAAACTGAGGTCAGATTAGTCACTGGATTAGGAGGGTCTGACAACTGAGGGCATTTTACTATTCCATGGTGAGGACAGAGTACTCATAGCTGATAACTTAAAGAATTTGAATTCACACTTCAGATTTCAGAGATTGGAACACTGAACATCTATAGGTAATTCCTAATCCAAACCTCAAGTTTACTCTTCTAGTCACTCAGAAGTAATCAACAACAACAACTTGTATTTATATAGTGCCTTTAACGTAGCAAAACGTCCCAAGGTGCTTCACAGGAATATTATAAGACAAAAAATTTGATACCGAGCCACATAAGAAGAAATTAGGGCAGGTGAACAAAAGCTTGGTCAAAGAGGTAGGTTTTAAGGAGCATCTTAAAGGAGGAAGATGCGAGGTGGAGAGGTTTAGGCAGGGAATTCCAGAGCTTAGGGCCTAGGCAACAGTAGGCACGGCCACCAATGGTTGAGCGATTATAATCAGGGATGCTCAAGAGGGCAGAATTAGAGGAGCGCAGATATTTCGGGGGGTTGTGGGGCTGAAGGAGATTACAGAGATAGGGAGGGGTGAGGCCATGGAGGGATATGAAAACAAGGATGAGAATTTTGAAATCGAGGTGTTGCTTAACCGGGAGCCAATGTAGGTCAGCGAGCACAGGAGAGATGGACTTGGTGCGAGTTAGGACATGGGCAGCCGAGCTTTGGATCACCTCAGGTTTACGTAGGGTAGAATGTGGGAGGCCAGCCAGGAGTGCATTGGAATAGTCAAGTCTAGAAGTAACAAAAGGGATGGATGAGAGTTTCAGCAGCAGATGAGCTGAGGCAAGGGTGGAGACGGACGATGTTACGGCGGTGGAAATAGGCAATATTCTGCATCTTCCCATTTGTTACACATTCAGTATTACAATCTCAGTTCAAATTTGCAAACCAAAAAAAAAAAATTAAACTTTAACTGCAAATCTCAAGCGTTAGCTATCAAGACCTAGGCTTGTGATTAATATAAACAGTTACGTGGAGATAATAGTCCTGGCTGTCTTACATTTGTCACTTGAAGCATCCTCATGGCTGTTTACGCTGTTGAAGCGCTTTTAACAGCTGCACGTATGGGTGTGCTTTGGAGAGGGCGGCAAGAGGAGCGGCACTATCCAAAATCAATCAGCGGGCGTCAACTGGGCATTGCACGCCGATTAACATCACTCTTCGACTAATTACAATACTTTCAGCGAGAGCAGGCAACGGCAGCGCTGCCGACCTGCCGAAAATGGCGGCCACTGTAGGACCCGCTGGCAGCGGGCGAAAGTGAGGCAGCTGCAATTTTTTCCCCAAAACAGGCCTTAACATCCAGCGCAAACACTTCGAATTTCCAGGCCAAAGGGATGACCTGCAACAGTTCATTGTTGCTAATAAATATTTCCAGTTTAATTCAAAACCTACTGAAACTAATATAAGCATCCGCCATTATTAATACGCCCGTCCTCCCTTCACAGATGGAAATTAAGTGGTTCCAAAGTACCTCATGGAATGGTAACAGGCCTGTCACGATTTCTTCCCGTCAAACTGGGGCAACTGACTTCCGCATTCTGCAACATGCTTCTGATTACAGACTACAGCATGTGCTTTTGTATGGCTTGGTGCACGAGCCTGCTGCCTGACCTCAGAGAACAGATTTAATAGCAGGAGCTGGCTCCTGGACATTGGGTGACCAAAATCTGAAGTAAAAGGACAATATAAAGGCAGCTTTAGTGTTATAGAGAACATCCATTCTATCTGCAACATCAGTTTACGGTGCCCATGTCACTGCAAGAAATTGATGAGTCCTGCCAGACCTGATATAAAAACAGAAAATGCTGGAAATACCACTGAAACTACTATAAGCGTCCTCCATTATTAATACACCCTGTCCTAGAGAAACAGAGTTAACAGTTAAGGTCGATGGAAAAAGTTAGAGCTAACGAAGATTGATGAGTGACCTGCTCTCAGGCTTCTGAGAAGTGACACCTGCTAGGATGTGGACAAAGTGTGAAGAGGACACTATTGGTGGCACGTGGCGGAAAATTCAGGAAAAAGGCAGCAAAAAAGATTACTTTGACTCGTGTAAATCTACTGACATTTCCAGAATCTTTACTGTAAGATCTCTAACTTTTGCCAGTTCTGATGGAAGGTCATCGATCTGAAACGTTAACTCTGTTTCTCTCTCCACAGATGCTGCCTGACCTGCTGAGTATTTCCAGCATTTTACTGTTTTTATTGCAGATTTCCACCATCTGCAGTATTTTGCTTCTGCCAGACCTGATGTTCAACTTAAAAAAAAATCTTTTCTACCCCCTTTGTTTTGGTTTACCCTTCCTTCCTTTAGGTTCCCTTCACCCCCCACCCGCCCCCCCCCCCCCGCCCCCTGCCTCCCATCCCCCCATCCCAAACACAAACTGCTCCCTAGCTAACGAAGACTGATGAGTGACCTGCTCTCAGGCTTCTGAGAAGTGACACCTGCTAGGATGTGGACAAAGTGTGAAGAGGACACTATTGGTGGCACTTTGCAGAAAATTCAGGAAAAAGGCAGCAAAAAGCATTACTTTGACTCGTGTAAATCTACTGACATTTCCAGAATCTATACTGTAAGATTAAGCAGGCTACATTAGGTAGAGAGAAATAATCTTGAAGTCCCTCATCAACAGTGACACATTCAAAAATACTTCATTGGCTGTAAAGCGTTTTGGGACGTCCTGAGGTCGTGAAAGGCGCTATATAAATGTAAGGCTTTCTTTTTCTTTATCTCAGAACTGGCAATGTTTCTTTGATGCTTCAGGACACTGCCTAGAATGACACTGAAACAGCCCGAACAAGAACGTTCCTGGTTCTGACAAAGGGTCTATAACCAATAAGTTAGAGTCATAGAGTTATACAGCACAGAGAGGCCCTTCGGCCCATCGTGTCCGCGCTGGCCATCAAGACCTGTCCATTCTAATCCCATTTTCCAGCACTTGGTCCGTAGCCTTGTATGCTATGGCGTTTCAAGTGCTCATCTAAATGCTTCTTGAATGTTGTGAGGGTTCCTGCCTCTACCACCCTTTCAGGCAGTGAGTTCCAGATTCCAACCTCCCTCTGGGTGAAAAAGTTTTTCCTCAAATCCCCTCTAAACCTCCTGCCCCTTACCTTGAAACTATGCCCCCTGGTTATTGACCCCTCTACTAAGGGGAAAAGTTCCTTTCTATCTACCCTATCTATGCCCCTCATAATTTTGTACACCTCAATCAGGTCCCCCCTCAGCCTTCTCTGCTCTAAGGAAAACAACCCCAGCCTGTCCAGTCTCTCTTCATAGCTGAAGCGCTCCAGCCCAGGTAACATCCTGGTGAATCTCCTCTGCACCCTCTCCAATGCAATCACATCCCTCCTATAGTGTGGCGACCAGAACTGCACACAGTATTCCAGCTGTGGCCTAACTAGCGTTTTGTACAGCTTCATCATAACCTCCCTGCTCTTATATTATATGCCTCAGCTAATGAAGACAAGTATCCCATATGCCTTTTTAACCACCTTATCTACCTGTCCTGCTGTCTTCAGGGATCTATGTACATGCACACCAAGTTCCCTCTGATCCTCTGTCCTTCCTAGGGCCCTACCATTCATTGTGTATTCCCTTGCCTTGTTAGTCCTCCCAAAATGCATCACCTCACACTTTTCAGGGTTAAATTCCATTTGCCACTGTTCTGCCCATCTAACCAACCCATCAATATCATCCTGCAGCCTGAGGCTTCCCTCCTCGCTATTTACCACTCCACCAATTTTCATGTCTTCTGCGAACTTACTGATCATACCTCCTACATTCATATCTAAATCATTAATGTACACTACAAACAACAAAGGACCCAGCACCAATCCCTGCAGTACACCACGGACACAGGCTTCCAGTCACAAAAACAACCTTCGACCATCACCCTCTGCCTCCTGCCACTAAGCCAATTTTGGATCCAATGTGCCAAATTGCCCTGGATCCCATGGGCTCTTACCTTCTTGACCAGTCTCCCATGTGGGACTTTGTCCAAAGCCTTACTGAAGTCCATGTAGACTACATCAACTGCACTACCCTCATCCACATCCCTAGTCACCCCTCGAAAAATTCAATCAAATTGGTTAGACATGATCTCCCCCTGACAAAACCATGCTGACTATCCTTGATTAATCCTTGCCTCTCCAAGTGGAGACTAATTCTGTCCCTCAGAATTTTTTCCAATAATTTCCCTACCACTGATGTTAGGCTCACTGGCCTGTAATTCCCTGGTTTATCCCTATTACCCTTCTTGAATAATGGTACTACGTTAGCTGTTCTCCAGTCCCCTGGCACCTCCCCTGTGGCCAGAGAGGTTCTGAAAATTTGTGTCAGAGCCCCTGCAATCTCCTCCCTTGCCTCACACAGCAGCCTGGGATACATCTCGTCTGGGCCTGGGGATTTATCCACTTTTAAGCCCGCTAAAACCGCTAGTACCTCCTCCCTCTCAATGCTAATTTGTTCAAGTATATCACAATCCCCCTGCCTGATTTTTATGCCTACATCGTCCTTCTCCATAGTGAACACAAATGCAAAATATTCATTTAACACCTCACCTACATCTTCCGGCTCTACACACAGATTGCCACTTTGGTCCCTAATGGGCCCTACTCTTTCCCTGGTTATCCTCTTGCCCTTAATATACTTATAAAACACCTTGGGATTTTCCTTTAATTTCCCCGCCAGTGTTTTTTCATGCCCCCTCTTCGCTCTCCTAATTTCTTTTTTAAGTACCTCCCTGCACTTTCTATACTCCTCTAGGGCTTCCACTGTTTTACTCCTTTGTATCTGCCAAAAGCCTCCCTTTTTTTCCTAATCCATTCTTGTATATCCCTGGACATCCAGGGTTCCCTGGGTTTGTTGGTCCCACCCTTGACCTTTACGGGAACATGTTGGCATTGTACACTCTCTGTTTCCTTTCTGAAAGACTCCCACTGCTCTGATGTGGATTTTCCTACAAGTAGCTGATCCCAGTCCACTTTGGCCAGATCCTGCCTTATCATATTAAAATCGGCCTCCCCCAATTTAGAACCTTTATTTCTGGTCCATCTTTGTCCTTTTCCATGACTACCTTAAATCTCACCGAATTATGGTCACTGTCACCAAAATGTTCTCTTACTGACACTTCTACCACTTGCCCAGCTACATTCCCTAGAATTAGGTCCAGTACCGCCTCCTCTCTTGTAGGACTTTCTACATGCTGGCTCAAAAAGCTCTCCTGGATGCACTTTAAGAATTCCGCACCCTCTAAGCCTTTCACACTCTGACTATCCCAGTTAATATTGGGGAAGTTGAAATTCCCGACTATTATTACCCTATTATTTCTACACTTCTCTGAGATTTGCCTACATATCTGTTCCTCTATCTCCCCCTGACTGTTTGGGGGCCTATAGTACACTCCCAGCAAAGTGCTTGTCGCCTTTTTGTTTTTAAGTTCTACCCATATGGCCTCATTAGAGAAACCTGCTAAGATATCATCCCTCCTTATTCCAAGAGTACTGCGTACAGTTCTGGTCACCATATTATAAAAAGGATATAGAGGCACTGGAGAGGGTGCAGAGATTTACAAGGATAATACCAGAAATGCGAGGGTATACATATCAGGAAAGGATGAATGGGCTGGGTCTCTTTTCTCTTGAAAAAAGGCTGAGGGGTGACCTAATAGAGGTCTTTAAAATTATGAAAAATTTGGATAGCGTGGATACAGAGAGAATGTTTCCACTTGTGGGGAAGAGCATAACTAGAGGCCATCAATATAAGATAGTCAGCAAGAAATCCAATAGGGAATTCAGAAGAAACTTCTTTACCCAAAGAGTGGTGAGAATGTGGAACTCGCTACCACAGGGAGTGGTTGACGCGAATAGTATGGATTGCATTTAAGGGGCGGCTAGACAAGCATATGAGGGAGAAGGGAATAGAGGGTTACGCTGATAGATTTAGATGAGGAAAGATGGGAGGAGGCTCGAGTGGAGCATAAACACCGGCATGGACTGGTTGGGCGGAATGGCCTGTTTCTGTGCCGTATATCCGATGTAAGATTCTTTGGGTGGAAATCTGGCTGCTGGCAAAAGACACCCCAACACCCGTAGTGCAGGCACTCTGCAGATGATAGGATAATGAGGGCCAAAGCAGCTGTTGCAGAAATTCCACCATTTGCACCAAAGTGACACCTGAATTAAGCCTGTAGAAAAGAGGGGTGAGTTATCTGCATGACTTGTGAAAGTGGTGTTTCCTCAGCTGTGCAAATAAGAAAGGATTCGGCAAACTGCCCTTCAGCAATTTCAGGCAGGGCAATCTTTTGCTCCCTATCTTTCTATCATGGAGTCCTTACTATGGCGCTCACTATGGCCATTTCCATGTATATCTTTATAACGGAAGCAGAAAAGGAGGAAAAAGAAACAGGGGGACGCAGGATTAGGCTACGCTAAAAGAGAACAAGAATAACTAGGAGATACCCTCCTATCAGATTCTGCTGACCATACCAGACCAAACTGGCTCCGCGAAGTCTGCTGCTCATTTCTTCTAACTGGCTACTATTCTTTTCACCCAGTTCGGCTGCTTCTTCCCGTGCCACCACTGCCTCTCGAAGTAGCAGCAGGTTTTATAGCCTGTTGCGACACCAGGTCTCTGTGTATCCTGCAGACATTTTCTGGCCCCACCCTCCCACTTATTTTCCTCCCCCCACTCCCCCCTCCTTTCCAGGTAGTTTCTGCACCTCACCCTCGCCTTTCATGGACCTTTTGGGGTCTAACTCCTGTACTTTTAATAGACACACAGATGCCAGTGGAGATATGCAATGCTCAATTAACTCACACGGTACAGTAACCAGAATATTGGTCATATCAGATCTGTCGGTCGGGTTGAAATGGGACTTTGGAGCTGGGGCTGTCTGTAGCACCGGTCTGTATGTTTTGGGCTGAATGTTTACTGTTAATCAACATCGTTTGCTTTAAAATGGGGGTGCGGGGGAGCAGTCACAATAATATCCATGTTGACAGGGCAGCAGACAGATGGAAAAGAATTACCTGCTCTAGGCACAATGGCCTTGTACAGTCACTGAAGGCCCATCTGTCCTACAATGTAGTTGTAAATTTTTATTCCAGACCAAAATTTGCAGCTGTTTCAAATCATGCAATGGAGAGGGGGAACTTCATAAAAGGAAAATAAGATAGTAAAGAAAAGGTAACTCCAAACCATGACTTCAAAATTAAACTGACATTTGGATGCGATGGCGCATGTTCGAACCACCAAGAATCAAAATTAGGACTGATGTTAGCAAGTTCATCTCCACATAAAGAAGAATGGACTTCCTGGCAGGATAGTGGAAGCAAACATTATGGGAGGGAGAGAGAGAGAGAGAGAGAGAGAGAAGGAAAGAAAGAAATTATATCGGGCCTTTCACAACTTCAGGACTGACCAATTTTACAGCAAATGAAGTACTTTTGAAGTGTAGTCACTGTTGTAATGTAGGAAATAGTTGGATAGTATGATGGGGGGGGAAACAGAGGCCTCGCATGCAAATCAGGCCTTGCCGACTTTAACGGCTGGGGCTGATTTGCAAACGAGGCCTTGGTTTCCTGCCCGCAGCCAGCCAGATTGAGAGGGTGTCTGACTGCAGGCGGATAGGCCTGCGGCCGCACAGAGCAGAAAAGGAGGATTTGCGTGGGGAACGGGCTGTTAATGGATCGGGGTGGGGGCGTCAGGCAGAGGATCGGGTGGTGGTGGTAGGGGGGAGGGGGGTGGGTGGAGAGGATCGGGGCCGGATGATTGGGGTGGGGTGAACGAAAGATAGTGGCCGGCCTCAGCATCATCACTGGGGGAGGGGGGCCGGGGAGGGGAAGGTCTGGAGGGATGGTCGGAGGCCTCGTGGTGGGGTCTCCGATCACGGGTGGTGGGTTAGGCAGTGACCCTGGATCCAGGGGGAAGGTATAAAGGCATTTACCTCCTGGACCCAGCAGTCCCCCTCTTGCTGTAACTGCCGGGTTTCACCAATTGTGTGAAACCCGTCCACATGCAGTTAAAAACAAAATGGAGGTTAAAAAGAAGAGGCTTCCAGCCTCATTATAATATTTAAATTGACGCCCCGCCCCCTGGGAGCGGGTTGGTCGCCCGCCCCCGTTAAAACCACAAGTGGGCGGGTTGGAGGTCGGGAATCCGATTTTTAACAATTTAACTACCCCCACGCGCCAAACCCACCCGTTTTTTAAAGTTAAAATTCCCCCCATGGAGTAAGTTCAGGTGCATGATTAACTAACTACAAGTTCCTGATCTCAGCTGGTCGGTTTGTGGAGAACGGTATTTGCCCATAGGGTGAAAAAATACTTTAATGTGAGACACCCCAGCTCTTGTGTGTGTTCCAGGTTTCAGAATGATACAAATGGACTCCTGACAGCAGGCACCTGAGAATTTCAAATGATGCATGATGTGGGGGGAGCGGGACATCAAAATATACAGAAACCAGAGAATGAAACAACACCAAGCAAAACCCCTCGTCTCCTGCACGCAGACGATTACTAGTTCTGAAGCAGGTTGAGATCAATCAGACTGGTGTGTTTAATCCAGACTGGTTTAATTTTTTTTTTGCGCAATGTGTCAACACATGTATTAAAGAGGTAATTTGACACCACCAGGCATACAATCTTAGCTGAGGGAGTTCTAATTCAGTTTGGATTATTCAGCATCTTAGTTATACTGTAGAATGGCTTTGAATTGAACTCAAATCTAATCCCCAATGCACAGGACAATAATTCTGAGCTACACACAGTCTCATGACAAATGGAAGAGGACAAGCCACGGCTGGTTTTGTTCTGGTTTGCCTAGAAACTGGTTACATTGTGACTCTTAGGTTCAAGCAGATTGCTCAGCCCATTAGGATCACGATAGGTTTGGGATGAAGATGAGCCTTCAACCCATTTGATCTAATTTCTTTCAAAATACCAACCCTACTGTCGCCCTAATACAGCATTTAGCTGTTCCTTAAGTGAGTCCAGGGTCCTGGTTTCAGCCACTCTTCCTGGCAATCCATTCCAGCTGCCAAGTGCAAAGGAGCATTGAGATGCACAGCATCACTGCGTGCATTGCATTTCATTATATGGCAATTTTTACACATGCTGTTTTAAACATTTCACCAGGGCCACTTTAAGCAGTCTGAGTTCGGTATTCTGTTTCTAGTGTGGATGGAGAGGAACCAGTACAGTTTAAATTTTCTGTGCCGGATGCCAATACAAACACAGCAACAGAGTCCCCATCAGTGGGCGACAGGGGACCAAAATAGCCAACCTTGCTGTTGTATCAGACTGGTACCAATCTACATGGCTGTCTCTCTCTCTCTCTCTCCGGCATCAAGTGCATCAGTTCTATGTTATTCCAACTCATCGTCTTACTAGAAATAATCACCTGACCAGAAAGTGCTTCTCTGTAATCAGCTTCTCCGTGACTTGAGAAGATGGAAGTACCTCAGCCTAAAATGAAATTGTTCTTTGTGTCGGTTCCATCCAATGTCTGTTCGGCTCCATTGGAGACCCCTGCATGTCTCAAGGGGAAAACATTCACCCTCAGGCATGCCACAACTCTTAGAGCGCCTCATTCACCTGTACAAACCACACCGTCTCTGTCAGAGCAGAAGACCAGGTGGAGCCATTCAGATCAACAGAAGGTTGAAAGTTGCCATTCTTTTACTGGTACCTTCTGTAAATTTATACTGAAGCTGTGTGAAACAGCTAAACAGCAACTGCAGGGGACAGTGAGCAGTTGCACAAATGAACCCACTGAATGATGCCATGAAGTATAAAAAGAATATGGAAGTGCTTTATAAATTCTGTACTGCTGCCAGTATTATCGTCTCTTGCATTTCATTCCTGCACTGTAATCATCGCTTTGAACAAAATAGCAAAACTTGCATTTGTAACTTTACATTTAATTTATCTCCCTGTTGGGGGGAAGCGGAGGAAAGAGTCATGACTAAATAGAGTTTGATGCCTCCCGGTGACAAGCTACAAGAGCTCCTGGCTACCTGGGAATAAGTCAAAAGGGCTGCAGGCATCAGGCCTGGAGGATGAAGGAAATAGATTCGAAGACTACAAAATAAGGAGAAAAATGTATTTGCATACCCCCATCAAGAAAAATAAATTGCATCATCTTCTGTCTTTTAAGGTTCCCAACATGCCATTTACCTCTTGCCAGCCAAGCATGAACTGAGTAAACCATTTTGTTCTGTAATGGTGTCCTGTAATTGACCAGCATGAGGTACTAAACAGAAACAAAGGGATATTTGCCATGGATATTTATTTATTCCTCCCTTCCTTCGGGAAATACTGTAGACTCTGATCAGTATCTCTCCTGATGGCCCAGTCAGGATCGGGAAGTTCCCCATTTGAGCAGCCACATGTTAAATTTTTTAACATTTCAATATTTTATTTGAATAAAGGTTCTGCTTACCAGGGTCCTTGTATTAAAACATCATTGAATGTAGGATGCAAGCTTCGTGATGTGAGCAAATTAAAGAGATTACCCTGTGAGTGACACAAGTGTAAATTCAGAAGCTTCCCTATATAACCTTCTCTATTCACATAACAGGATCTGAGACAACTGCAATATTGGACTGGCTACTAATGAATTTAATACCAAACATTTGCAATGCCTGCAATTAGGGATAATGCAGCATACTTCACACTATTATTCACAAGTGCAACAATATTCTCAACAGCAGCATTTACAACATCCAAGTTTTGTAGTGAGACATAGATGTTATGAATTGCATTACAATCGGGGAGCTCAGTCAAAAAGCATGATATCACACTTATCTGGGGTTTAACTTTTCTTATTTGCATCTTTCCTTCTTTACTAAATACGACTTGAACAATACATAAGCGAAAACCTTTGATAAATGCAAGACTTTTATTCCAAACTTGCCTCCAAATTTGAATAATAGTACAGTCCTTCCAGATCTTGCTGGTTGTTCATATGAACAAGTAATGATTGAATTCTCAGTACAAACAAATAAAAGAAAGGCAAATGCAAGAGAGGCAACTGTCATAATCATCTCGAATACATTAAAAATGCAAAGATTCCACTTTGAAACTTGGCATTCAGTTTAATTTGTCACACACGTAACATAAGAACATAACATAAGAACATAAGAAATAGGAGCAGGAGTAGGCCAATCGGCCCCTCGAGCCTGCTCCGCCATTCAATAAGATCATGGCTGATCTGATCCTAACCGCCAATCTACTATCACAGAACCATCTCCTGCATCTAACAGAATTGCACACACGAAATAGGAGCAGAATCAGGCTACACGGTCCCTGGGCCCGCTCCACTACCCACAGGGCCATGACCGATCCGAACCTAGACTCATGTCCAAATTCCTGCCCGCTCCCCGTAACCCTTAATGCCCTTTACTTCTAGGAAACTGTCTATTTCTGTTTTAAATTTATTTAATGATGTAGCTTCTACAGCTTTTTGTGGCAGCATATGCCATGGACCTACCACCCTCTGAGTGAAGTAGTTACATAGATACATAGATACATAAAAGATAGGAGCAGGAGTAGGCCATCCGGCCCTTCGAGCCTGCTCCGCCATTTAATGAGATCATGGCTGATCCTCCAATTCAGTATCCCGTCCCCGCCTTCTCTCCGTAACCCTTAACCCCTTTTGCCTGTAGAAATATATCTAATTCCCTCTTAAATATATTTAATGAGCTGGCGTACACTGCCCTCTGTGGCAATGAGTTCCACAGGTTCACCACCCTCTGAGTGAAGAAATTCCCCCTCATTTCTGTCCTAAATGGTTTAGCCCTTATCCTTAAATTATGTCCTCTAGTTCTGTTCTCACCCGCCAAGGGAAACATTCCTTCTGCATCTAGTCTGTCTAGACCTGTCAGAATTTTATACACTTCTATGAGGTCCCCTCTCAATCTTCTAAACTCCAGTGTGTACATCCCTAAACTACATAGTCTCTCCTCATAGGTCAATCCCGCCATTCCTGGTATCAGCCTGGTGAATCGCCGCTGCACCCCCTCCATCTCAGTTTTGAAAGAGCAGCCCCTTATTCTAAGACTATGTCCCCTAGTTCTAGTCTCACCCGTCATCGGGAACATCCTCCCCGCATCCACCCGATCCAACCCCTTCACAATCTTATAACGTACTATAAACAATTTCAAATTAGTAACCTAATTTTTTTTTCAGGAAAATTACATCAGAAAGATGTTGATGAATTCATGCTTTACCTTTCAAAAGACACTGGGCTAGAAATTCATTATAGCCCAGGAATGGGCGGCATCTTTAGAAAAGTTTGAGAATTAGCACCAGGCGCAAATGGTTTAGACTGCACGCAAAATTCATCCTCACTGCTCAATAAAATGATTGGAGTCCTAAATCAATTCTTAAAGGCTGAGCTCATTGGCGTTACACTCAAAGGGTGGACCAATACCAGGTGCAGTCTAATCGCAAATCATCATTGCCACAGGCTTGTCCCAGTACTTAAAGGGGAGGTTCATTGATATTGCAGCACCTCATTCTCAGCATTGCTGGCTGTGCAGCTGCCTCAGCAAGGAGAAGCACAAGAAGGAGCCGGCGGACTGAAGCAGGTGTGCTCATGGCAAATCCACCTCAGTTGGGTGGTCAGGGTGATTGACTGCTTCAACAAATGCTACATACCACCATCTGTACCACAAGCTTCACACACTGCCCAAAGCACCAGACCCCCAGCACTCACCCACCAACAATCTCTACCTACCAACACTCACACCCACATCTCACACACAATGACAGCTATTCAACTATGGCAGGCACAAGGGTCATTAGTTATTAGAATGAATGTGATATGTGTGATATGTTTATGCATAAATTTATTAATGAAGTTTGCAATATTTTGTGGTCGCTCTCATTTCACCTTTGCGTCCAGGAGGACGCTGTGATATGGCACGACACAGGGATGGTATGATGGGGATGTGGTGAGCAAAAGGGATCTGGGGTTTAAGTCATCCTGGTGTGAGGCTGGAGGTCTGTTTGGAGGAGGTGGCAGAGTTCTGTGACCACCACCTTGGTGATGCGAAGCCGTCTAATACACTGCTCCTCGCTTAATTGAAGGTTGGAGAAGTGCTGTTGGAATACCCTCGGAGGGTAAGGCCTCTTGGTGAGAGCCCTGATGTCCCTCCTCATCCCTCTGCGCACATGTTCCCGTATTTCCTGTTGCCTACGCTCCCTCCGCCGTAGATTCTGGAGGGCATGCTGGCAAGCCAGTACAGCCCCCATTAATGTTGCCAAGTGTAGCAGTTTGAATCTTTGAACAACTAATATCGCTAATTTGTAGTATAAATGTAGCTACTTTGTAGTTGCCACAACACTCCTGATACAAAATAACCTTGAAATCACTGAATGAAACTGTTGCACTATGAGAAACTGACAAAAAAGCACTGAAACGGCACTAATCTGACAGCTTTGACTCATTATGATGATCCCTTTAAATAACGTCCCTGGAGCTGGCTTCCTGTTGCTTCACGCCAGCTCTCCCTGTCGCTGTTTCCTCCAGGCATTAAGGTAGGTTGCGACAATCAATTTTGCAGATCGGGTAGCCAGTGAGCGTTGCACACTCACTGATGTCACGATCCACCTGGTGTTGAGGCTCCCGGTGATAACTTTTAGCGGCGGCGCGGCAGGGGAGCGGGATTTGACGTGCAGCGTTGGATTTGCCTCGTCCCGCGATAATGCTCTAGTGCCCTGTTAGCGCCATCTGCTGGTGCTAACGGGAGGTGCTAAGGTACTGAATTTTTCCCCCACTGTTACTTAAACTATCCTTAAAATGGCTCCCTGCGAGTTTTTGTTCTCAGTATTTTTCCATCTTAGAAATAACAAGTTTTGGTGTGCTCTGTTAACAGGCTGTTTTGTTGTCAATCAGAAAAAAAATCTAGACATTGGGAGCTGAAGCCTGCTAACTCAGGTCTCTTCAGATAACTGTGGTGGGACTGGGAACCTGCATGAATCAAGCTTCTTACATAAGCGCAAACCTCCAAAAGCACTGTTAGAGACAATTCTAATGCAGAAAAGGCTACTGTGTTGGCAACTTTAATTTTTTGTTGCTGTAAATTTTGTAATTTTTATGGCTTTATTATGTTACGAATCTTATTTCCAGTAGTAAGTGCTCAACTTAGTGGAGAAAGAAAGTTGGTGGCCGAAAGGATTATCAAATAAAATCAGGAGCAATTTAGTCTTTTCCTATTTTTTATTGTTTGATGTTGCAGACAGCCCATTTTTGGGAGAGGAAGGAAGGAGGAGAAAATATGGCAAAGGGAAGGGGCAAAATGCATGGCTAGGGAAGGACAGGGGATAAAATATATGGCAAGGTGGGAAACTGATGGGGAGGATAGAAGCAACATCGATGGGAGGAGAGTGGATAGCGCTGAAGAGGAGGGGGAAAGGGAAGGGGAAATCAATGAGAATGAAGGGGATTGGTAAATGGATGGGAATAAAGGAGAGAGAGAAATGGGTGCTAATGAAGGAGAGAGGAAAAGGGGCAGAAGCTGGGAGCGGCACTTTGGGGTGGCGGAGGAATGAATGGCAGGATGAACTTGGGGTGGCATAAAGTGCCAGTTCAACACTGTGGGTACTCTGCAATGAGTGGCTCACCTCCTGACCCCCAAGGCCTCTCCACCATCTATGAGGCTCAAGTCAAGAATGTGATGGAATACTCACCACTCGCCTGGATGGGTGCAGCCACAACACTCAAGAATCTCAACACCATCTAGGACAAAGCAGTCCACTTAATCAGGGCTTCTGCCACTAAACTCAATATCTATCCCCTCCGCCACAAGTGCACTGTGGCTGTAGTATGCACTACCTACAGAATGCACTGTAGCACCCCGCAAAGCTTACTTCAGCAGCACCCCTCAACAACAGGAAGTCTACTATTGAGAAGGACAAGAGCAACAAAGTAATGGAAACACCATCAACTCTAGGTTCCCCTCCAAGTCTGGCTTGGGCACCTATTGCTGTTCTTTCACTGTCACTGGGTCAGAATCCTGGAATTCTCTGCTTAACACAATGGTGGAAACACCATCAACCACAAGGACTGCAGTGGCTCAAGGAAAAGGCCCATCACCACCTTCTCTAGGCATCTAGAGATGGTCAATTAATACGGCATTGCCAGCGTCACCCACATCCCGAGAAGAAATAAAAAAATGATGAACAATGGGGGTGGGCGTGGGGAGAGGGAACTTCACCAGCTTGAAGAGGTAAAAGTAGAAGAGTGCCGACTTAACCAGGTTGGAGAGGGAGAAAAGTCCTGATGAAGTAGGCATGTTTTATCCCCCTACAATATTAATTGATGAAATGTTGGGTGTGGCTACAACTTAAGTCAGGACATGTTCATGACCTACTGCACTCCCACTGTAACTACTTCTTTTCATATGCCATTTTTAAGGCAGGAAAGCAAATTGAATTATGGAATCTGATCCCCAAACACCAAGAAAAACCCTGAAATCAAATGTAATTAAAAAAGATGTAAACTTATTCAGTAGCCTTGAAGCAGTGGCCTTGGTCATAGGCCTTTACACGGGGCTGATTATCAGCTGCACACTGTTTATCGGGTTGTTAGCTCTTTTGGGGCTGTGGCAACTTTTCTGAAGCTATTTGTCAGCTTTTTTGAGTTTTGTAGGTTTGCTTAGATGCGAACGCAGCACAAAAATGTGCATGTAAAATGGTGAGAGACTGAAGTACGATGCCTGAGGTGGATCAGAAATAGGCACACGTGATATACAGTGCTTTTGGATAGAGAAGGTGCGCTGTCCCAGTTCGATTTTCTGTTACTCTTTCAAGCTGCTCATTTTTTAAATTCTTGTTTATTGTCGCATCTCATTTAATTCCAGTTCTAAAAGACCCTCAGTGCGCAGAGATTATTAACTGGCTGATTTGGAGTTCATGAAATTGACAAGTGGAGAGAGTTGCCAAACTGATACTGCAGCTTTACATGGGCTTCAGTCCAGCTCGGCTTGTGTTTCAAGTAGCTTTTCTCCCAAGCAGGCATCAATACCTGGAGAAATGAATGAATGAACTTGTCACGTTCATTGGAACAGATTCTTGGGCTGAAATTTTCTTTACCTGGGGCGGGCGGTGGCCACGTCGGGTACCCGACCCCGCTGCTGGCTCCATCCCGCTGCTGAAAATGAATTTACCTTAACGGGGCCCATTAAGCCCGCCCAGCACGTTACCCGGCCCAATGAGATGGAGCGGGTCTGGTGACGTCATTCATGACGCACTTTCAGCCGGGATCTTTAAAGGGACCATGGCCACATTACAGTTGATGTTTAATCTAACAAAATAGATGTTGAATCTTTACTCTACAATAATATGTTATATATGAGTGACAAAGAAATATTTAAATAATATTATCATTAAGTAATATGACGCCATCTACAAATACGATCAAGAACATAATTAAAAAAGTACATTAATTGGGAAGTTATTCGTGCTTTAGTCACAAATCTATAGACTTTTGTATCAGTAACTGGTACAAATAAAAGATGTGTGTGTATCGGTAATAGATAAAATTAAGCAGATTTTAAATGTAATTGTAAAGGGGTGGATTTACAATCTTATGCAAGTTCAGCGGAAGAGCTGCGGAAACCCTGACAAACAGTGTAAGCGGTGCTTACAATGTGTTTCTGGGATTTCTGCAGCTCTTCCATTGAAGTTAACAATGGACAAGTGAGAGAACCTCCGCAGAAATTCACCCTAAAGTCTCAGACTGAAAAATTAAATTAGTCATATTCAGGGACTGAAAGCAAATTGAACCAGTGGAATGAGTGATGAGAATGAAATTGTTATGGTTGATGACTTGATTTAATGTGTAACTGGACAATCACAGTATACTGTGAGAAAAACCTGACCAGAAACAGCACAAAAATTTATTTAAATGGTATATGTCATTTTTTATAGTGCAGATCAATTCACTGCAATTACTGTTCGGTTGGAAGGCAACAGCCGAGAATGGCCAGTGAAAAATGCATTTCCCTCACCATCCAGGGTAGAAGGGGAGCCTTCAGCACTCACATCCCTTCAGGAATTTCTGAATTAAAATTTACCAGTAGCTTTTCAAGTAGAACAGAACCTCCATCCATCTGTTAGCTGATGTAATCAACATGTTTTTATTTTGGTTTGTTTTTCATGCTGTCAAGTAATCAGCTGGAGCAATGGCCACGGAACTCCCACCTCAGGTTGACAGACGTGGTTCTCGAGCTGTGTGAATCCCGTGGCCATGCAGGGAAATTTAAAAAGTAAGTGAAAAGTAAGTGCCTGTAAACTACCTGATAATCATCTCAATTGGGTCCCCCGCCGCTGCTGGTCGGGTTGGCTCCGCGATGACAGACGCGCCTGGGGGAGAGGCACGTGGGAGCGAGATGACAGCGGGTTCCCGACCCGCTGTCAAAAACAACAACTTTCCAACCCGACCCGCCACTGATCTCGCCCACTACCACCCCGGAAAATTCAGCCCTTGGAATGTGTAGCAAGGTGCTGCTTCCTGGTCTTTGTGCCAGTTATAAAAGACAGCACTCCAATCTACCCAAGCAATAGCGTACACAAGCCACAAAGGCTCCGCGCTATAGGAAGGATATTGAGGCTTTAGAGAGGGTATAACACAGATTCACTAGGATGCCGTCCGGTATGAGGAAATACAAATATGCAGAAAGACTTGAAAAATTGGAACATTTTTCATTAGAACAACACAAATTATGGGATGATATGCCATCGATACAAAATTAAATGTGTTAGAGATTTAGAACAGAGGGCAGGAGAAACTTCCTTACAGAGTTGTGAGGCTGTGGAATTTACTTCCAGGAGATGGTTGGGGCGGAAACTACGCCAATATTCAAGATTAGATTGGATAAGTAGATGAAGGAAAAGGTGTTGAAGGATATGGGAACAGAGTGGGTAAATATGATTGGAATTATCTGCTCGTGTGGAGGGTAGACGCTGACTCGGACTGGTTGGGCTGAATAGCCTGTTTCCATGTTGTAATTTCTATGTATAAATGTAGGTTTGTTGGGATGTTCCAAGTGCATTGAATTAGCCGTGGCCATGTCAATGCTGAGATTTCTCGCCCTGGAAATGAATCCAGGCTGTCCATTGCTTTCTTGTTAGGAGACAGCAGTGGGGGTGGATCGGGTGAGGCAAAAAGAAAAGAAGAGAAGGAGATCTATTTACATTGTCACAAAATCAAATTTGGTATTAAGTGCACAGTTCACAAGAGAAAAATAGATCTAACGTAAGCCAGTTATGAGCACACTCTGTGGAAGATGGAGATAAACACAGGAATAAAAATGACAATGCTGGAAACACAGAGCAGATGCTTCAGCATCTGAAAAAGGAAAAAATACGTTAACATTTTGGGTACTGACCCTTCAGCAGAAGTAGAAACTGGAAGATATCTGAGCTTTGTTATAATCTGCAACAAAAATGATGGTGAGAAGAAAGGAAGAATACCAGATAAATGTCCAGAGGTAAGAATGCTGATTTAGAAGATCATTAAGGATGAGGGAGACCATTCAACCCATCATAGTTTATTCATTCAGAAATCCCCTAAAAAAAATGCTGCATCCTCCTATCCCAGCGATGGCCGTTAATGGATTTAATGATTTGCAACTGCTTCTTTTAAAAGTTGGAAAGAGGTGAAAGCAGTTTCTTCTAGATTGGGAAGACCAAATGTAGTTTGGGTGACAAATGCGACCTCCTGGTGGTTTGCCAATTCAAATTCCCTCCCATTCCCACTCTGGCCTCTCAGTCTTTGACCTTCTACACTATTCCAACTAATTGCAAACATCATCAGGAACAATAGGAGTAATTTTACACCCTAATGCTCCCGGTGAGGAGCCCCACCCACCAGAAGCAAACATTGGAAATTTGTGCAGCTTGGCTCATGGTACTCCAACCATTTAAAAATAGTCAGAAAAGCAAGTGCTGGACATGCCCAAATCTCCGATATACACTCACGGTGGACAAGACTCCTCAATGGAAACAATTACCCCATGTATCTCAACGTTACTCTGAATTGAATATTGATTAACCTTAGTACCTTAAGACCTTAACTATCTTCCTCATTTGCTTGTCTATCTTTCCGATCTATCTTCCATTTTGTTCCCCTCCAATTGAGAGATTTTTTTCTATGTTTATCCTTCCCATGTCTTTTCACTGCCTCAGCGAGGTTGCTTTTATAATAGGTTCAGTGCTGTGCTAGTGCCGCCAGGCCCCGGTTAATGGGTCTCACCTAACCTGCGACAACCCCAAACTCAGCTTGCCCGGTTCCACTAAGACCAGCAGCCAGGAGGACACATCTTTCTTTAAAAATTATTAACCAGGGATCTCGGTGTTGCTTTGAGGCTGCTGTACAAAACCCACGCATCAAGAGCCACTGGCACTGACACAGGATCTCACACAGTATAAATACAGCTGAGGACAATCTCTGCACATCTTCCACCAGCTTTCACCTCTCCAGTGCTCAGAAAAACCTGTTTGCAGGCCATGAACTGCCTCCCCGCAGCATGGGTCAGCATTTCTGACACTTTGACTTTTTCTCTGTTATTTTCCCCCTCCCTCTCTCATTTTGTTCAGTCGTTATTCTTCTAGTTCCCATTGCTGGCAAAGGGCTTACACCAAATACGTTACCTTGTCTTTTCTCTTTCCAGATCCTGACAAACCTTCTGTGCACTGCCGGTATTTTCTGGTTTTGTTTCAGACTTCCAGCATCTGCAGTTGTTTAATCTTTTTTTTTATTTGCACAGCTCCTTCAGAGCTGCACGAAATACTGCTGCTTCTTCTCCCCTTCCCTCTCCTCCTCAGCTCTCCTGAAGTTTGCTGACTCTCGCTGGGGTACGGACCTCTAGGCGTTGGTAGCCATCTGGCCTTTCTTGGTGTGAGAGCCACGGCAGTGAGTGTCAGCACATTATTGCACTCTGGGGGCACGACAGCCGACATCCAAAACAGACTTCCAGCTCAGGACACTGGCCAGAGCCAGAGCCAGAGCCAGAGGGCCTGAAATTACTGTGCTTCCGGTGCCGGAAGCCTTCAGAAAGGCCCCGCAAGTGCATGAAAACCCGGAACTTGCGATGTCAAGTTTCACTTGGATAGATCCACCACATCCGTTACAAAATCACTTTCGCTGGCGCAGAGGTGGGCTATTTGCCCAACTATTGCCCAATGAATACCCACGAAACCCTTACGACTGGTAAAAGCAGGCGTAAGGCCTTCTTTTACCAGCGTAAGGGTTAAAATAAATGTTAAAATCATTTTTTTTTAAAAATGATTTAAACATACACGTACATTCAAAATTAGTTTAGGTAAATTTTGGCCCATTTTAAAATGTTAAGATTTATTTTTCCAATAAAATTAATTTTTATTTTAAACGCTTAATTAAAGGGTCTTTTAATTAATTTTCAACGTGATCATTTATTTTTATTTAAGCGGTGTGAAATTTTATTTATTTGGGGATTTCTAATATGCTTATGGAGATTCCGTACGTAAATGGAATCCCCATAAGCATCATAGGAATCCTCCTTTGTCATTGGTTAGCCTGGCCCACGTGATTCCAGGGACCGCTTGCGAACCGCCTGCGCCCCTGGGATCAGTGGGGTTTACGCAGGCGTACGCCTGCAGGCCCTCAAGAGTCAGACGCTCCAGAGACACCAGGTAGTTTTTATTTATTTTTTCGGTTCGGAGGCATATTCTTCTGGTACGCCTCCGACCGCAAATTCAGGGCCGTTAGCAGCCCTGCGCTTGTTTTATACAGCACAGAGCACATGGCCGCTCGAGTATGAATGCAGCTTTTTACACTATCGAAAGAATTAAACACTAGAAATGATTCAGATATGTTATTCATGCACATCATTTGTCCATCTGACATCACAGTCAGTGAGCAAATGTGACTTATGAATTTTTAAATAACGCAGGAAGATCACAGTCAATATACCTAAATAAATAAAATCTCCTTAACAACAAGATATATCGGCACATGGTGTTATTTTCCTTCCAGTTGAAGATGGTCTTGGTTTTGCATTCATTGAATTATCAAGTAAACAAATGATCAGATCCTGGCTGATCTCTCACTGCCTATGAAGAAACTCCCTCCTCTTCTACCCCAAGTTGTATTACTTCCAGGCCCAGACATTGGACAAGGTCCGAAAACCGGTGCGGGGATTGCGATGCACGATCAACCAGCGCCCGTTCCTTCCGATGCAGGCAGCACGCAAACTTCGTGCTGCCTGCTAATTTAAATAATAGTAGCATGCAGCCCAGCACTGAATGCGCTGCTGAGTGGCTGCACGCCTCAGCAGGGGGCCCAAGTTTGTGCAAGGCTGGCACCACTTAAAGAGAGCCTGCACCTCTTAAAGCAGAGGTGCATTCTGGCTGCAGCAGGTGCTGGAAGTGGCTGGGGAAGACAATCTGAGCAGGAAGAAGCCGCACTAATGGCACAGCAGGGGAGAGAGCAGGCTCCAAGATTTTCCGACGCAGCTCTGGAGACCTTGGTGCAGTAGGTGGACAGGAGGAAAGAGGTCCCCTATCCACAGGGGGCCATGAGGCCCTCATAGGAACAGGAGTAGGCCATTCTGCCCCTTGAGCCTGTTCCACCATTCAATGAGATCATGGCTGATCTGCAACCTAACTCCATATACCCGCCTTTGCCCATATCCCTTAATACCTTTGGTTAACAAAATGCTATCAATCTCCGATTTAAAATTAACAATTGATCTAGCATCAATTGTCGTTTGCGGAAGAGTGTTCCAAACTTCTACCACCGTTTGTGTGCAGAAGTGTTTCCTAATTTCACTCCTGAAAGGTCTGGCTCTAATTTTTAGACCATGCCCCCAGTCCTAGAATCCCCAACCAGCAGAAATAGTTTCTCTCTATCTACCCTATCTGTTCCCCTTAAAATCCTGAAAACTTCGCTCAGATCACCCTTAACCCTCTAAATTCTAGAGAATACAACCCTAATTTGTGTAATCTCTCCTCGTAACTTAACCCTTGAAGTCCGGGTATCATTCTGGTACACCTCCGCTGCACTCCCTCCAAGGCCAATATATCCTTCCTAAAGGTGTGGTGCCCAGAACTGCTCACAGTACTCCAGATGTGATCTAACCAGGGTTTTGTACAGCTGCAGCATAACTTCTACCCCTTGTACTCTAGTCCTAGATACAAAGGCCAGCATTCCATTAGCCTTTCTGATTATTTTCCAGACAAACTGTGAGAAAGCAATGGGAGCAGATAGCCGTGGCGGTCATTGCCAGCAGTGTAGCCCCGAGGACCTGGATCCAGTGCCGCAAGAAGTTTAATGACCTCACACGAGTGGTCATGGTCAGTGAATTTATCTTCAAATGCCATATCCTTACAACTGAACCACGAGCCTCGCACACTGCTCAATTCACCTCCACCCCCTTCACTCACCTACCAACAATCTCTATTAATCACGACTCATACCTCACATTCTTCACCTCACTCTCACACACTTAGCAGTGCTGCAAGCCTCACACCCACATTTCACAACTTGCACACACTGTCAGCTATTCAACAACCATGACAGCCACATCACTCAAACACATTGCACCACACTCACTGACACACTTCCCTCTCTCTTGCAGGCCAAGGGGGATATAAACTACTGCACCCATGTTTGGGATCAACTGGTCTGAGCAGAAGCCTTGAAGTAATCTGCCACACCACTCCCTAGAGACTTCAGCAACTTCAGATAAGACAACAAACCACCAAACACTTCTACAAACTCACCAAGCGCCAGTAAAAATCAATCAGCAACTAATCTGAAAGCAGTAGACGATCCCTTTAAATAGCGCTGGTGGGAGGGGCCCTTCCTGCTGCTGAATGCATGCTCAACTGTGCGTCTTTAAGAGAGGGCGTTAGCTTGAGAGTTGAGGTCGAATATGGCAGAACTGGTGTCAAATCAGCATTACACACTGATTGACGTCACAATCTGCATGCTCTGCATACTTCTGGTGCATGCTCCCAGCACCCGCGCTATCTATCTCACCAAAATGGCGTCCGGCATGGCCCGCAGCAGAAGTGTGTGTGCGTGGAGCGGATGCCATTTTGGACGCAAAACGGCATTCTTAGCGCCGAAAAACCGGGTGCTACTGAGCCGAATTTCGCGAACCTACTTTAAAATATGGGAAACTGGGAATTACACAGCTTTCCAGAGAAGAGGCAGTACAGTGGAGCAGTCAAGCTCTTGTGCACCATGTCGTGGAATAGGTATTGATTTGGATTCATCCTCAAATTGGGAGAGCTGTCCCACAGACTAGTCAAGCAACAGCCTGACATAGTCATACTCACAGAATCATACCTTTCAGCCAATGTCCCAGACTCCTCTATCACCTTCCCTGGGTATGTCCTGTCCCACCGGCAAGTCAGACCCACCAGGGGTGGTGGCACAGTGGTATACAGTCGGGAAGGAGAGGCCCTGGGAGTCTTCAACATTGACTCGAGACTCTATGAAGTCTCATGGCTTCAGGTCAAGCATGGGCAAGGAAACCTCCTGCTGATTACCACCTACCGCACTCCCTCAGCTGATGAATCAGTACTCCTTCATGTTGAACACCACTTGGAAGAAGTACTGAGAGTAGCAAGGGCACAGAATATACTCTGGGTGGGGGACTTCAATGTCCATCACCAAGAGTGGCTCGGTAGCACCACTACTGACCGAGCTGGCCGAGTCCTGAAGGACATAGCTGCCAGTCTGGGCCTGCGACAGGTGGTGAGAGAACCAACACGAGGGAAAAACCTACTTGACCTCGTCTTCACCAATCTACCTGTCGCAGATGCATCTGTCCATTACAGCATTAGTAGCAGTGACCACTACACTGTCCTTGTGGAGACAAAGGCCTGTCTTCACACTGCAGACACCCTCCATCGTGTTGTGTGGCACTACCACCGTGCTAAATGGGATAGATTCAGAACAGATCTAGCAGCTCAAAACTGGGCATCCATGAGGCGCTGTGGGCCATCAGCAGTAGCAGAATTGTATTCCACCACAATCTGTAACCTCATGGCCCGGCATATCCCTTACTCTACCATTACCATCAAGCCAGGGGACCAACCCTGGTTCAATGAAGAGTGCAGAAGAGTATGCCAGGAGCAGCACCAGGTGTACCTAAAAATGAGGTGCCAGCCTGGGGAAGCAGCAACACAGGACTACATGCATGCTAAAAAGCGGAAGCAGCATGCAATAGACAGGGCTAAGCAATCCCACAATCAACGGATCAGATCAAAGCTCTGCAGTTTTGCCACATCCAGTCATGAATGGTGGTGGATCATTAAACAACTAACGGGAGGAGGAGGCTCCATGAATATCCCCATCCTCAATGATGGTGGAGCCCAGCACGTGAGTGCAAAAGATAAGGCTGAAGCGTTTGCATCCATCTTCAGCCAGAAGTGCGAAGTGGATGATCCATATCGGCCTCCTCCTGACGTCCCAAAGCCATTCTTCAGCCAATTCGATTCACTCAACATGATATCATGAAACGGCTGAGCGCACTGGATACAGCAAAGGCTATGGGCCCTGACAACATCCCGGCTATCGTGCTGCAGACTTGCGCTCCAGAACTAGCCGCGCCTCTAGCCAAGCTGTTCTAGTACAGCTACAACACTGGCATCTACCCGACAATGTGGAAAACTGCCCAGGTATGTCCTGTCCACAAAAAGCAGGACAAATCCAATTTGGCCAATTACCGCCCCATCAGTCTACTCTCAATCATCAGCTAAGTGATGGAAGGTGTCGTCGACAGTGCTATCAAGTGGCACTTACTCACCAATAACCTGCTCACCGAGGCTTAGTTTGGGTTCCGCTAGGACCACTCAGCTCCAGGCCTCATTACCGCCTTGGTCTAAAAATGGACAAAAGAGCTGAATTCCAGAGGTGAGGTGAGAGTGGCTGCCGTTGACATCAAGGCAGCATTTGACCGAGTGTGGCATCAAGGAGCCCTAGTAAAACTGAAGTCAATGGGAATTGGGGGGGAAAACGCTCCACTGGTAGGAGTCATATCTAGCACAAAGGAAGATGGTTGTGGTGGTGGAGGTCAATCATCTCAGCCCCAGGACATCGCTGCAGGAGTTCCTCAGGGCAGTGTCCTAGGCCAAACCATCTTCAGCTGCTTCATCAATGACCTGCCCTCCATCATAAGGTCAGAAATGGGGATGTTTGCTGATGATTGCACAGTGTTCAGTTCCATTCGCAACTCCCCAGATAATGAAGCCGTCCATGACCGCATGCAGCAAGACCTGGGCAACATTCAGGCTTGGGCTGATAAGTGGCAAGTAACGTTCGCACCACACAAGTGTCAGACAATGACCATCTCCTACAAGAGTCCAACCACCGCCCCTTGACATCCAACGGCATTAGCATCACCGAATCCCCCACCATCAATATCCTGGGGGGCTCACCATTGACCAGAAACTTAACTGGACCAGCCACATACTGTAGCTACAAGAGCAGGTCGAGGCTGGGTATTGTGCAGCAAGTGTCTCACCTCCTAACTCCCCAAAGCCTTTCCATCATCTACAAGGCACAAGTCAGGAGTGTGATGGAATGCTTGCCTGGATGAGTGCAGCTCCAACAACACTCAAGAAGCTCGACACCATCCAGGACAAAGCAGCCCGCTTGATTGGCACCCCTTCCACCACCTTAAACATTCACTCCCTCCACCACCGGTGCAACGTGGCTGCAGTGTGTACCATCTACAAGATGTACTGCAGCAACTCGCCAAGGCTTCTTCAACAGCACCTCCCAAACCCGCGACCTCTACCACCTAGAAGGACAAGGGCAGCAGGCGCATGGGAACACCACCACCTCCAAGTTCCCCTCCAAGTCACACACCATCCTGAGAAGTATATTGCTTATCCTTCATCGTCGCTGGGTCAAAATCCTGGAACTCCCTCCCTAACAGCATTGTGGGAGTACCTTCACCACACGGACTGCAGCGGTTGAAGGCGGCGGCTCACCACCTCCTTCTCAAGGGCAATTAGGGATGGGCAATAAATGCTGGCCTCACCAGCGACGCCCACATCCCAGGAACGAATAAAAAAAAGATCAACCTCAGTCCTTCTGTCACAGGATGGAATGAGGAGAGGCCAGTTACCTTTCTGCAGAGGAAGGGCACTGGAGGTTAATTAGTGAGAAATTCACTGCAGAACATTCTGGAGCACCTCCTAGCAGCTGGTAATAGAGCCAAAGGCTGGGCCTCAGCCACAGATCGTCCACAGAAGGAGAAGTGGAGAAAAAGAAGAATGGTATCACAGCAATTAAACATTTTGGTTTTGTGGCAACGCTGAACATCTAAACTGTGCTTGGCATCTTCGATTTGTGGGGTGGATTTTTTTTATTATATAAAATTATTAAATGTCACCTTGTCCATAAACCCAGATAAGCAATTTCTTTTTCTAAGCGTTTAGTGGCCACTAAACATGCGTACTGTTGTGATTTCATGGTACGTATGCATATAGAAATGCATTATTCTCAATAAAATGAGTACCAGATTATATGTAACGTAATATGCTTATATTTTATATGAACGCACATACATAACACAAATATATACAATTTTAAAATCGCAGGGGACTACAAACATTTTCAACAGAGTCTCCAAATGGTTAACATTTTGAGGACCTAATTTCCCACTTTTTGGCATTCGCTATGACTTGTGGATTCCTGTTTCAGCCCCTGGACACAGAGTATGTTGCACTTCAATTAGGCCTACACTATATTTTCCACAGTTATCTGCACATTGATCTGAGGTGCATATTTACACACAATGATTTTACAGTATACTCTCACCAGAATATTGACTCTCTCAAAGAACTAACTATTGGCGGGGGGTGGGATGTGATGGGAGGAGGCATGTGACAGAATTCTTAAGAGTCGTAACGAAAATAATCTAAACTAGACTTTAGGAGAGGGTTTATGAAAAATACATGTGTTAAAAAAACTGAAGAATTCTTTGAGCAAAGGAAACAACTTCAGAACCTTATCACAAGACTGTGCAATATAGAGAAGGAAAGCAAAAATGCTCTTGTAATACAGCAGCACTCAAGATCAATTAGAGCGGGATGAAGTGGGCCCTTTAGTTCTAGAAAAGCTTTTCCTTGAACCTCAGCAGCCAGTCAGCATAACACGGTAACTCGGGATGGGGGGTGCGGGGGGGAGGTGGTGGACATTTTGTATTCACATTTACAGCTTGGAAGTGGGCATTTTGTTTTATGCTCAAGAAAGAAAGGAGGTATTTCTGCTCCCTGCTATTTACCCACTGGTTGGGTAAATAACAAATTCCATCGGATTTGCTTGCCCACTGGCCAGGCAAACAACAGCTCCTGTTTAACCAGAGGATAAGTAAATACCGTTCCTGTCTCATTCACAGGTTTTTTTTTCCCTTTGCTAACTACGGCCTGCCCCCATAACTCTTTTCATTGACGGAGCACGTAAATGGCCTCTGGCGGTGGTGTCCTCCAACTCGGGAACAAAACAACACGTTTGAGAAACCATCTGTGCACAAGTAAATACTGTGAGATCAGCTGCTACAGTTATATAAGACTGAGGTTTTTTTTTCTTGTTCTGTGGTAGACACTGAAGAGAGTGTATTTGTATTGGTTTAATTTTATCAGCCCAAGGCTACCTGCTGTTCCGCAGTGTTAAATCATATTTCTTTGTTTAAAGTGGTGGTGTTGTCCTGTGCGCGTGTGTGCCTGTGTGGTTTTTTTGGCGGGGGGGGGTGGGGGTAGGGGCAGCATGATGTGGATAAGAACTGCAAGCCAGGGAAAGCCGTTGCCACGGCAATGGCATCTGCATGACATCAGCGGCAGCAGCTCCGAACTCTTGAGCGCTGAGGAATATCATGGATGGAGCCAGCAAATGTCAGCTCGTTGTGATTTTTGACAAGTTTCAAGAGTGCGAGCCAGATTCAGACGCTTTTACAAGGTGAACAGCCATTTAAAACATTACCTCCCAGTGAAAACTGATTCAGAATATAACTAAGGAGCTTTAGGCAAAAGCACTCAGCTCTTACTGTGCCCATTGTCAAGTTGTGCCGTGCCAGTTCTATGGGATCCTGCTCTGTTCAGCAGGGTAAGGGTTAAAGACGAGGTGCTCAACATGGGTGCCAGTGACCAAGCTCATTTGGGGAGCCAAGGTTAAACCTGATGCCGTACGGTGGTGGTTGTTACAGTAACGAAGGCTGAGTAAATTAGATCTTTCAAAAAAAACGGTGGGCAAATTTGCAACTTGAATAATTTACAGCAAACACAACCTCCTTAATTAAAATTAAATGGAATAAAATGCAAACACTAATGGAATTAAACTGGGAGAAAACGGGTTAGATTCAGAAGGATCACAAAATTAAGTGATGCCTTTCACCCAAGATTCACATGCTCCTGTGTTTCACCCACACCCCTGTGAAAAAGAAAAGCCCTCGGACCCTCCTGCAGTTTACATGTTAATTAGATAAATAAGATGTTGAAATCATGAGAGGAGTTACAGAGAGCACTCTGGGTTCGACCTTGTTAGACTAACTGTGATATCCTGGGAGTGCAGCACACTAGGAGGGCACTACCACAAAATGCTGCAGGGCATGTGAATACTTCGCTCCGGAACAGAGGATTTTCTGCTAATAGGACTGCACTGCAATCCATTCAGGTCATCTTTGTCTTCCCCCACGTCCCCCCTCCTCCTCCCCCACAACAATTCAAATCCTCCAGGCCTCGTCTTCTCCCCCGCCTTTTTGCACTCTTTCCTGAATAAGAGAGAGAGAGCTGGCAGGTGGGCAGATTGGGAGCGGTTTCGACCCCACAAGGGGGAGTTGCCACCCCCGGCTGGGCCTGCCTGTGCTGGCAGAGGCAAAGGTGCTTCCCCTAGAGACAGGAGGAAGAAAGAACCATCAGAGAGGGACTCAAGCAGGCACACGTTTATGTACCTCCCAGCGCCTAGTTCTGTGCAGCAGAGGTCTGCCAACCAGCTCTCTCAATCAGGAAACAGCACAAGGGAGTGGGAGAGAGAAGGCAAAGATCTGACTGAATCAACGGAAGAATATTCATCTGGACTGAATCCTTCAGTTGCACGCCCCCTGATGGCTGAGTTGGTAAATTGACGGATGAAGATCCCAGGTTTGATCCCCAATTGTATCTCACAGCCAGGGCAATAGCAGGGACGCTGTAATGTCCCTGTATGAAAGTTCCCACTCCTGATTGTAATGTAGCGATTCCTGCTGGTAGGTACATTTGTGTGGAGCTTTGAGCGAGGACCCATAGTTAAATGGTTCCCCTGACCATTGACCAGTCCCACACACGAAGAGTGGCCACTTGGCCGAGGTGTTGGAAGGCTGCTGGTCTCTCTGAAGCAGGGCCCAGCACTAGTCAGTGCCTTCAGGAAAAGAAATGGAAGGGGAGAAAATTGGCGGTGAAAAATAAAAGAGCACCTCACTGTCACAGATTGTTTTATAGGTAGCAGGGGGGAAAAATTCAGTTGCTTTGCGCCTCCCATTAGCGCCCTAACAGGGCGCTAATGGGGCGCAAAGCAACTAGCGCCCGGGCGCGGCGCTGCCAACGCCTCCCGTGAAATTCAGCGGGAGGTTAGCAGCAGTGGTAACCGTTAGTGCCCTGTGGCGCTGCGCCGCCGGCGATGGCATCATCGCCATGCCCAGCGCCCCAGCCGCGATCTTCGGTAGCGCCCTGACTTACCGCCGGACGCTATGTCCAACGGGGTCAGGGGGGCCTACCTGCGGCCGGGGCGGCGCTAATTAAATTTTGTTTCTGGCCGCCTGCCAGCACCTGCCCCCGTTGTCGTCTCCGGCCTTCTGAGAAGCCCCCCACCCCGCTCCGCAGAGTGCCTGCTGCGCTCCCTGAGCCCGGCACTTCTCTTGAGTGCCGGGCTCTTTTGCTGGCACTCCGATCCCCGGTGGCCCAGCTGTGCAAGGCCCCTCCTCTCCTTTAGCGCCCCGGCGAGGTTAGCGCCCAAAGGGGGCGCGACTCAATTTTTCCCCCCAGGTCTTAAAAAATGATGGAAAAACTCCACTTTGGGCAGGCCTTCTGTTTTTGCATTTCTTGCCACATAGATAAGGACGTAACTGGCAAGTTAAAATTTTTATGAAGTATATACACTTGTAAGAGCACAACCTGAGCCACCAGCGTGCCACTTAACACCAATACAAAAACACCAACGAGTTTCGGTTAAATTTAAACTGGAGCCATTCATTAAATAGACATAAGGCTGGACAAAAACAAATAAAATCACACTGCCAAAACAACTCAATGATAACTTGAGTGATACCTTAGAATCATTGAATGGTTACAGCACGGAAGAGGCCATTCAGCCCATCGAGCCTGTGCCGGCTCTCTGCAAGAGCACCTCAGCTAGTCCCACTCTCCCCACCCTTTCCCTGTCGCCCTGCAATTTTTTTTTTCCTTCAGGTACTTATCCAACTCCCTTTTGAAAGCCACGATTGAGTCTGCCTCCGCCACCCTTTCAGGCAGTGCATTCCAGATCCTAACCACTCGCTGAGTAAAAAGGTTTGCTGGTATAACTCAAAGCCACAGCAGATCTTTCTTAGTGAGTGCGTCCCGGTGGCCAAGTTGAGAGGTTCACTGGCACTCAGAGCTAATCCTCTGCTGTAATTCTCTTAATCCCTCACCACAGCTCCTCTTATGGCTGCAGCACACGACTTAACTTCCACACAGTTCTTAATGCCCTTTATTTGAAACTGCTCCTGGTTTTCTTCTCTCACTGAGGGTCTCTTACTGAATTAGTTCACTCTTCCAACTTAGTCATAGTTCACTAATCTTGAGTCTCCCTGTACATTTTTCTCTGTGTTCCTCTGGACTCCACGCCTGCACAATTCTTTGTGATTATTTATTATGTCCAAGCAGTTTTCACTATGTATTGGTGGCTGTTGTTGGCCAGCATGTAAAATATTTGCTTTGTTTCCTTTTCCTTTATTTCTTGTATTGTTTTCTGCTATCACGACCCGTTGATGGGAGTCAATTTCAGACAAATGGAAGCAGACCTCACTACTGGGCAGCATTGGTTCAGCGATCGCACTCTTTGCATCACTTTGCATCAGGGAGGTCGTGGGTTCAAACCCCACTCCAGAGACTTGAGTCCATAATCCAGGCTGACACTTCAGTGCAGTTTTGTGGGAGTGCTGCGCTGTTAGAGGTGATTGTAGCATGGTCCTGGTCTAGCTGAGTAGTATGGGTAAGTTCTGCCTGCATTAGTGTGAAACTGATTTTCAACCTGCAGCAGTAGTACGACAGATAATAGGGTACCAAACCACTGTTCAATATCAGACTATGTTGACTATCGCACATTAGACCTGATACACTTAATGACCCTAGAGACAACTATGGACAACTTCTTATTGTCTAAACCTTTGCACGACTCTGAAGCCTAGATTTTCAATCCCGACTGCCCATTTTGCCAACAAAAAGGGCAAAACAATTTATTTTGCAGAATAGCTCAAGTTACACCAAATTCAAGATTTGCTACCTTCAAACATCTTTATTTCTAGTTATCTCTAAGTTATGGCCATTTGCAGAATCACATTGGGACTCATGAATTTATCATAGAATCATACAATGGTTACAGCACAGAAGGAGGCCATTCAACCCATCGAGCCCGTGCTGGCTCTCTGCAAGAGCACTTCAGCTAGTCCCACTCCCCCGCCTTTTCCCTGTAGCCCTGCAATTTTTTTTCCTTCAGGTACTTATCCAATTCCCCTTTGAAAGCCACGATTGAGTCTGCCTCCACCACCCTTTCAGGCATTGCATTCCAGATCCTAACCATTCGCTGAATAAAAAAGTTTTTCTTCATGTTGCCTTTGGTTCTTTTGCCAATCACCTTAAATCTGTGTCCTCTGGTTCTCGACCCTTCCACCAATGGGAACAGTTTCTCTCTATCTACTCTGTCTAGACCCCTCATGATTTTGACCGCCTCTGTCAAATTTCCTCTCAACCTTCTCTGCTCTAAGGAGAACAACCCCAGCTTCTCTCGTCCATCCACATAGCTGAAGTCCCTCATCCCTCAAACCATTCTCGTAAATCTTTTCTGCATCCTCTCTAAGGCCTTCGCATCCTTCCTAAAGTGCCAGAATTGGACAATACTCCAGTTGAGGCCGAACCAGTGTTTTATAAAGGTTCATCAGAACTTCCTTGCTTTTGTACTCTATGCCTCTATTTATAAAGCCCAGGAACCCGTATGCTTTCTTAACCACATTCTCAACCTGCCCTGCCACCTTCAACAATTTTTGCACATATATCCCAGGTCTCTCTGTTCATGCACCCCCTTTAGGATTGTACCCTTTAGTTTAAAGTGCCTCTCCTCGTTCTTCCTACCAAAATGTATCATTTTACATTTTTCTGCGTTAAATTTCATCTGCCACGTGTCTGCCCATTCCACCAGCCTGTCTATGACTTCTTGAAGTCGATCACTATCCTCACTGTTCACTATACTTCCAAGTTTTGTGTCATCTGCAAATTTTGAAATTATGCCCTGTACACCCAAGTCCAAGTCATCAATATATATCAAGAAAAGCAGTGGTCCTAGTACCGACCCCTGGGGAACACCACTGTGTACCTTCCTCCAGTCCGAAAAACAACTGTTCACCACTACTCTCTGTTTCCTGTCATTGCTTTTCATTTTTTTATACTTCAGCCAGTACACTTTCCCTGTCTCTCGACTGTGTTCTGGTAACTTATTTAATGTCCCAGAGTTAGTGTACCATTGTTTCATAGTAAGACACAGAGTTCAGTTCTTTATTCCTGATCCTCATGCTTTGCTCATCAGTCATTTCTAGACTTTCTATTCTCATCTCTGCCCTTTAATCAGTGTTACACGTAGTCTCTCTTTGACGGAGTCCCAGCTTTGCTTGTGCTACTCAATTGTTCAGTAGGTTCCAACATCAGTTGGAGCTCTTGCTGCACCCGACTATACTGGGCTGCACCCCTCCACAGCAGTTTTGCGAGCATGCCGCCAAGCTTTAATAAATTTCTGCCTCGAAGTCTGACTGGGCTGCTGCTGCTATCCAGTTAGTCTGTTTTTTTTAATTTATTCAGTCACAGGATGTAGGTGTCACTTAAAGGCCAGCATTTATTGCCCATCCATAACTGCCCTTGAGAAGGTGGCGGTGAGCCACCTTCTTGAACCGCTGCAGTCCATACGGTGAAGGTACTGCCCCAGTGCTGTGAGGGAGGGAGTTCCAGGATTTTGACCCAGCGACGATGAAGGAACGGCGATATATTTCCAAGTTAGGATGGTGTGTGACTTGGAGGGGAACTTGGAGGTGGTGGTGTTCCTTTGCGCCTGCTTGTTCTTGTAATTCTCGGTGGTAGAGGTCGCGGGTTTGGGAGGTGCTGTCGAAGAAGCCTTGGCGAGTTGCTGCAGTGCATCTTGTAGATGGTACACACTGCAGCCACGGTACGCCGGTGGTGGAGGGAGTGAATGTTTAAGGTGGTGGATGGATTTACTTCTCTTTTGGGTCTGGAGGCAAGTGCCTGCCTTCTGGCCCCTTTACTAGGCCAACAGTCTCGTGCCCCCCTCAATTAGAATTGCCACCTGGTGTGCCCAAGTCAGAGCATTAAAATCTAGCTTTCCCTGGTCCTAGCACTTGGTATTTTCACCAGAGATGCTGCTCGTCTTCCCCTACTTGTCCTGTACCTTATACGCATATTAACAGTGACTACACTTCAAAAATACTTAATTGGTTGAGAAGCGCATTGGGACGTCGTGAAAGATGCTACATAAATGCAAGTCTTTCTTTCTTCTTTAAATATTTTTAAAAAGGTTTATGCTGCGATGTGAATTAACTTGCATGAAACTTTGGGGAGGCGGGTGGGGGGCGGGGCGGGACTGATCAAGTTTATAGATACACACAACTCAAAGTGTTTTGAGTGCCAGAGCCAGTTCGACATCTCATTCCGTTCCCTTCCCTAGTGTCAAACTGCTGGGCACCTTCAAACAACTGTAGTCAACTCTCGGGTCTGAGCTGCCAAATTGCAGAAGTTCAGTGCTCTTGGAAACTGTGCCGAAGTTCAATTAATCTTTTCTTCTATAAGCCAGCCCATCCTTGCACCAGACAAAACATGCTCTGGGCCATTTGAGCATTCGCAGATTGATGGTTTGCAACGGAGGTGGAGCACAGAGCGTGTCAGGGAGAGGGCCACACAGCGGCAGCATGGACGTGTGTCAAAACAGCCGATTCAAGGCCAGCCATTGATCTGAATGCTCAGAACGGGTCAAGGGACATTTTGTCTGGTGTAAGACTTACATAAGGAGATTAATTGAGCTCCTGAACTATTTCCAAGCCTGTGGGAGAGCACTGAACTTCTGCGATTTGGCAATTCAGACCTACCTGCAATTGGAAGGAGCCGAGCAAGGAGAAACTGTTTCCACTGACGGGTGGGTCGGTAACAAGACGACATCAATCTAAGATAATCGGCCAAAGAACCAGAGGGGAGATGAGGAGAAATGTTTTTGCGCAGCCAGTTATGATGATCTGGATTGCGCTGTCTGAAAGGGTGGTGGAAGCAGATCTGATAGTAACTTTCAAAAGGGAATTGGATAAATACTTGAAAAGGAAAAAGTTTCCAGGCTATAGGGAAAGTGTGGGGGAGTGGGACTAATTGGGTAGCTCTTTCAAAGAGCCGGCACAGGCACGATGGGCCAAATGGCCTCCTTCTGTGCTGTAACATTCTATGAATCCTGGAGAAATGCAAGCGTTGCTGCCCAAAGGTTGGTATTTCACCCTTAAGGGCACATATTTTAAGTTTAACTGACTGCACAGCAGACTGCTTCACTTGTTCGAGAGTAGTAGCTGGGTTCTGCCTTTTTTTTGTACTGCATGTAGCTTCCCCTCAGTAAAGTTAGCTCGGGGCTATGAAATTCCCCTCAAAAATTCAAAATGGCTTGTCCAGCAAGTTACATTCTTACTCTCCTTACAAATAAAATCATTCTTTGACAAATATATACAAGTTGCTTTGAGGCTTCGAAAGAAAAACAGGTTTGTTAAAATGTTAAATACAAGGGGCTCCCCCGAGGGCCGTGTTGGCAAGTGCCAATTCAGATGGAATCTGATGGGCACATTAAAAACTACCTTCTTTTTAATCTCCTGAAATGCCACAGTGGGTAAATGTACTGCTTCATGTCTACTTGAGCTATACAGATCCCAGGTTCAATTGATGGTCTGTGTTGAGCCAGTTAATCCTAGCCAGGCCTACAGTGTGGGGTGCTGAAACTGCCTGCAGCAGTAGGGCCAAGGATCGCTCTCGCAATCGCTATCCAGTGACCCCTGCTGGCAGTGAGATGAGGGCAGGATCTGGTTTGGCTGTGAGGTTCGACACCATGGAATAACCTGCCCTTTGTTACATGACTCTAGGTCTGTAAACACAAGGAATATTGGTTAATAGCAATATTTAAGGTTGGACACAAAGGTGTCGTTGCGCATTGTGGTGGTGGTGGGGGAGGTAAGAGCAGGAATGATCCAGTCGGAATTACTGCTGACCTGTTGAACCACTTGTAGAGGGCTCTTCTGTTCCTTTCCCCAAGCCCGAGCAGGTGGTTTCTACTGATCACCCCGGGAGGGAAAAACTGCCAATAGTGCAGTTTTACTGCTGCCACCACAACTTATCGTTGGGTGGAATACACCTCCTGCTCAAATATTCGTCCGAAAGCCCGTTTTATTTAATCCTTCCCTTTGTCTGCCCTCCTTTCCCAATAACAGATGTGTTGAGGTACAGTTCCATGGGTTCCTACTGCTCTCCAGTACTTCATCGGCAGCCCATTTTTCATGTATGAGTCAAACTGAATCCAATCCTGTGCTTAACTAATGTCCACACACCAACACACTTTCCAGCAGAGAGTCACTGGATCATGATCAGGAGGTAGGTGACCTGGCTCATTTTCCTGTTCTTAGCCCAGGGGACACCGAGACCCATTGTCGTCCACCCATCTCCAGCTAAGCTCAGCTAACAGAACACATGGCGGGGGGGATTCAACCTGGGACCACACAACATGCGCATTTAGCCACCAAACTGTCGGAGAAGCTCTGAAAGGCTGGTTACTGTGGGGTATAGGAAATGTTATGTTATATTCGAGGAAACCCCTACGAATAAAATGAAAAGCTGAACGTATTACATTAACAAATTGGCTTTTATACTGCACAGCCATGGAATGCATGCTGATTGAAGTAGTAAAGAGGGGAAGAGAATAAATTCCATGGTTATAAGCTGTGGGAGGGAGTTTTTTTTAAGTACACATTGGGGTAGATCTTGACTTTGTGCGACAGTGCAAAACAGGTGATAGCGAGTTGCCAGCCTGTTTACTTCAATGGAAATAACAATCGGAAGAGATGTAAAACAGGACGCTGACTCGTTCTCACCTGTTTTACACTATCGCACAAAGTCAAGATCTACCCCCATTAAGTGTTAAAAAACTTAATTTTTTCCGGGGGACAACAGATGCGCACATTATACACTGGGGCTAATTAGAGCAGGGGCGCTGGAGCACCTTACTTGGTTGTTTACAATGGCACATAATATTGAAAAGAGGTTTTTCAGTGCATCCGTGATTACACAGGGCTGAGCTAAGTCAATTGAAATCCCATTCTTGAGAATTTGAGGTTAATCCTTTCAATGACACGGAATAGCCGTCAACAACATCTTCAGAGAGTCTGAGTTGTGTAACTTCAAGCCAGACAGCTTCAGGAATCAAACTAACACCACAATAAAAGATCCAACTACAAAGAGAACTTCAAACAATCGAGCTTCCGGTGAGACCCATCCAGCACCGTCATTCATCGGCTAAGTTCCAAACTCGACAGAGTACCATAGGTAGAGATCGGGATTTCTAATATTTACCCCTACGCTTGTGTCATGGTTTCCGGAACTTTCTCGTATTCACTTGGCTGGAAAAGTGCAATGTCATTCCATTTCCCACTACCTTGTGCCTCATCAGCATGCAGTGAAATTTAAATCTAATTGTTAGCTAGCAACTTCTCACTGCTGATTGGTGTTCTGAATTTTGACGACTCTGTCTCTCCCCGCCCGCAGTATGCACCTCCTTAGATCCTACCAGTAAGATCAGCTGCTGCTGCAACAGCTGATTTATGAGCTGACGCGCCAGCTTGTAGCTCCCTCCTGGACTGACCCATAAGTCCAGCTGCCAAATCCACCACAGACCCGAGAGAGTTTGGCAAAAGCACTCCCCTTGTGCCATGTCTGGGCTGCCAGCTACAGAGGTAAACACTAAAGGCAGTATCACAAGGTCATTACAGATGAGGAAGGCCATTCGGAAGACCCTAGTTCATCCAACCAGAATGACCCTAGTCTCCCCAAGGCAGTATCCAATTGGTTCTTAAATCATTCCATGGTTCTCAGCTTGACTACTCTATCTGGGAGTCCATTCCAATTGTTGATCACTCGGTGTGAAGGAGAGATACCCGATATCTGCCCTCAATTTACCATTTATTAGTCTGAACTTGTGGACCCTTGTTCTAGTCTCATGATTTAATATAAAATCATTATCCAGATTTGGCTTTTCCACACCATTTAATATCTTATATACCTCTAGAACATCACCTCTCAGACCACCTCCTTTCAAGGCTTTCCTCATAAGTCAGGCCTCTAACACTTGGATCAGTCTTGTGACTCCTCTTTGCAGTACCTCCAATGCTTGACTGTCTCCCTTGAGTCTTGGTGACCAGAATTGCACACAGTGTTCAAGGTGTGGTCTGACCAGAGCACAATGCAGTTAGATCATGACTTTGTAATTCTACAGTAGTTATGTTTCTTTTTAAAAAATGTATTGGTTATTCTCTTCCAACATAAAATGAGCTTCTATTATGCACTATTCAGTAACTAACTCCACTGAGATATAGCTACAGAACAGATGGACATGTGCATTGCAGAAAGGAATGGGTGAAGGATTTGCAGTGGATCACAAGCACAATTCAGAGAAGTGCTCTTACAAGAAGTATGCATTATATGCAAGACTTTTAATATATTAGACGATAAACATGATTCTATCATATGATTCTCTAACTTCATGCAATCATATTGATGCAATTTACTTAATTAAAAAATTGCAACGAAGTCTGAAGTTTTGCGTGCAATGCAGCTCATTTGGGCATCTTGTTGTAACGCCGGCTCCCAAGTTGTGTGGTGCAGTAACAATCTACCTCATATTTTTAATTTCTTATTGTTGAAACTACACAAATACTATAAAACCTGGCATGTACACTGCAGGGGATGGATTGGTGAAGCTAAGTCTGGCAACTGCGAAGACGTGGCAGAAGGCACAAGAATAAATGCAGGATCACAGTTCAAAAACCAGCCACCACTACCAGCCATCCTTTGTGGAACAGATGCTGATACACGATGGGAAATTTATACATAAATGTTTAATGAAGATTGCAAAGTGGTCATTGTATGCAGCACACAAATAACTTCATATTCTTAATACACACTGAGAAACTTGTAAAACTTACAAAGTTTTACCAAAGCTCCAACTGTAAAATGGAAGGGTGCAACTTAAGCGAAACACCACATTTCATGGTATTTATTTACAAGACAACAAGCTCACAAATCTGGGCTCTAGAAGGCTGAATGCACCGCACACATCAGTTAACATTTTACTTTGGGACACTTCTTGATTTGCTCAGCCCTGCGGTGAAACTTGCCTTCCTGTGTATAGACTCTGCCTTATCATTAGCTCAAGCTGGGCAGAAATGTAATACACTGTAGTCGACGGGGATGAATTAAAAAGTATTCAGTGTTCAAGCCCCGGTGACTGTAAAGACAAGGCAGAAGACATTAGAACCTACCGCATTACAGTCCAAAAACAAATCATCAGTGCCAGCAATCCCTTAAGAAACATCCACTGATACGGTGGTTGAAACAGAAGCTATATAAACATTCAAAGATTAGAACGGATAGGAGGATGAAAGAAAGGGAAATAAAGGGATGCGAGAACTGGGCGGGAAAATGTGATTAGAACTATCTGCTCGCGTGGAGGGACACGGGCTGATTGGGCCAAATGGCCTGCTTCCATGTTGTAACTTCTATGTGTAGAAAGCCTGAAACATGGAAAACCTGCAAATAAATTTTTAATGAACACGGCAAAGTGGCTCCAGTATTTTAAACGTGTAGTTCTCTCCTGCTTTGCATTACAGTGCAGACGTTTCAACAGCACAGATTAAACTGCTCAGGAAATGGGAATGGACACAAAATACTGGGCAAAGTATGGAGCTCATTAAGAGAGACACTACTCACTTTTACGATCACAGGCAGGCTCTTAACAATGGGATAACAAGTCAGTGGGGAGCGTTAGGTCACAGCTTTAAAATGCCAACAAAGTGAATAGAAAGTCACCAAAAGATACCGCTCAGAATGCTCGCGGGCCGGTTAGTATTCATCAAAACTCACAGCTTTTACACACTCTTTGAAAATGTTCCTACGCAGGGCAAAGGAAGCTTGAAAGGAATGCTGAGTAACGCGCAGGTCTAGAAATTTGTTTGTGCTGTGCGCGTTTTACAGGCATAAAACGGACACCTAAGATTCCAATACGGTGGGCTGCTTCCCTGCGCACATTCCACACGGAGCTGCTCTGCCTGCCATTTAGTGTTAGCTGTGGCTCAGTTGGTAGCACACTCACCTCTGGGTCAGAAGGTTGTGGGTTCAAGTCCCACCTCAGAGACTTGAGCACATAAATCTAGGCTGACACTCCAGTGCAGTGCTGCGGGAGCGCTGCACTGTCGGAGGTGCCGTCTTTCGGATGAGACGTTAAACCGAGGCCCCATCTGCTCTCTCAGGTGGATGTAAAAGATCTCATGGCACTATTTTGAAGAAGAGCAGAGGAGTTATCTCCAGTGTCCTGGCCAATATTTATCCCTCAATCAACATCACTAAAACAGATTACTTGGTCAGTATCATATTGCTGTTTTTGGGAGCTTGCTTTGCGCAAATTGGCTGCTGCGTTTCCTACATTACAACAGTGACTGCACTTCAAAAAGTACTTCAGTGGCTGTAAAGCGTTTTGGGACGTCCTGAGATTGTGAAAGGCGCTATATAAATGTAAGTCTTTCTTTCTTTTTATATTGGTAAAGGGTGAGTATAGGTTTCTAGAGCCCACACATGAAACAGGCGTTAGGCCCCCTATTTGCATATGCCTGTTTCAGGACCCCTACTTGAAAGTGGGCTGCCCTGGAAGCAGCTGGTGCCGGGCCTGTTGCGTTCACAATAACCAAACCTACATGTGGCCAAACCAGCGGTTCTTAAAGGGACCGTTGGAGGCCGCCACCAAAAACAATGCTCACCTGAACATGGAGCCTGGAGGAGTACATTACCCTTAATCCTAACACAGCACTCTGTTCATCGCGGTTCCACAGCAGTCCCAAAGATCCTTGTAGGCGATGCAGCTGCCTGGGGACCTGCAGTGGCCGTCCGCAGCTCGCCACTTTAATTTATGTGAGGCCTGAGGCCCAACACTGAGTAGGCCTCGGGCCTACCCGTTCTGGCGCAGGGATCGATCCATGCACCCAGTTTGCGCCGGCAGGATGGCATGATCCAATTTCACCACAGTAATACAGTAAGGGCTGCTTTCATATTAACTTCACAGAAGGACAACACAACAATTAACGTGGATTAGAGGTCTCGATTCAGATTTATTTTGGAACAGTAAAAACTTCCATCTCAATCCACCACCTCCTCCATATACTACAGGGGCGATTTCTAACACTGTCCACCCGTCGAAAACCAGGCAGTTAAAATCATACGTGGGACTTACCCACCCAGGTCCTGCTCTCTTCCCAAAGGTTCTGATTTTAACCTGCATTTCTGAGCAGCCGGGACAGACACTAGCTTGAAAGCGCCAGCTCCTTTTTAAATATGCAGATCAGGTTCCAGTGACATAATGACTGTTATTTTAACCAAAGGCCTGTGTGGGGAAGAAGCCGTTGTTGCTTTCCCCGTCAGGCCAACCTATTGGCAAGAGGAGTCGGAGTGCTCCTCTGTGCCCCACAAAGAAAGTTTAGGCCTCCCCTACTGCAGGCTTCGCGCCCCGCACCCCCAGAGCACGATGCCCTCCCAAACCACCTTATCCGAGTGCCGGGGACCGTTCCTCCTGCCACTCGCTAGCCAGCTGTCACTCCCCACCGGTTTTGAGCGAGAGACTGAGCGGGAGCATGCAGAGTTAAAACCTCCCAAGCCTCACGCTGCTGAGATCAGGAGGGTTTACCGCTTGCCATAGCCCTCGCCCACCCCAAGTTAAAATCGAGACTTAAGAACCATAGACAGTTCAAGCTGAGGAACGAGGCTTTAAATCATTTTTTCCTCCCAATTTTCTCTTTTTCAATGAAGGCCCTGACTGATACTGAAGCAAGATCCCCAGAGTACCAGTATCCCTCACCCAAGTGAGTGCTCTTCATGTGTGACGCTAGACATTGAACTCTGACAGCCCATTCAATCGTTGGGGGCATGTTCTCACCTAACATTCACACGTGTGTACTCTTACATTAGAATTCGCTGGACAGTAATCAGGAGCAGGTATTCTGGCTGACTTTTCTCCTCGATCACTCAAGAAGACCGAGGCGAATTTTAACTCCCTATCCCTTCCCTGGCTGAGATCAGCTAACTCAGCAATGACAAGGAACCAGAGACCTTCCTGTGTGCTATCCTTCCTATTGCATTTTGAAAATCTGAATTCTAATGAAACCTTTAAAAGGACCACAAAAGAGATTACTGTACTAAAATATATACTAATATACTTTTTATGCAGTTAAGCTTTGCTCAAATTGGGCTAAAACTGAAGAAATGTCCTTTTCCTCAGTCCATTAGCCTAAATGCAGTTGATAATATCCACTTTTCCTAATAAATGATATAAATCCAGCAGATTTCCACAGTTTCATAGAAATTGAAGAGTTTGAAGAAAGATGATATCATTGTGAAATGATCTGATGCAAGATAAATAAAACAAAATATCACATTAATAAACCATGCACTGTATGTTGTTTTGGGTCCTTAATACCACTTATGCACTTTGTACCAAATACATTTTTGTTCCCAGATTTCCCTTTGGTCATACCATTTCTCAATGGGAATAATTACAGTTCATTTATAGTAAGTACTTCTTATTAGAGTACATTTCCCTACAGGCGATCATTAGTAAATAAAATAACAGCATCACAATACTAATTTTGTACAAAAAGATATATAAATGCAGACACACACACAAAATCAAACTCACTCACTCTTTATAGGTGTTATTTTGTTAAAAACAATTACAATTTTGGTGATATTTAGTCAGACTTTAATCAGAAGCTGTGGACATTTAAAGATTAAGCTCAGATCATCCTCCTCTTTTTCTTGTCTTTCATTAGCTCAAAGACAAAGTAAAATGATACCGTTCTCTGTTAAAATGATTTGAGATTAGAGAATTATCTATATATCTCTCCACAGTATTCCCCTGTTTAGGTGAATATTGGCCATTGCTTGCTTCCTCTCTGATCCAGCCTCTAGAGAGGGATGGTTGAACTGCAGGCTGTTCCATGGCCCCTATTGTCATTTGCACATTGTGGCTGGCAGAAGATGTGCTTCAGTGGAGGAGGAACATTCTTGCTGACCTGCCTCTGATATGTACGACAAAGGGGAACTTTAAAAAAATGTATTCTCGGGATGTGGGTGTCACTGGCAAGGCCATCATTTATTGCCCATCCCTAATTGTCCTCGAGAAGGTGGTAGTGAGCCGCCTTCTTCAAACGCTGCAGTCCATGAGGTGAAGCTACTCCCACAGTGTTGTTAGGGAGGGAGTTCCAGGATTTTGATCCAGCGACGATGAAGGAACGGCGATATATTTCCAAGTCAGGATGGGGTGTGAGTTGCAGAGGGGAACTTGGAGGTGGTGGTGTTCCCATGCACCTGCTGCCCTTGTCCTTCTAGGTGGTGGAGATTGCAGGTTTGGGAAGTGCTGCTTTAGAAGTCTTGGCGAGTTGCTGCAGTGCATTCTGTAGATAGTACACACTGCAGCCACGGTACGCCGGTGGGTGGAAGCATTGGATGCTTAAGACAGTGGATGGGGTGCCGACCAAGCTTTGTTCTGGCCCAATGTTTCCAGAAACTCATCCGATAAAATCAAACAACTTTGAATGTGAAGCACAGCAACCGGATCTCATCGAAGGCCAACTGGCCTATAGAGACCGGCGTCTGACGATACAGGAAGAGCGGAGCATAGAGGTCACTCTCCCAAGACAGCAATAAAAAGCAATGGTAATGTAAAAGCCCATTGTGACTGCTACACTGGGTGATCCACCTACCAACTGAGCCATTCAAGGTGCTCAAATTACACACTCAAAAAAAAAATATTCACACCAACAGTTAGTCAGGAACAATATTAATAGCCTAGAAGTTCTGACGGTGGCAGGGTGGAACGTCCACCTAGTCATTTGTGATCATCTCGCCTTGACATGCCTCAAATCCCAGGTGATGGGGTCATGTCAATATTAGGGGCAGACACCAGCACCAGCTACCAGTGCTACTGGGGCACCCATCCCATCGATCCAGCCTGATTTCAGATTGGCACCTCGGCGCTCCGTCAGGGGCGCACAGCTGGTCTGACCGAAGAGCTAAAGGGCACAAATTTGCTTTTGTGCTGCTCCCTTGCTGCTAGGACCAATGACCAAATGGCAATTAATCTCTCCTGGATAGGCTGCTGCTTGAATATGACATTGTGGGGCCTACATATGGTTTTGTACAGCAAGTGTACTTATCACTGGCTGTACCGGAAGTGTAACGGGAAAAATGTCTGAGGGAACCTGAAAATGACATTAGGTTCAGGGGCCGGAAGAAGTGCTCACACCCATCGGCGTTTTCTGAGTCAGAAAGGGGCGGAAACAAGTCCCGCTTCAATTTCCACCCACTGCACTAAATTTGTGCCTCCCACAAAATTTCTAGGCTAACAACTTTAAAAGATTATGAAAACTGTGCACAACAACAATTATATTTTGCAGTATAAATTCTGCTCCGATAGAAGCCACGTTTACACTTGAGCAAACTGCAGCTGTCTGCTTTCAAATAAACTTGTTTCATTGATGCAACACAGGGATACTGTCAACTTCACAAACAAAGCAAGAGATGTATGTGAAGAATTGATTGGAATGTGTAATCTGGAAATACCGGCTGAAATTGGAGCAGAACTTGGCTCAGTTGGTAAGCAATCTTGCCTTGGAGTCCAGAGATTGTGGGTTGAAGCCAAGAATTGAGCACATAATCTAGGTCGATACTTCAGAGCATTAGTGAAGGAGTGCTGCCCTGTCAGAGGAGCTGCCTTTGGATGAGACATGAAATCAAGGCCCTAACTACCCGTTTCAGTGGTTGAGTTGGATGATAAAAGGTGTCAGGGGCGATGTCTTGGTCACCATTCCACCCTCGACTAAAAAACAAATTAACTGGTCATTCATCTAAATGTTGTTTCATCTTGCTGTGTGCAAAATGGCTGCCATGTTTGCATACTTGGAGATGGTTCTGAAAGATGTGATAAGCCCAACTACATAAGTGCAAGTCCTTTAAAAAAAACTTTGGAAGTCAACTATCTATACTTTCTGGAAGCCTGACTAAAAACTGAAAGCCGTTTTCTCTCAGTGATGCTCTTGTGGGGATAGATTGGATGATGTCATCATTCAATACCCCCCATTGGACAATTTATTGCATTATTCCAAAATGTACAAAAATGGGGCTGATGCATTTAAAAAGTGTGCACTGAAAAACTCCTGAAGTATTTTTGTGATGGAATTATTTTAACAGTGCTTGACAAAGAAAAGAAAATCAGCCTTGAAGTCTGTGAAAATATGGAGGTCATATCCGGGCGGGGAGGAGGAAAGGGGATTAGATCCTGCACATGTGAATGCAGAGCTCTGCTTAAGAGGGCAAATCAAACTAGATTCATTCTACAGGTCAACGCAATGACTCAAAGTCAAAAAGCTCCTGTTGATCTCGTATTATGAGATTAGTCCTGCAAAAAAACAATGATGACAGAGACCAATGTTGGCTACTGTGAGTTCTGACCTTAACTGCGATATATTCTTCCATTCTGCACTATTTCGCTCTGTTGTTTACATCTCCCCATAGCGATAATGCTAAATCTGTTCTTGCATCTCACTTAAAATCACACAGACAAAAGCTGCATAAGGTTTAATTTGGGTTTTGTCTTGTTTAGATTCTGATTCCAGATTTTTTTTTAGGTTAATTCCAAATTAACAGCTAAATCCACATACGGTATGCTAAGCAGGACATTGTGCCTCTGAACTATCTGGAAGAGGAGACACAGTCAGCTCAGATTCACCATCAGTACAAGACTCTAAGGGTCATCATCCACAGTCAGTCAGACACAGAGATAACAACTAGTCATCTTGGATGCCTGGATTTTAAATTATATGGTATTCTATTGAAAAAGATGAAATAATGTAGAGATTACAGAGATACCTGTACAGTGTTCACTCACTGGTTTAGAGCTTGTGTGACATACTTGTAGCTGCATCACTTGAAGGCTACTAGGCTGGAAACAATTCGGGGGTACCTAAACCTTTATGGTGCATCTTCCTATTTTGTCTATGGCAATCACTTCTATCTAGCAGAGATAATAGAAGGCCAGAGATATATTAACAACAATTTACATTTATATGGCATCTTTAATGTAGAAAAACATCCCAAGGTGCTTTACAGAGCTGGAAGGGGAAAAAATGGATGCTGAATCAAAGTAGGGGGTGACCAAAAGCTTGGTCAAAGAGGTAGGTTTTAAGGAGGGTCTTAAGAGGAGAGGGCGGTGAAGAAGCGGAGGGTTTAGGGAGGGGATTCCAGAGAGTGGGGCCAAGGTAGCTGAAGGTTTGGCAATCAATAGCGAGGCAAAGAAGTGGGAGATGCACATGAGACCAGAGTCAAAGGAACAGAGAGTTCGGGGGGTAGCTGCAATGCTTGACGAGGTTATAGAGGTGGGGAGGGTAGAGGCCATGAAGGGATTTAACAGAAGGATGAGAATTTTAAATTTGAGGCATAGGGGACTGGGAGGCATCTAAATCAGTGAGGACGGGATAATGATCGAGCAGGACTTGGTGCAGGATAGGATATGTGCATCAAAGGTTTGGATCAGCTAGAGTTTACAGAGGATGGAGAATAGGATGCTGGCTTGGAGATCACTGGGATACTCTTATCTGGAAGTAATAAAAGGAATGGATGATGGTTTCAGCAGCAGATGGGCTGAGACAAGTGTAGAGGCAGGCAGTGTTACAGAGGTGGATGTAGATGGTCTTTGTGACAGAGAGGATATGGTCAGAAGCTCAGCTCAGAGTTGAATAGAGCATCGAGACTGTGACTAGTCTGGTTCAAACTGAGACAACGGCCGGGGAGGGAAATTAGTAGCATAGGTACAGAGTTTGTGACGGAAGCCAAAGACAATGGCTTCGGTCTTCCCCATATTTAACTGTAGGAGATTACTGCTTAACCAAGACTGGATGTTGAACAAACTGTCTGAGAATATACAGACAGTGGCGGGATCGCAAGAGATGGTGGAAAGGTAGAGCTGGGTGTTATCAGCGAATAGGTGGAAACTGAGCACATGTCTGCAGATGATGTTATCAAGGGGTAGTATGTAGGTGAGGAAGAGGGGACCAAGGATGGATCCTTGGGGGACTCCGGAGGTGACGGTGTGGGAACGAAAGAAGCCATTTCTAGAGATACTCTACTTGACAGTTCAAGTAATTTTATATGCTAGTACATGCCTAAATCGAACTACAAGCCCCAAATCATTCTCGAACCACCACTCATACAACTTGATGATCCATGCTAACTATTAGTAGTTTTGTAATAGTTATTATCCAGGGCTCACTGGGTGGCTACAAATCTCATCCATACCTCTTAGATCAGCACAATCCCTACTGACTCTTTCCCTGTAAAATCAGCGTTTAATCTAAGGTTGGTTCCCTCTCTCATCCCCACCCCCCTCCCATGCTTTGACTTTCCTTCTCTCCCCACGGAATAGAACCTTGCTCTGCTCAGCTGGGTGAGCTCAGATTGACAATGCAGCATCGAGGCAACCATGGTCATCCAGTCATGTCCCAACCATGTGTGACACACTGCAGTGATGCATTACTGATGAGCATTCAAATCAGTTTTTCCCCCTACACCTTTCCTAAACTCCTTTCTGTGGTACAGTTCCACAAGCAACGGTCATTCTTTGATTCCTCCATCCTGCCTGCCGGCAGGTTTCACTGGCAGCTCTTGCACTGGGCAATCCGCGGTAAAAATAGTGTTGGGTTCTGAATGACGCCATTGGACCCTGGAATTTAAACATTGAAAAGGCCTTTGCCTTCCGGTGGCAGATGCCTACCCAGTGACCGGAATTGGTGGTGTTAAAATGGTGGTAGGTACAAATGTGTCGGGAACACTGTGGGAAGTACCCGACCGCCATTTTAACCATCCACCCGCCCCATTTCCACCAGGCGGGTAGGGTTAAAATTAGGCTTAGTGTATTGGAAATGCAACTTTCTCAGTCTCTGTGGCTCAGCTACTCGCTGCCTTAATGAGCTGAGCCATTAGGGAAGCTATGATGTAATTTCCTCCATTTTCTGGTAATTATCTCTCCTCCTTTCCGAAAATTATCAACTCTTCTGGTATTCTCTCCAAAGAATTATTCATGTGCAAATTTGGGCAGCAATTGTTGACCAGCCAATTTTAAGCCGTTCAGTTTATATATTGCCTTGTGGCCAGCGGGCTGGGTACGGGAGTTTTTCACCCAGTTTTCTCCCTTCCGCTCCTGAAGGTGGTGACTCATGCTGGGGGAATGTTCCCACAGGTGACAGTAGCCCTCCTATGTCTTGCCCAAGTGAAATTCTTCCTGTGTGAGCCAAGTACAGTGAGCATTGGCAGGGTTTTCATCCACAGAGATCACCACAGCCCAGACCTAGCCTGTCCTCACCCAACATCATCTCATGCACACATCCCACTAGTGGTCAGATCGGGAGTCTCCCGAGCGTAAAGGTATTGAGGCTAATTGCAGTGCCCCAAAAAATGCTTCCCAGTAAGAGATCAGCTAACTCAGCACAAACTGGGACCATCTGTTTTGTGTGGCTCAATACTACATTCGCAATGCATTGTGTCTATTCTGCCATTGGGGTGGAGGCAGTTTGCTCATTCTCAGAAGTAAGTGGACATCATTGGACACACCAGCAACACACGATGAACCATGTGCAAGTAAGGTAAAGGTTTTCTAAAGTTGTTGAGGGCATGAACTACAAATCAAAATGGGGCAAACGGTCATCCTGAATTTCATCAGCATGAATAATTGTCTTGAAAGGAATCCACAGAAGAAGAAGGTAATTCTTTTCCATATACTGAATATGGCAACAATCCACTGAAAATTTCTTCAGCCAAGGTGATACTGAAAATCAAAATGGCAGGAACCACTGCCTTGGAACTCACGGGACAAAGCTCATTTTAATCCGAAGATTAATGTACAAGTGACAAGGGATAGCACTATATCAAGGTTGCTGACTGCCATTAAAATACATTTAAGTTGTTGAAGTGACTGGTGACAGGCACAACGCACCAGGATAAGAATATAAGAACATAAGAATAGGAGCAGGAGTAGGCCATCTGCCCTTTGAGCCTGCTCTGCCATTCAATAAGATCATGGCTGATCTTCTATCTCATCTCCACTTTCCTGCACTATTCCCATATCCCTTGATTCCCTTAATATTCAAAAATCTAACGATCTCTGTCTTGAATATACTCAGCGACTGAGCCTCCACAGCCCTCTGGGGTAGAGAATTCCAAAGATTCACCACCCTCTGAGTGAAGAAATTTCTTCTCATCTCAGTCCTAAATGGCCGACCCCTTATTCTGAGACTGTGACCCCTGGTTCTAGACTCCCCAGCCAGGGGAAACATCCTCTCTGCATCTACCCTGTCAAGCCCTGTAAGAATTTTGTATGTTTCAATGAGATCACCTCTCATTCTTCTAAACTCTAGAGAATATAGGCCTAGTCTGCTCAATCTCTCCTCATAGGACAATGCCCCCATCCCAGGAACCAGTCTGGTGAACCTTCGTTGCACTCCCTCTATGGCAAGTATATCCTTCCTTAGGTAAGGAGACCAAAACTGTACAGAATACTCCAGGTGTGGTCTCACCATGGCCCTATATAATTGCAGTAAGATGTCTTTACTCTTATACTCGAATCCTCTTGTAATAAAGGCCAACATACCATTTGCTTTCCTAATTGCTTGCTGTACCTGCATGTTAACTTTCAGTGATTCGTGTACAAGGACACCCAGGTCCCTCTGAACACCAACATTTCCCAATCTCTCACCATTTAAAAAATACTCTGCTTTCCTATTTTTCCTACCAAAGTGGATAACTTCACATTTCTCCACATTAGATTCCATTTGCCATGTTCTTGCCCACTCACTTAGCCTGTCTATATCCCCTTGATGCCTCCTTGCATCCTCCTCACAACTTACATTCCCATGTGCTGTAAATTCTCTTTTGTTGCAGCAAGGTAGTGGTAAAAAATCAGGGAGACGAACAGGGGAGAAGGAGAATAAAAAGACATTGCATGTGAAACACGCAAAAGAAAATCCAGTAACTACGGGGTTAAAAATGTCTTTTTTTTTTAAAAAGCGATGTAATTTTATTTAACTATATACTCCTTTCCAATTTGGCAGCTTCTCATTTATCAATTCTGTCAGCTGGACCAGGATGTTCCACAGTCAAGCCTTACCTACGTAGAGACACACAAATATCGCACACAAACGTCTTAGATTATTGAACGACGTTAACAAAAAGATTAGATTAACACAACACTTATTAATCTGCCCAGCTTTAACCTAAATCACCAAATGATATGGCACACTGTCCAACTCGCATCGCTCTCGTTAGCACCGCTTTGATGTATGCGATCTGACAAGGCAGGCTGTTATGGACCGTCTGCATCACTGTCACCATGACAACAGTGAAAGACAATCCATGATCCCAGACCTTGGTCACACGTAACAGGACAGCTTATCTGCCCAGGACCACTGGTTCTAATGGGAAAAGAGTAATTACATTCTTCCCTGTCAAAACCTCCTCCCTCACATGTAGCACTTAAGTTGTTGTTTAAGGTACATGCACTAGATCTCCTTCTACTCATAATAAATAACAATACAGCAATTATAATATTGAATATACATGTTAAAATTCAAATGATAGTGCTTCCCTATAAAACTATAGAAACTGAGGTTTACTTGACCCTAATTTAAACTCAGCCTCAATCTAAGTTAATACAGAAGCAAGAGCTTCATTTGGGTGAAGGTGGGGGATCCGTCAGTAAAATACTTCAGGTTAATAACAAAATAGATGATAGCAAACTAAAGTAATGTGTTCTGATTTAGGGTTTATAAATACTGTACGCATTAACTGCCAAGAGAAAGGACATTTGCTTAATAAAAAAAAAGGCTACAATGATCCCTCCTCACCTTCAATGTATGTAGTAGGGATTGTACTCTACTGCAGTTCATTAATTCTTTAAGGGCGAAGAAGGTGTTTTTGCAACATTTCAAAAAATGAATGTTTGGATTTCTTCAGATTTCGCTTTACAGATTAACAAAGGTCTGTCTGGTCTGCAGTGGTTCTTCTATTGTGGTCTGTTTCACTGGACAGAATGTACTGCACGAGACAGTGCAATGATTCCAGCTGCCCATTACAACAGAAAGGAGGTTCCCTCGATGGTCTGTTAGCAAAAGTATTGCATGGTGCAGTACAGAGCCATACAGAGCAGGGAGGTCCCAGATTTGAACCACGAGCTGGGCAGAATTAGCTGATCTCAGCTGGGGTGATGGTAGCGGCTTTACAATTGGGCTCAGAAACCCGAAGTTGGAAAGTGGGTGGGAAAATCAGCCAGGGTTCCTGCTCTGGATTGCTACTCAGTGACTGCTGTAAAGTGCATACATGTGGTCGTTGTGTGAGACAGGATTGACCTCTGCAGTTGAACTGCCTGCTGACATTTGTTGTTTAGGCTCGCACTTAAAGAATGGCTACTTTGGCAAGGTATGTGTGTACACCAGCATCAGTTGGCTCTTAAGGAGGAGAGGAAGGCAGAAATTAGAAGGGATCTAAAAGCAGCAAAGACAGGCTGGTAGCGCTGCATTACAGGATTCCAATGTATAGTCCTGCCATAAAGAGGGGTATGATGCGGGTTCATACCTGTGACTCTCTTTCCCCCTCTCGTAATAGTGACTTTCTAATCTTGACGGAATCACGTAATAAGTGGGAGGAAGGGGGGAGAGGTGAAGAAACAGTGGGCAAATCAACCCATGTTACGCTCATGCAAGGGTTGTTAACACATCAGCTGCCACTTCCCTAGATGGGGTTAATTAAAAATAAATAAGGAGAAGTAAGAAAGACTCATTTATATGGCACATTATCATGTCTCAAAGTGCTGCTTCATCCATATTTAATCTATTAAAAATCGTACATTTGCACACACGCCCTGTCAAATGTTTCCATTAAAGGTTGCTATGTCCACATTCACAGCGGAAAGTTGTCATGCTGCAATTACACCTCACCCCAAGTGGATGTGCTGCAGTGCCACCAATGGCAGGAGGGTGTTATTACAGCAGGGCAGGTCGGCATAGGCAGTTTCCATTGAAAATGTGGACATAGGAATTTATACTGAAAATACAAAAATGAGGACAGAATGCATGACAATAAAATGGGGACTGATTTATGTCTGCATGCCCTGTTACAATTATCCCCCACCCGCTAACCCTGCTTCAGCTGAAGACTCCCAGTGTGCAAAGCCACAGGAGATCAACTACACATATATCTGCAGTGACGGTTGTTATGTCGGCTAGTACGGCAGCCATTTTATTCTTAAGACCCCACAAACAACAATGGTATGAATGACCAATTGATCAGTTTTGGTGGCGTTCAGGAAGGAATGTTAGCCAGGACAGCAGGAGAACTCCCTGCTCCTCTTTGAACAGTGTTTTTTTTTTGGAAACCAGCAAATCAGACCTTAGTTTAACATCTTATCCAAATGAAAGAACATTCAGTGTAGATTATGTGCTCATCTAGTCCAATCCCACCCTCATGCTTGCACCTCATACCTTTTTCTCTTTTTCATGCAACTATCAAATTCCCTTTTAAAAATGCAGTACTTGGGTGGACGCTGCATCAACAATAGCTTGTGATAGAGATGCTGCACTTTTCTAATTCTTTTATATTCTTCCTATAATGGGCATGCCCAAAAAACTATACTATACTTCCAAAATGTACTACATATTTCTTGACATTAAACTGCATCTGCCACCTACCTGTCCTTCGTATTAACCTATGTCCTCTTGCAATCTTTTACAGTTCTTGTCCCAATTAGCGATTCTTCCCTAAACTGCAAATTTCAATACTGTTCTCTCTATTCCCAAGTCCGAATCATTCATATGTATGTCTTAAATAAAAATGGCCTGAACACAAGCCCCTGTGGAACACCATTCACCACTTCAGTCTGAGAAACTTTCCTTTACCCCAACCTTTGTTTTCTATAGTCTTCTTCTTAGGCAGTCCCTCGGAACCGAGGATGACTTGCTTCCACACTAAAAACGAGATCTCATATTCTAAACATCACATGTAGCCACATTTCCTTTAATTCAATGTGCCATTATCGCTTATGTGGTACCTTATCAAATGTTTTTTGAAATTCCTAACAAACCACATCCACTGCAATTCCTTTACCTATCTGCTGTTATTTCTTCAAAGAATTCTGTAAGGTTGATCAAGCCTTTTAGAAATCCGAGCTGACTGCCCCGATTAACTCATGTTTCTCCAAGTGCTTAGTAATTTCATCACATATTATAGACTGCAGGGGATAGTAATTGGACTTTGCTGCGCCCGTTTTACGGGTGTGAAACAGTTGCAACTAGGGCCAATTTTGTTTTCCAACGTCCTGCGCCAAAAGGACGTCTGAAAGACATACAAGCCGATATTGGGTTGGGTTGTTTTTCACGTGTTCCTGGCAGCTGCCAAAAACATTTGCCATTCTCCTCAACTACAAATTTCAATATTGTTCTCTCAATTCCTAAATCCGGATTATACATCTATGTGTAATAAAGAGATTTTTTGGGGGGGCAGCACATTACTTCAGAATATTGTATATACCCTACAAAATATTAAAAAAGGATTGTATTCAAGTAGGCTTCATTCAATCTTCCTTCACCAATAAAACCAGGCCTATAATGCTGTCTTTATATACTGTCCTTTAAAAAGTGCTGTACTAACTCTTGACAAAGGCGTACAACGAAAGGGAAGCTTGGATCTAGCTCCGGCAAGACAACTATCCACATCTCACAATTGTTGCTATTGTGCTTGCAATATGGCACTATAGAGTCTCAATAAATTGTGGTGGGGGTATTTCGTAGTCATAAAAAGCCATATTTATAAAGCAACGCTGAAAATATGTGTTTTCCCCTTCTTTCGCAAATTTTCTCCACTCATCTCCTAAACGTAATGACTCAGGGTACCAGGGATACCTCACTCAAGTGGCCAATCTTTAAGTTTGAGCCTAACAGTCTGCCCTCTCAGGTGGACATCAAAGATCCCACGGCACTATTTCGAAGACGAGCAGGGGAGTTCTCTCCGGTGTCCTGCCCAATATTTATTGGTCAACCAACATCACTAAAAACAGATTATCAGCTCATTACCTCATTGCTGTTTGTGGGACCTTGCTGTGCGCAAATTGGCTGCCGCGTTTCCTACATTACAACGGTGACTACACTTCAAAAAAGCCCTTCCTTGACTGTAAAGCGCTTTGAGATGTCCTGAGGTTATGAAAGGTGCTATATAAATACAAGTTCTTTTTTTCTTCTTTCTTGGGATGCCACTAGGCTGTACTGACTTCCCCCAGCTATTGAAGTCTTCCAGCTCCACCAAACAGTTGCAAACAATGACAAAGTCCACCTAGAATCATAGAAGATAGGAGCAGGAGTAAGCCATTTGGCCCCTCTAGCCTGCTCCGCCATTCAATGCGATCATGGCTGATGATCCAAATTCAGTACCCTGTCCCTGCTTTCTCCCCATATCCCTTTAGCCTTAAGAAATATATCCAACTCCTTCTTGAATCTATTTAATGAATTGGCCTCTACTGCCTTCTGTGGCAGAGAATTCCACAGGTTCACCACTCTCTGGGTGAAGAAATTCCTCCTCATTTCTGTCCTAAATGGCTTACCCCTTATCCTTAGACTGTGACTCCTGGTTCTGGACTCCCCGACCATCGGGAACATCCTTCCTGCATCTAGTTTGTCCTGTCCTGTCAGAATTTTATAAGTTTCAATGAGATCCCCTCTCATTCTTCTAAACTCCAGCGAGTATAAGCCCAAGCGACCCAATCTCTCTTCATACGTCATTCCTGCCATCCCAGGTATCAGCCTTGTGAATCTTCGCTGAATTCCTTCCATGGCAAGAACATCCTTCCTCAGATAAGGCGACCAAAACTGCACACAGTACTCAAGGTGTGGTCTCACCAAGGCCCAAGCTATTATAGAAACTGCCCTCTGATATAAACAAGAGTTGTTTCTACCACGGGTGGCTGGGAGCCAGCACTGAGGAACTGCTCCATGGATTTAAGACAGCCATTTGACAGCCTGGCAATGTAGTATGTTGGTGTAGGAATACGTTAGCCTGTAGAATGACAGGTACTTAGAGATAATTCTCTGCATGACTAGTACTCAATCTCAGCTATGGCTGTCAGGGTGGGGGTGAGGGAGGGTGGAGAGACACCAAGTGGGCATCAGGCATTTTACGACTGTGAGGTAGGCAAAGTTAGGAGGCAACTCAATGTGGGCTACTGCAATGGACTCCTTAGCGGCCGGTTATATAGAACAGCAGCTGCAGAGGCCTGACAGTAGCTCAACTGTCAGACTGGCTCACTTACCCAACCTACCATCGACCAGGGAACGACACAAACAGGTGGTGAGGCCCTTACAAGAAAGGGAGAAAGTAAGTTTGAAAAATAGGGAAGTACATAAAAGAAATATATAAAAAGTGAGTGGAGATGCTAAGTAACTTCCTTCTTCTGTTTTCACTTTTTCAAACTGCCTAGACTCAAATTTAACCTCGGACCATTAATCCTGATATTTAGTTCAGCTTCACTGAATAAAAACATATGTCACATCTACTTTTAATCACACACGGTTTACAGATGACCTTAATTGGGAGGTAGGTGCCCATATCCTGTGGTATGCTTCTGTAGTCCTGTTTCAGCTACAGGAAGTAGACAGGTCCTGGAAATGATATCACTGCTGTGTGTCACGAACCTCACTGAATCAGTAACACCGAGTCCCTTCTCATCTTGTACGACACCATAGAGCAGGTCAGAATCAACAGCACTGCCCGTCTCCAGCCTGAAAGCTGTGCTGGTTCCATGTCCTGCTCAGAACACAGGAATTTTTAAGAACTTTTCAGCTCCGCTCAGAAACAGGCCTGCCTTAGTGTATATTAATCTGGACTAAAAGTGGAGATTTAAGGGCAGATTTTGACTTTGGGCGAGAGTGTAAAACAGCGGATAGTGAATCAGCAGGCTGCTTTAGGTCTCTCCCGATTTTTATTTCCCTTCCAAGTCAATGGAAATAAAAATGGGGGGAGATGTAAAACGGGCTAGCGATTCGCTTTCGCCCGTTTTACACTATCGCCCAAAGTCAAAATCTACCCCACTGAGCTAGGTTTTTATTTTGTGGCATGAAATTATCAAAATAGTTGATTTTTTTTTTACACCAAACTGAGTGAGAGTCACTCCAAATGAGTGAGACTTTGCAGATCTGTACTTGAAGATCAAGGGAAGCTGCCAAAATGAGATCGGGTGGAGGAGTGAAGACACAGCACAGCAGAGCTGGCTGAGGAGTGAAGACACAGCACAGCAGAGCTGGCTGAGGAGTGAAGACACAGCACAGCAGAGCTGGCTGAGGAGTGAAGACACAGCACAGCAGAGCTGGCTGAGGAGTGAAGTTCCTGCCTGGGGACATGGCTAAGGGACTGACTGTGGACAAATATTATACAACAGCAGAATGATGGACTGAATGATATTGTGCTATCTGGCATCGGCCTGCTGCTGCAGTTAAAATGGTGAACTTGGCACAACAGTTGAAGTGCTAGCATAGAATTTTCTTCAGTGAAACAGCTTATTGATTTTTCCGTATCACTGTTGTTGAATATAATTTAGCACGTAGGTCACCACAATTCCAATCTTTATTGGTTTGAATTAAATGCTTGGTTGGGACCTCTAAGCTATCATTCCAATACCACTACTGAATTTCCATATGATGCATCGTCCTGGACAACCACAGAATAGCCAGTCGCACTACTGCGCATACAACCTCCAAAAGGATGACTTTCCAAACTCAACCAGGTCACATAGAGGGAGACTAAATTGGAAGGACAGTCTACCCAGGCTGTTCCTAGCAACTGAGTGCAAGAGACCTGAAGCCTAAGGGTCCCTGCTTGTTTTCTTTGCTTGGAAGTTGGTGTGTGAGGGAAAGAAGATAGCTAAAAAAAGGGATGGATGTACAATTTTAAAAGAGTGGGGGGGGAAAGCTAACTAAATAAATATCGGTTGAAGTTAAAGACATGGCAAAGTTACAAAGTGTGCTACGTTTCCGAAGTAATATAGCAGAGGACCCACAGTACGGCTCAGATGGATAGATCCTATTCATCAGCCTGACTGAACTATTGGCTTTTCAATAATAAAAGGGCAATCCACAATGTGCTCCCCATCACTTCATAGGGACAAGAGTAGGCTATTCAGCCCTTCGAGCCTGTTCCGACATTCAATTAAATCATGCCTGATCAGTTCCTATGTTGACATGCTATGGACAGATTTTTTTTTGTTGAAGAAATATTTACAAACGAAATCCAGTGTTGGATCTTTAATCCTCAGTAAGATAAATTAGAAGTTTTTTTTAGTTATACAACAACAACAACAACAACTTGTATTTATATAGCACCTTAACATAATAAAACGTCCCAAGACGCTTCATAGGACCATTATCAAACAAAATTTGATACCGAGCCACACAAGACGATATTAGGACAGGTGACCAAAAGCTTGGTCAAAGAGGTAGGTTTTAAGGAGTGTCTTAAAAGAGGAAAGAGAGGTAGAGAGGCTGAGAGGTTTAGGCAGGGAATTCCAGAGCTTAGGGCCCAGGCAGCTGAAGGCATGCTTGCCAATGGTGGAGTGATGAAAATCGGGTTTGCGCAAGAGGCCAGAATTGGAGGAGCGCAGAGATCTCGGAGAGTTGTAGGGCTGGAGGAGGTTACAGAGATAGGGAAAGGCGAGGCCATGGAGAGATTTGAAAACAAGCATGAGAATTTTAAAATTGAGGAGTTGGCAGACCAGGAGCCAATGTAGGTCAGCGAGCACAGCGGTGATGGGTGAACAGGACGGTGCGAGTTAGGATACGGGCAGCAGAGTTTTGGATCAGCTGATGTTTACGGAAGGTGCAAGGTGGGAGACCCACCAGAAGAGTATTGGAATAGTCGAGTCTAGAGGTAACTAAGGCATGGATGAGGGTTTAAGCAGCCGATGAGCAGAGGCAGGGGCGGAGATGGACGATGTTACATGTGGATCCTGACGTTGTGATGATGTCACCGAGGGGCAGCATGTAGATGAGACATAGGAGAGGGCCAAGGATAGATGCTTGGGGGGGAATCCAGAAGTAATGGTGCGGGAGAGGGAAGAGAAGCCATTGCAGGTAATTCCCTGGCTATGACTGGATAGATAGGAATTTAACAAGGCAAGGGCATTCCCACTCAGCTGGATATGGGAGGAGAGGCGTTGGAGGAGGATGGTGTGGTCAACCGTGTCAAAGGCTACAGACAGGTCAGGAAGGATGAGGAGAGATACTTTAATATGGTCACAGTCGATGTCATTTGTGACATTGATCAGGGCCACTTCAGTGCTGTAGCAGGGGCGGAAACCTGATTGGAGGGGTTCAAACATGAAATTGTGGGAAAGATGGGAACAGATTTGGAAGGCGACAACATGTTCAAGGGCTTTGATGGGGAAAGGGCGGTTGGAGATAGGGCAGGAGTATGCAAGGACAGAGACAAAGATTTTTTTTTGAGGCGGGGGTGATGGCGGCAGATTTGAAAGGGTGGAGGACAGTACCCGAGGAGAGGGAACAATTAGAAATATCAGCTAACATGGGGGACAGGAAGGGAAGTTGGTGGTCAGCAGTTCAGTGAGAATAGGGCTAAGGGAGCAGGAGATGGGTCTCATGGACAAGATGAGCTCCGAGAAGACATGAGGGGAGATAGGAGAGAAACTAGAGAAAGATGTGAGTTCAGGGCTAGGGTGGGGAGAGAACCTTAGGGGAAGTTTGGCTTGGTGGGCTAGAGGAAGGGAGGGAACTGGCAGAGGCAGCTGAATGGATGGTCTCGATCTTATGAGACGAAGAAGTGCATGAGCAGATCATTCATTTTACATACATCGCACACTGGACATACAACATACAGTACTGTACCGACCAGAAGTGCTGGGCACAGGTTCTTACAATACTGCATTAAGCACTAGTATTGGGTTACAGGTTCTTACAGTACTGCACCAAATCCTAGTACTGGACTACAGGTCATTACAGTACTGTATTAAACACGAGTACTGTACTAAACAGGTCACAGAATCATAGAAATTACAGCACAGAAGGGGGCCATTCAGCCCATCAAGCTTACGCCAGTGTTAGCTCTTCAATTGGAGATTTCTACTGTAATCCCATTCTCCCGTCTTTTCCCCATATTCTTGCTTTTCAAATACTTGTCCAATTTATCTGCCTCAATCTGAAAAACGTTTATTTACCTTTACTGCCACCTAGCCATCTCTTTATCCATACAGCTACAATGCCCTAATACTATGACTCTTGATTTTTGCAACAAGTCTCTTATGTGGCATCTTATCAAACGCCTTCTGAAAATCTATATATAGAACATTTCCTTTATCTAAACACTCTTGTAATTTCCTCAAAAATTTAAATTAGTCAAGCATGATCTGTCCTTTACAATTTTACATGTTGATTGTCCTCGGTTAGCCCACATCTTTCTAAGCGTTTACTAACCAACCTTTAATTTCCTGTCTCTTCCATTGCTGCTTTCTTGAAGAGGGGTATGACATCTGCCACCCTCCAGTCTTTTGGCACAATTCCGGTTTCCAAATTTTTTGAGGGGGGAAATTATGGCTATCTCCAGCTATTAAAGCACAAACTATAACATAATTTAAAAGGGAACTGGCTAAGTATTTTGAAAGGAAGAATATCAAAAGATACAGCAAAAGGGCTAGGAAATATGATTAGATTAAGAATTAGCACAAAGAAAGGTGAAATGAGCCAAACAGCCTCCATCTTTGCTGTAATGTCTGTGTTAGTGCAGTACTATCCTGAACACTAGACTAGGCCACAGGATCTAACAGTACTGTAATAAGTGCTAGGATCTGAGCCACAGGGCCTTAATGTTTAGTAATGGTCCAGTACTAAACATGAGAACTGGGCCAAAGGTCCTGACAAGTACTGTATTAACTTCTCGCACCAGACCATGGGTCTGTATAGAACTGCATTAAACACTGGCTATGATTCGATATACTAATACTGGTACTGGGCTATATTTCTGTATAAGATGAATTGATCATTAGCTTCCTGTTCTAATTTTCAGAATATTGAATTATCCATGAATGGATGCAAATGCAGTATCACAATGTAATATATTATTTCTTAATAAGAGCTGCAACCATTTACATACAATAAGCTGAGCCTCGGGAACAACTGAAGCTATATTCATGTCACCTGCAGTCTGGCATTCCTCGGGAGAGGCTGCTGGATTTTAAATCACAACTCTAGCTATAGTACTTCAGTGGTTTTTTTGTTGTATCAAGTGTGTGTTCAAACATGGCCCTTTCACCTCTGAGATCTGGACTAAAAATTCAATCTGGCATCTGATCTTCAACCCCTGTCCCAGCTGACCACCTTCAAATCTGATCTTCTTGGCTTTGAGCAAAGAAGAGTGAGGAGGTGGGGGGAAATTGTGGAGTAAAAATGGATGCTAACATACTGCATTGTGTTACCTGAAAACCTGGAAAAGACAAAGTTGCTTATATCCAGATGAGACTGACTAGGTCATTACTGCCCATGGGAGAAGCAACCTTTAGATCAGGAATGCAGATATGGATTTGTCTTTAGTAACATTGGGGCCAAGTTTTGTTTTTAACCACATGGGCATTATGCATTGCCTGGGTTGTGTGAGGGGCATACGACACTTCTTGCCAGATGCTCCTTTCTGCACTCCACTCAGAAGATGCTTAATGCCCATGCGATAAAGACAAAAATCGACACCATGATATTGGGTCTGTAAATCCTACTCCTGAGGATTTCGAAATTAATCCGACGTAATCTGATTAGATCCTATAAGGTAGCAACAATCTTAGAGCATCTACATTCTGACATAAGTTGTTCTAGAAACTAAAACAACACAACAACTTGCATTTATATAGCACCTTTAACATAGAAAAACATCTCAAGGCAGCGTAAATAAATCTTATGGGAACCTGTTGGATTTGCAGTAGGGTTTCTTTTTGGATTTTCAGTGGATCATCACAATCTACAAAAGTAATGGAACAAACTCAGGGCTGGTGATTTTAATAAAAGAACATTAAAGGAGACGGTGATGTCAGGGGGAGTATTTCATTATTATTTTTGTTAATTGCCTCCTTTGTTTATGTTAGATGTTAGGAGTCCATGTAGAACTCAGCAAAGTACCTTACCACAGTGTCAGCTTGGCTTACTATATCGCACTCTCACCTCTGAATTACAAGATTGTGGACTCAACTTCTGCTCCAGTACTTCAGCATGTAATCTGGGCTGACGTTCAAGTGTAGCACTGAGGGAGTGCGGCATTGTCCGACGGGCTATTGAGGCCCTGTCTGCCTATTCTGGTGGTTCAGGTGGGCATTTTAGATCCCTTGGTGCTATTTAAAGAGCAGGGTGTTCCCCCCAGTCTTCGCAACCAACACTATCAAAAGAAGATTAATTGGTCATGCATCTTATTGCTGTTTGTGGGATATTGTTACGCCCAAAATGGCTGCTATGTTTGCCTACATAACAATAGTAACCAAATTTGAAATTCACTGTTTGCGACGACTCTGAGATGTTTGTGAGAGATGCTATATAAACTTCTTTACCCAGAGAGCGGTGAGAATGTGGAACTCTCTACCAGAGGGAGTAGTTGAGGCCAATAGTATAGATGCATTTAAGGGGAGGCTAGATAAACATATGAGGGAGAAGGGAATAGAGGGCTATGCTGATAGAGTTAGATAAGGAAGGATGCGAGGAGACTCCAGTGGAGCATAAACGGTAGCATGGACTGGTTGGGCCGAATGGCCCGTTTCTGTGCCAATAATCCTATGCAAGTCTTTCGCTTGTCTACATGGAAACAAAACGCAGAGATTTTCTGGGAGCGACTCGGCTACGTTGTCGGTGATTTGAACACAGGTGGTCATAAAACAAGTGGGGCTATCTTCTTTTAGATGCAGTCCTGATCGGCCTGTATAAGTAAAACTATGAGTCAATCAATGGCAACTGTGAGATGTGCTTTGCGAGAATCGTGGTGACTGATGCTACCACAGCAGCATCACTGTATCTGTTCTGATGAATTATCTCTCTCCTGGGTTTTCAACTAGCGATTACTCCACAGAAGTAGAAGAAAATGAACATAATGATGTGCAGCATGGAAGTGGGGGAATTTTAAGTGCTTTGCTCTCTAATCACCTTCATCATTAAATATTTAAATTAAATTGCTTGGATTTTTTTTTTTATCCCCAACATTGTATTCTGCCCTCTTCTGAAAGTCCTGACTCTTGCTGGAATACAGTTCCATGAGAATAAACAGCACTCTGGTACCTCAGGCAAGTGCATGACTAGATAGTGAATGTGGGTCGGCTATTTAGCCTTGGGGTATCGCAACTGAGCCTGACCCTGTCCTCACCTAATGCTTTCTACACTGTACTTTCTAGCCGGGGTTGGGGGGGGCGGGGGGGCTGGAGAGAAAGAAGAGATCACTGGACAGTGACCAGGATGTGGGACATTTAGTTGAATTTCCCCATCTTTAGCCAAAGGGGACTGAATTTAGGATGTTCCGCATCTGTACAGCACATCAGGTGCCAACTGTGGCTCAGTAGTTGAACTCTTGCCTCGGCTTCAGAAAGTTATGGGTTCAAGTCCCACTCCAGCGACTTGAGCACAAAATCTAGGCTGACACTCCAGTGCAGTTCTGAGGGAGCACGCGACTGTCGGAGGTGCTGTCTTTCGGATAAGACATTAAATCAGGGCCCTGTATGCCCTCTCAGGTGGACGTAAAAGATCCCATGGCACCATTTCGAAGAAGAGCAGGGAGTTCTCCTTGGTGTCCTGGCCAACATTTATCCCTCAACCAAGATCGCTAAAAAACAGACTATCTAGTCATTATCACATTGCTGTTCGGAGGATCTTGCTGTGCGCAAATTGACTGCTGCATTTCCTACATTACAAGTGACTGCACTTCAAAAGTACTTCATTGGCTATAAAGCACTTTGGGATGTCCTGAGGTTGTGAAAGGCGCTATGTAAATACAAGTTCTTTCTTCATGGTTATTCAATTGCTTTTTTAAAAAAAAAACTACTTAAAGTAAAGAAAGGAGTTGGGGAGGTTAGAAATTGATTGAGAAAAATTGTGACTGGGGGTGAAGAAGCAGATAAATGTGGTATCAGGTGTTAAGTTGGGGAACAGATTTACTCCCTCATCTACAACAAGATGTGAAAGCTTAAAACGGAAATCATTTTAATTATGAGACACTCACTTAAACAGTCCCGGCTTTGGGCTGAGATTGTATCTGTGTGCGTGATCAAGTGATTATGAGTTAATCTGTGGGTGGGTGAGTGGGCGAGAGACAGAGAAAATCTGTGATTATGAGCGAGTCTGTTTAAGTGCAAATTGGCAGGTAGTGCATTGCTATTGGGTGCAGTGAAATTAGTACAAGTAACAGTGAACTGAAGGATCCAGTCATATATGGGGTGAAATAGGATCTGTTATCCTTTAAATAAATGAATTAAAACATGAACATGAGGATCGTACTGAGGTGTTATTTTTACAAAGTGAAATAAACTGTATCCTAAATCATTCTGTAGTTTTAAGATGGAAGCACTGGGGACTTTCCAAAGTAAAGTACACGATAAAGTGGGAAATGCTACATCCAGCTCTAATGGTTCTTCTATAAACACAAGTGCCGGCAGGAAGAAATCAAAAAACATCCCTGGAACACCGTCTTTTACACATTCTCCCACTGGCTAATCGCTGTTAGCTATTTTTCTAATGCTGTCAGCTCTTGTCTCAGACGCTTTGAAAATTTCAAAGAACCAGTAAGTCAAAGCTTAAAGTCTTTTAAAAATGGACTTGCGTTTTTTTAAAAAGTGCAATAATACCTTTGTGCAGATGAAGTTTGTTCAGTAAAACACCAACAAAGACAACACTGACAACTTTAGGGGCCACAGTCAGCAGGCAGAAAAGACCGTAATTGGTTGAATTTCTGCTACAGAACTTAATTCTTTACTGCTTTCTTGATCTTTTTGCTGTTATTTTCATCTTGATGTTTTCCCTCCTTCCTTTCCCCGTTTATTTTCTGCCACTTTTCTCAATTTCTACTTTTGATTCACACCGTACACCTTTAATAATTTTATTTTACTTTCTTCCCATTTTGCTTGTTCCTGCCTTTTCCACGTACTTTAATCTCATTTCTATGCCGCATTCCAATGCACCATGAATGAAATCAGATCCGGCTAGCATTTACACACTGCCTTCGCTCTGGACTCGATCTCCACAGAGTTAGCAACTGCAACATTCTCCTGGCACACACACGGGTAAATTCACTGGCCCTGCAATCCCAGCGGGGAGCTGCACTCAAAGGCAAATGGACCTTTGAGTAGTAGTGAGGAGAGAAATTTCAGGTGGTGAATTAAGAATATTGTGCAAGAAGCATAATTGTAGAATAATAAAGTATGTGGATGTGATTTGTCCCATAGCATATTGGTGCCATTACAATTACAATAAGCCTAGTGACAACTGCAGAAAATGTGCAAGGAATCAGCTCTCTGTTCACACAAACCTGATTTACACTTGATTTGCTTCACTGCCACGTTAAAAGCAGCAGCAATGTCAGGTTGGCTCAGTTGGTAGCACCCTTGCCTCGCAGTCAGGAGGTTGTGGGTTCAAGCTCCACTCTGGAACTTGAGCATTTAATCTAGGATGACACTTCAGTGCGGTAGTGAAGGAGTGCTGCATTGTCAGTGGGGGCTCTGCTTCAGGTGAGATGCTAAACAAAGCCCCTGCCTATGTGATCTAGATGAATGTACAAGATCCAACGGCACTACTGAAAGAGCAGAGAGTGTTCATTTCTCCCTCTAAAACAGATTAGTATCCCCTTTATCTCACTGCCAATTGTGGGAGCATGTTGTGTGTAAAATGGTTGCTATATTTGTCTGCATAAGAACATAAGAAATAGGAGCAGGAGTAGGTCATTTGGTCCCTCGAGCCTGCTCCTCCATTCAATAAGATCATGGCCTCAACTCCACTTTCTTACCTGTTCCCCATAACCCTCGACTCCTCTGCAGCTCAAATATCTGTCTATCTCCACCTTGAATATATTCACTGACTCAGCCTCCACAGCTCTCTGGGGTTAGAGAATTCCAAAGATTCACGTCCCTCAGAGAAGAAATTCCTCCTCATCTCCATCTTGCATGGGCGACCCCTTATCCTGAAACTATGCCCCCTAGTTCTAGATTCCCCCACGAGGGGAAACATCCTCTCAGCATCTACCCTGTCAAGCCCCCTCAGAATCTTATACGTTTCAATAAGATAACCTCTCATTCTTCTAAACTCTAATGAGTATAGGCTCAACCTTTCCTCATAAGACAACCCTTTCATCTCAGGAATCAACCTAGTGAACCTTCTCTGAACTGCCTCCAATGCAAGTATATCCCTCCTTAAATAAGGAAACCAAAACTATACATAGTACTCCAAGTGTGGTCTCACCAAAGCCCTGTACAGTTGTAGCAAGACTTCCCTACTTTTATACTCCATCCCCCTTGCAATAAAGGCCAACATTCCATTTACTTGCTGTACCTGCATGCTAACTTATTGGGCTCAATTTTGCCATTGGGGGCAGGCTGGGGCGTGTCAGGTGGTTTTCGTGTCAGGACCCCAACTCCGATGTGAAGTGGGAAAAAAGAGCAATTTTGCCTTAATTGGGCGCTTGATTTCCAGCGTGTGGAAACCCCTGGCCCAATGAGTCTTTTCATACAGAAAGTCGCCTCCGATGATGTCATCAATGCTGCTGGATTTAAGGCCTGCAAGCAGCCTTGCTTCTTCTGGAGACTTTAAACTTTATGCCCATTGTTGTGATCGCTTCATTCAGCAACTATGTCCAGCAGTAGGCCAAAGTGTGCTCCAAGGTTCGATGAGGCCTAACTCCAAGCTCTGGTGGAGGGAGCAAGATCAAATAAGGAGGTGCTCTTCCCTTCCTCAGGGAGGAAAAAGCCTCCTCAGCAGCCTAAAGCTGTGTGGATGCAAGTGGCCCAGGAGGTCAACTCAATCTCTATGTGCCGCAGAACCTGGCTGCAGTGCAGGAAGAGATTTCATGGCCTTCTCCGCACAGGAAAAGTGAGTATGACTTTCCCATCACCCTCAATCTGATCCCCATCGCCTCTCCTCACCAGCACTCTGCTTTGCCAACCTCTTCCTCCACATCCCACTTGACCGTGACATCCCTGCACCCTTGCCCATTCCCTCTCTCTCTATGGTCACATTCACTTAACTATTCGACCATGCAGCCCTCACACTCCCTATCACTGTGATGCAATGACAACAACTTACAACACACAGGGAGGGCTCTTTGTCTCCTTCTAAGCATCTATGCTATGGCTTCTCTACACTCACTCCTTCATTCTCACTCAAACTCCACTTGTCTCCCTCATTGCAGATAAAAAGAGCCCACAATAAGAGGGAAAGAGTGAGGACAGGAGGAGGGCCACCCTCAGTAGCCCAGCTCACCACCTCGGAGGAGGCGGCCCTGGAAATCGTCGGTGTCGAGGAAGATTCGCAAGTGGGGGACGGACAGACGGGCGCATCACAGCAAACTGGTGACAGAATAGTTTGGCATCTCTCTCATTGACATTGCATGAGTGACTGATAATGATTCTGATGCTCCAACAGATTGACTTATGATCATCTGCACAATTCAATGTGCATGCAACCTTTACCTCACATCTCTAACTCTTTCCTTTACTCCCCCACAGGACCATCGAGAGCCCCCGTCCCCACTGTCCAGGAGAAACAGCCTGAGCTTCAAGACTCCTCAGAGGAAGCTGCAACCTCTGAGGGCATAGCGTCAGCAGAATTCAGCGCACCCAGCACCAGCGCAGACACTCACACCTCGGTGGGACCTCCGCGAGATAGAATAGTGTTGTCACCTGGTGTATCACAGCTCACAAGTGAGCATCAGCAGATGGTGGAGACAGGGACAACAGTAGAGAGTCCTCGTCGGAGGGCGCAGGACTCTGCCAGCTCGGCTCAGCTGCATGTCGACCCTGTGCCTCCGGGTCCATCCAGAAGGAGAGCGGTGCTGGGACTCCAGGAACAGGTGCAGGAGTCTCTGGCAGGTTTTGTCTCCAGGGTCGCTGCGAGTGTGGAGCGAATGGAGGAGTCCATCGCGAACATGAGCAGAGCCTTTATGGAGGCATTGGCGCATGAACGCATCACCACGGAAAGGATGGCAACCTCCGTGGAAAGGATGGCTATGGTAGAGGAGAAGATGGCTATGGCCATGGAGGAGCTAAGTCGCCAGAGTGTTGAAAACATGGCCATTGTTCAGAATAGACTTGCATCTCTTGAGGAGCGATGGTCAGCTATTGAGCATAGAAACCAGACCTTCATGGAAGTCCTCAGGAGTAGGACTTCCAGTGCAGAAACGGGTCCTCATGGCCCCCCTGAAGTGCAGCAAGGTGCTGTCAAGCCACTTGCTAGCTCTGAAGTGGGGCTGACCCATGAGAGGGATGTTGGTGGCAGACAACAAGGAAGTGGGAGCTCCTCTCCAAGCGCAAACACGACCATGCCACTGCAAAGCCCTCGGTCAGAGCCCCACCAGAGTCCTCACCCAATTGAGATGGGCGTCGCATCCCCTGCACAGCCGCAGGAGCAGCAGACTGTTGCCGAGCCCTCACAGTTTCGCAACCCCAGAGGACGGCCGGCAAAGGTGTTGAGACAGGAGCAGCAAGAAAGTGAGCAAGGGGCCTCCACATCTGCTGAATCCACAGGGGAAGCACCACGTAGGAGCACGCGTAAGAGGAAGATAATGCACAAGTAGTCACTTGGGTGTTATGTCGTGTTTATTTTTGAAATGTCATCAGTTGCTTGTTGTGATAAAAAATTCTGATGGCAAACTGTTAAAGTTGTGGCCTGTGTCATTTCGCAAATGGGACTTCCACATTGAGGGCTTAGAGTGACTTGCAATTGTCAGTATGGTGGTCAGAGTGATAGGTATCCACAGGTTCTTGTCCATTGTTGATGCTCTGGTAAGAAGGTGCGAAGCAAAAGTGTTTGATTTTGCAGGCTAAGCAATTCTGGCCAACATGAGTGCATCCCTTGCATCCCAGGCAGCAATGTGATCGCGCGCTGGTGCCTTCTGGCCTGTGCAGCTTCAGGTCGGTGAGCAGCAGCTTTGCGCTCCTGTTGTTGCTACTGCTGTTGTTCATGGTTCTGCTGCTGCCACGGATGGTCTTCGTCTGAATCTGATGTCCAGGAGGAAAGGAAATAAATGGTTCCCATGCTTCTGGTATATGCCTCAGTTGAGGAAGCGCTCAGTCAAGGTGGGGAGAGGGGTTTCCCAGGAGGTCACACTGGAGATGGGTGTCAGGCTCCAAATTGCCACAACAATGAGTAGGCCTGCTAAAAGTTCCCCCAGACCTGAGACAACAAATTTCTGCCACCTGCAAATGATCATTGGTGAAAACTCCTTTTTAATGGTGGAGCTGCAGCTATTTGTAAGCAATCCACTTGTGAGGCTGCCAGGATTAACTGGCGTGTTCCAGAGGAGACGTGCAGGACGGGGGAAAAGTGTTAAAATCAGAAAGGCCTCTCAAAATGGGATTATAGAGGCAATTAACTGGTTGTTAAGGGTCTTAAGGGTCTATCCCGCCTCTTGGAGGCGGGATGGAAACGGGGTCTGAAACCCCGATCTGGGAAAATTGCTCGGCGGCGGGATCGGAACCGCCTGCCATTTTTTGCGATTTTAACACCTCACACGCCTCCAATCCCGCCTCCTCGGGCCTGGCAAAATCGAGCCCATTGTGTTTCAGGTACGAGGACACCCAGATCCTTCTGTACTGCAGCATTCTGTACTCTCTCTTCATTTAAATAATATTTTGCTTTTCTATTCTTCCTACCAAAGTGGATAACTTCACATTTTCCTACATTATACTCCATCTGCCAAATTTTTACCCACTCAGTTAACCTATCTATATCCCTTTGCAGACTCTATGGGCTGGATTTTACCAGCCCTGAGGAGGTGGGTTTGGAGGCGGGACTGCTGGGAAAATGAGAAAAATTGGGAGCGGGTCCCAACCCCGCTCTCAACCCGCCTCCAAACCATCCTCCCGGGAGGCAGGTCCCCGACTCGCGCAGGGACCCGTCTCCTAGTGCCGGGAAGGGGATTAGAGCCAATTAACTGCCTTTTAACAGGCAGTTAACAGGCAGTTAACAAGCTTTTCACCATTTTCCACCTGCTGATGCCGGCTTCCAAATGGCGGGAAACCCCCGCCAGGGTCAGCGAGGCGAGCTGTGGGTCTGCTGCAGTGTAAGTGTGCAAATGACAACTGCACAGGTAAGCATGACAGGTGAGAGAATGTAGTGAGAAATATTTTTATTCTGTTTATATGTATCTGCAGGTGACAAGATTTGATGTTTCTGTGAAGCCTCATCTGATTGGAAGAATTGACAGATGGCTTCTGCAATCTCACATGCAGCTGCCATCTGTTTTCTCCTAAGGAGAGAGTCATTGGAGAGCCTGGGTACAAGGGCTCACCTTTGGGCAGTGATTGTCAGTGTTTGACAGCACCTCAATGCTGTCAAACACTGACAATTCATCTGTCAAAAAATATGGTGCCTGTCACTTTAACAAAACCGGCAGATGAAGCGTCAGAAACTGACGTCATCTGACACCGGCTTTCCCTTAATTGGCCGGCAAGCCCGCAGGGCGGGCTTAACAAGGCCAATCAAGGGAAAATAGCGTTTGTTCATCAGACGTCACTGGGGGCGGGACTAGAACCCGGAAAACAGCAGTCCCGCCCCAACGCGCTTCCTCAGGCAAGATCGCAGCCTTTCTGTGTCCTCCTCACAACTTGCTTTCCCACCTACCTTTGCATCATCAGCAAATTTGGCTACAGTACACCCGGTCCCTTCATCCAAGTCATTAATATAGATTGTAAATAGTTGAGGCCCCAGCACTGATCCCTGTGGCACCCCACTAGTTACTGGTTGCCAACCTGAAAATGACCCATTTATCCCGACTCTCTGTTTTGTTAGTTAGCCAATCCTCCATCCATGCGAATATATTACCCCCAACCCCATGAGCTCTTATCTTGTGCAGTAACCTTTTATGTGGCACCTTATCGAATGTCTTTTGGAAATCCAAATACACCACATCTACTGGTTCACCTTGATCCACCCTGCTCGTTACATCCTCAAAGAACTCTAATAAATGTGTCAAACATGATTTCCCTTTCATAAAACCATGTTGACGCTGCTTGATTGTATTATGATTTTCTAAATGTCTTGCTACTACTCCCTTAATAATGGATTCCAGCATTTTCCCAATGATAGATGTTAGGCTAACTGGCCTATAGTTTCCTGATTTCTGTCTCCCTCCTTTCTTGAATAGGGGCGTTACATTTGTGGTTTTCCAATCCGCTGGGACCTTTCCAGAATCTAGGGAAGATTACAACCAATGCATTCACTATCTCTGCAGCAACTTCTTTTAAGGCCCTAGGATGCAGGCCATCAGATCCAGGGGACTTGTCAGCCTTTAGTCCCATTAGTTTGCCTAGTACTTTTTCTCTACTGATAGTGATTGTTTTAAGTTCCTCCCTCCCTTTTGCCCCTTGATTTTCCACTATTATTGGGATGCTTTTAGTGTCTTCTACCATGAAGACAGATACAAAATATTTGTTCAAAGTCTCTGCCATTTCCTTGTTTCCCATTATTAATTTCCCAGTCTCATCCTCTAAGGGACCAATGTTTACTTTAGCTACTCTCTTCCTTTTTATATACTTGTAGAAGCTCTTACTGTCTGTTTTTATATTTCTTGCTAGTTTACTCTCATAATCCATTTTCTCCCTCTATTATTTTTTTAGTCATCCTTTGCTGGTTTCTAAAAATTTCCCAATCTTCTGGCATACCACTAATCTTCGCAACATTGTATGCCTTTTCTTTCAATTTGATACCATCCTTAACTTCCTTAGTTAGCCATGGATGGTTCATCCTTCTCGTAGAGTCTTTCTTTCTCACTGGAATATATCTTTGTTGAGGGTTATGAAATATCTCCTTAAATGTCTGCCACTGCTTATCTACCGTCTTATCTTTTAATCTATTTTCCCAGTCCACTTTAGCCAACTCGGTCTTCATACCTTTGTAATTGCCTTTATTTAAGCTTAAGACACTAGTTTCAGACCCAAGTTTCTCACCCTCAAACTGAATGTGAAATTCTATCAGGTTATGATCACTCTTCCCCAGAGGATCCTTTACTATGGAGATCATTAATTAATCCTGTCTCATTACATATTACCAGATCTAAAATAGCCTGTTCCCTGGTTGGTTCCACAACTAAACAATGTATGTGGAATGTTTTGGGATCTTTTTGAGATGCAATAAGGTGCTTTAAAAGTACAAGTTATAGTGATAATATTCTTTACACATCTAGGTAAACCCTTTGAACACCTATAGGTCGGAGCACGATGAACTTAGAACAAATTAGATTTACTCTCAATATGGGCTTTGCCTCTCCCTTTCTTTGAAAAGCTCCCCTAATGGCTCAGTTGATGAATGGTACTGTACATGCAACACGGTGGCATAGTGGTTAGCACTGTTGCCTCACAGCGCCAGGGACCCGGGTTCGAATCCGGCCTCGGGTGACTGTGTGGAGTTTGCACATTCTCCCCGTGTCTGCGTGGGTTTCCTCCGGGTGCTCCGGTTTCCTCCCACTGTCCAAAGATGTGCGGGTTAGGTTGATTTGGCTATGATAAATTGACCCATAGTGTTAGGGGGGATTAAATAGGTGGGGTTACGGGGATAGGGTGGGATATGTGTCGGTGCAGGCTCGATGGGCCGAAATGGCCTCTATCTGCACTGTGGGGATTCTGTGATTCTGTGAGCCACGCAGGTCCCAGCTTTGATTCCCAGGTTGTGCTGAGTTAGATGATCTCAGATGGGGCGGGCATTCCATACGAGTGCCCTTAGTATCAATGGGTTACTAAGGGAAGGTAAAATAAAAATCAACTAGGATTCCCTAAACTGCTTTCCATCCAGTGACCCTTGCTACAAAGTGCACATGGATGTCTGGTGAGGACAGGGCCGGACACATCCGTGATGCCCTCATGATAAAACAGCTCGCAAACAATTACCATTCTAGGCTTGCACATAAAAAATGAGCACTTGGGTGAGGCAGTGGGAGGCTGGAGGTGGTGCCTGTGTACCACATCATTAATCAGTGTCTTTAGGAGGAAAAAGTGGGGGGGGGGGTTAATAAAATTGGAGAGGGGAAAAGGAACAAAAACCAAAACAAAATGGTGTCTGTTAAAACAACAGACACTTCAGATAAAAGTTGCAATAGGTGGAAACTGAGAGCCACCAAAACAAAGAGAACATTTAAGAAGCTCAACACCAAGAGCAATCCCTCAGCCTGTATATTCGAGACAGAATGCAGCACTGCAATTTTAGATTGGACATCTGGTTCAGGCCCAGTCCAGACGGCAAGAATGAAGCCCACATTCTAGTCAGTTATTGTTCAGTTATCACGGCACATAATGAGACGATTGGCAACTACTGAGAGCTCGCACTGATACAGTATGGTGTGTATTCATGAGCCTCTGATAGCGTAATTATCTTCAGTACAGCAGGTACAGTGCTTTATGAAAACAATTACTGCTTCTTGTGTCGTTCAGCACCTTGTTCTCACTACTCCTGCACGGTAGCAAACTATTCCTCTGCCCCACCTCTTCGTATTGAATTATACTCAACTGCACCAGGGCTTGTAATAAATTCCAATGAGCTCTTCAGCAAAAAGCTGGAGCCTTCCGTCTGCGGCCACCCCAGTCAGGAAATTTCAACTTGCAGTCAATCACATCCCTGCAAGTAAGCAGGGACAACGGATTGTCTCAGGAATATCAACTCTTCTGCACTGTGCTGGAAAAACGTTTTCAAATTTGCTCACGACTTGGTGGGAGATAGTGAATGAAGTAGTGTAGAGCTGCAACAGGTTTCATAGGACAATGTACAACAGGAAAGAGGCAGAGAACCAAGGGATGCCGAGGGAGCGATATCAATCCACTTATTGTGGAGCTCCCCCGGATGCCTTGGTGAATAAATGCTCAGTTAGACCTGAAGCATGTCGGTCAGGTTCAAGCCTCTTAGTCAGTACTGAGTTAGTTGATCGCAACCAGGACAGCAGTAGGTGCGCTAAAAGTAACCTCAGCGCTCCGGGACCAGAAAGAGGGAAAACCCCCCCTGGTGCCGTCCACTATCCAGTCATGGCAGCTGGAAAGAGTGTATGTGTGTGGATGAGCACAACTTGCACGCAGATGTGATGTGCTACATGGTCAAGAAGCCTGCTGGCATTCACCGACGAGGTCAGTGGTATTCATGATATGGCCCTTTTCAACATTGCCACCTTCATTTATGTACCCGCTGTACTTGGGTGTGGGGTGTTTTCCCACGCTTGGCTTCAGTGCAGTCTCCTGTCCTTTTCTTTCTCTCCAGAAAAAGGAATCAGGGGAATGCTATTATGCCCCACTCTCAACCTTAGAAGAACACTCCTCCCTTTTTTAATCCTGCCAGTCTGTGCTCGCCCCCACCCCCACATTTTCCTCCCCCCCGCCCCCCCCCCGGACTTCAAGCTGCCGCCAGTGAGGCAAGCAGGCCCAAATTTGATCCTCGACATCGGGCAAGCTGTCCGAGGAGGCATTATTAAAATGAGGCCCAACGCCCCGCTTGCAGCCTATTTTGAGCCTGAAAATGGGCCGAAACCAGTTTTTACCCAATTTACCCTCAACAGCGTAGGCTGGTTTTGAATTTCAATCCCTGCTTCTTGAGGTGAAAAGATGTTGTTCGAAACAGTCCCCCATTTAAATGACCTTTTATTTTTTCCATATGTGCACTCTCAAATTCTTTTTTGTTGTGAGACTTCAAAGCCATGCCATGTTTCAATTAATAAAATTTTATTATATTTTTCCTCCAATTTGTTTGATGTATAAAGTCACCATGTGGCATTAGGTAATTCTTTTTCATCTGAGTGCATGTTTGCAGCGTTGGAAATTTGAACGAGTGGTTATTTGTGGAAATCCAGGAGCACGCAGTGAGCAGAACAGTCCCTAATGAACCCCGTACTGAAACACAAGACGCTTATGGAGTAATTTTCTGACTCCGTAGGGTAGATTTTGACCTTGTGCGATAGTGTAAAACAGGTGATAGCGAATCGGCAGCCTGTTTTACATCTCTCCCGATTTTTATTTACTTTCGGAAATAAAAACCGGGTGAGATATATAATGGGCTGCCGAATCGCTAGCACCCGGTTTACCCGCACAAAGTCAAAATGCTGCCGCCCACCACCCCAAGGTGGGAGCCTTGCCTGCCAAAAGTGCACATTAGAAATTCAGGCGTGCACTGCCTGCAAAATCAGAGCATTACGGTGCACACCTGAATGCCTGATAATGGACTGTCGACAGGCAAGGCTCCATATGCCTGGAGCACAAGGTCCCTTTAGTAATTTGGGTGTAAGGTAGTCAATAAACATGGAATAACTTTCAGCAGTAGCGTTGGTCAAGTTACAGGGCAGAGATTGAGCACATTGGACCGGTGCTGAGCATATATACACCCTGAAATGTGTTTTTTTTTGTGGCAAATTAACTTTTTTCTCTTCCTAAAACTTACAATTTAAAACAATGGCTATCTATGCTGATCCAAACTGCCCAAATAGTCTTACTGCCACAATCTAAGAGGGAGGTGCTCCAATACCACTTTAAACCATTAGCTTTGTATTAAATTAGAGCAGGGGACTGGGACAAATTGGATAGCTCTACCAAAGGGCTGGCCCAGGCTTCATCGGGAACATTTATAGAAGCTGAATGGCCTCCTTCTGTGGTGCATCATTCTAGGATTCCAATGATTCTAAATAAATAAAATTGCTTCTCAAAAATTAACCAGCTAGATTACATGATCAGTCTTGTAATTAACTTAGATCAGCAAGATAAAGTTCCGTGCTTCTTGTTCAGTTTCCTGCACCTACTTGCAGCATCTGATTGCAAATACGGGTTTGTCCCATGTGACAATATTTTTTTCTACTTCATCTACATAGCAGTAATTGTGAAGAGTAGGATCCTGAGCGTGTGCAATGCCACTGAACTTTTTTCTCCAATTGTTTTCCTTTGTCTATTGAAGACGCTGACTTGTTTGAGTATCGTACCATGGGCGCTGGCAGTGCCTCACCTAAGTGTTCATTCTTCATGTCTAAGCTTTAAATAATAAGACTTCCCCACATTTCCCCACCCCCCCCTCCCAAAAATTGCTCAGCCATTCTGGCGGACTCCAGCCATAATCCCCGATGGTAATGTCACTGGGCTAGTAATCCAGAGGCCTGGACTAATGATCCAGAGACGGGAGTGCAAATCCCACCACGGCAGCTGGGGAATTTAAATTCAGTTAATTAAATAAATCTGGAATAAAAAGCTAGTATCAGTAATGGTAACCATGAAACTATCGGATTGTCGTAAAAACCCATCTGGTTCACTAATGTCCTTTAGGGAAGGAAATCTGCCATCCTTATCTGGTCTGGCCTATATGTGACTCCAGACCCACAGCAATGTGGTTGACTCTTAACTGCCCTCTGAAATGGCCCAGCAAGTCACTCAGCTGTAACAAACCGCTACGAAACACAATAATAATAATGAAAAAAGCAGAAGCAGCATGCTATAGACAGGGCTAAGCGATCTCACAATCAACAGATCAGATCAAAGCTCTGCAGTCCTGCCATATTCAGTCGTGAATCATTAAGTAACTAACCGGAGGAGGAGGCTCCATGAATATCCCCATCCTCAATGATGGTGGAGCCCAGCATGTGAGTGAAAAAGACAAGGCTGAAGCATTTGCAACCATCTTCAGCCAGAAGTGCCGAGTGGATGATCCATATCGGCCTACTCTGGAGGTCCCCACATCACAGAAGCCAGTCTTCAGCCAATTCGATTCACTCCACGTGATATCAAGAAATGGCTGAGTGCACTGGCTATGGGCCCCGACAACATCCTGGCTGTTGTGCTGAAGACTTATGCTCCAGAACTAGCCGCGCCTCTAGCCAAGCTGTTCCAGTAAAGCTACAACACTGGCATCTATCCGACAATGTGGAAAACTGCCCAGGTATGTCCTGTCCACAAAAAGCAGGACAAATCCAATCTGGCCAATTACGCCCCCTCAGTCTACTCTCAATGATCAGCAAAGTGATGGAAGGTGTCATCGACAGTGCTATCAAGTGGCACTTACTCACCAATAACCTGCTCACTGATGCCCAGTTTGGGTTCCGCCAAGACCACTCGGCTCCAGACCTCGTTACAGCCTTGGTCCAAACATGGACAAAGGAGCTGAATTCCAGAGGTGAGGTGAGAGTGACTGCCCTTGACATCAAGGCAGCATTTGACCGAGTGTGGCCTCAAGGAGCCCTAGTAAAACTGAAGTTAATGGGAATCAGGGGGAACTCTCCATTGGCTGGAGTCATACCTAGCACAAAGGAAGATGGTTATGGTGGTTGAAGGTCAATCATCACAGCCCTAGGACATCGCTGCAGGAGTTCCTCAGGGCAGTGTCCTAGGCCCAACCATCTTAGCTGCTTCATCAATGACCTTCCCTCCAACATAAAGTCAGAAATAGGGATGTTCGCTGATGACTGCACAGTGTTCAGTGCCATTCACAACTCCTGATAATGAAGCAGTCCATGCCCGCATGCAACAAGACCTGGACGACTTTCAGGCTTGGGCTGATAAGTGGCAGGTAACATTCGCATCACAGAAGTGCCAGGCAATGACCATCTCCAACAAGCGAGAGTCCCCATGACATTAAACGGTATTACCATCACCGAATCCCCCACCATCAACATCCTGGAGGTCACCATTGACCAGAAACTTAACTGGACCAGCTACATAAAACCTGTGGCAACAAGAGCAGGTCAGAGGCTAGGTATTCTGTAGCAAATGTCTCACCTCCTGACTCTCCAAAGCCTTTCCAACATCTATAAGGCACAAGTAAGGAGTGTGATGGAATACTCTCCACTTGCCTGGATCAGTGCAGCTCCAACAACACTCAAGAAACTCGACAACATCCAAGACAAAGCAGCCCGCTTGATTGGCACCCCATCCACGACCTTAAACATTCACTCCCTCCACCACCGGCGTACCGTGGCTGCAGTGTGTACCATCTACAAGATGCACTGCAGCAACTCGCCAAGGCTTCTTCGGCAGCACCTCCCAAACCCGCGACTTCTTCCACCTAGAAGGACAAGGGCAGCAGGCGCATGGGAACACCACCACCTCCAAGTTCCCCTCCAAGTCACACACCATCCTGACTTGGAAGTATATCGCCGTTTCTTCATCGTCGCTGGGTCGAAATCCTGGAACTCCCTCCCTACCAGCACTATGGGAGTACCTTCACCACACAGACTGCAGCGGTTCAAGAAGGCAGCTCACCACCACCTTCTCAAAGGCAATTAGGGATGGGCAATAAATGCAAGCCTTGCCAGCGATGCCCACATCCCATAAACGAATTAAAAAAAAACACCGGAACATCCAGAAACTCTGCCGGGGGGTCCCAGACATTCAACTGAGTTTCCACTCAGCCTTATAAGGGTTGGTGCCTCCTCCTGCCTGTTATAGGGCCAGTAACGCAGAGTGGGTGACAACTCTCTACACGAGGAGTTCGTGCTTCCTCAGTCTCAAAGGGACTCAGCGCAAGTTTGGAAGACAGTGCGCCTAGTGAGATAATGCATACCAGTCTCCTGAAGTGGTCTTCACTGGGGCTGGAGGGGAGGTAGGCATCCAGGCTAGGCATTATCAGCTCCATTACAAACCTTTTCAGGGGCATGGGGGGAACGATGAGAAAAACCGAGACCCACCCCTAACAGCAGCAGTCACCAGACATTTTGGCCCGTGTGGACATCAGACATGAGCCCCAAGTTGTGCAGACTCTGACCGGGAACATTTATAGAGGGTGACCTACCATACTTGAGTGGGATCAGTGCTGGAGGTCACCAGCGAGCACGATCCTGATGTAACTGTTGGGATCGGATCCCCGAACAATTTCTGCTCTAAGTGTCAACAAAGCTGTTAGGCCTTTGGTGGGCACCAGAGACAAGTCCAATCCCATCCCCAACCGATCCTGTCCTCGCTCAACCATTCACACATCCAATTTTCACCAGTATCACTGGATAGCGATAAGGTGTGGAAACCCTGGCTGTTTTATCCCCCTCCCTGCCCAGATGTGCTTATGCCAGTTGTAGGACACCTACTGTTACTCCAACTGAGATCAGCTAACTCCGCACTGACCAGGAATTGAACATGGGTCTTTCTGGTCTGTATAGCTTAGTCTTCCACCAGGCAGTGCCTTTGCCTGCTACACCATTGGGGGATGAGTTTGTTTTATATTAAAATATTCTATTTGCTGAAATGGTGACATGTGCTGTCTGACCGTCTAAATTAGCCTTTCCTCCTTAAAAGGAGAGGTGCCTCATTTCCAGTCAGTGACTAATCAGACAGCCCAGCGGAGCGCGAGAATTCAACAAATGGTGACTACGCCTCAAAAGTACTTCATTGGCTGTAAAGCGCTTTGGGGCATCCGGAGATCATGAAGGCGCTATACAAATGCAAGTCTTTCTGTTTTTCTTTTATCATGGGTACAGTAAACCAGCATCCTACCTTTCTTATTGTACCACTTTTGAGTTTTTTTGAATGTAATTAGCAAATATATTTCTTAATCTTACCAACCTCATGTGCATTTTGTTAACTTCTGCCAACCTGGGCACTCCGGTCAATCACTCTGAATTACTGAATGAGAAGTGCCAGAATTGCACAGTGATGTGATTTTCATGAATGCCAACTATCAGTGTTTCACACTGACAGCAGCGTCGTGTCAGTGCTTGTAGACAAAAAATATTAGTGCAGACTGAGCTGCTCTCTCCTCAGTCTCACCCTATGAAAATGCTTCTAAGAAGTGCATACTATAAGTGGCAATTCTTGTGAGATTTGGAGTTGCCACCTGCAGTACGCAGTGGCTGAAATCACTCAGGCAGGAGTGGCACTGAGGGCAGTGGTGGAAATGGTTGGTAGTGAAGGAGGAAAGGAAATAGCCAACACTGAAAGGGAATGGGAAGGAAGGGAAATTGATGACCATGAAGGGTAAGGGAAGGGGGAAATGGATAGCAATGAAGGAAAAGGCAAGGGAGGGGAAGAGATGGCAGTGAAAGAGGAAAGGAAGAGTGAAGGAAAAAATAAAGAACAAACTTGTATTTATATATTGCCTTTCACATCCAATGGATGTCTCAAAGCTCTTCAAGCCAATGGATTACTTTTGAAGTATAGTCACTGTTGTTATGTAGGCAAACATGACAGCCAACTTGTGCACAGCAAGCTCCCACAAATAGTAATGAGATAAAAGACCAGTTAATCTGTGTTGGTGGTATTTATTGAGGGATAAATGTTGACTGGAAGGACACGGAACTGATTCCTTGCTCTTCTCTGAATTGTGCCATGAGATCTGGGAGGGTAATGGGTGGCAATGATAGGAAATGGGAAAGGAGCAATAGATGGCAGCAAAGGGGAGAGAGGAGGGGAAAATGAGGCAAGAGAAAAGGTGAGAGAGGTAAAAGAATAACAATGAAGAGCAGAGGAAAGGTGGCAGAAGTTGGGACTGGTACCTAGGGGATTGGAAAAGAGGGAAGAAGCTGTGAGAAGCACTTTGGGGTAGGGAATGAAAGAGTACAAGTACTAACTACGATGGAGAAAAAGGGAAAATGCTAGCATTAACTAATGGGATTGGAGAAGAAGAAGAATGCCAGCTTTAATGGAGGAGGGGATGGAAGAATAGCACCAATTTGAAAAGAGTTGGAGAGGTAGACGAATGCCAGTATGAACTGAGAGGACTGGAAGATGAGACAATGCCTTCATCTGAAGCATGGGCATTGATTGATGTATAGTGGGTCTGAAGGAGGCAGAATGTCTCTGAATTGGGCAGGGAATTGGACAAGATAGAATGACAGTTGAGATAACATTTGTGGAAGTGATGGTCTGGCTGCTCTGGTGAATATCCAAATGTCACTTTGGTTTTCTTTAGATAAAAAAAATTATTAATTGTGAAATGTAAAAAAGTGCTTAAAGATTAACTATAAGGTATCATTTTTAATGTATAAATTCAAACTCTTCCAAGGGAGCACGCTCCCCCGATCTCTCCTACAAATGCACCACCAATTTTACCCCTTCGACATTTGGATTTCCCCTCTTCGGGCTTTCACGTGCCTGTTTTTTCCTCCAACACAAGTGAAGGAATGTTGGGTGCACCCACAACTAAAGTAACAAACCACTTGTTTTCACATCAGGGGTATTCTGGAGTTGTCAGGTTTTAGGGGGCTGTATCAGATTTTTTGAAGCTGTTGGCAGGCTTTTGCTAACTTTCTAGGTTGGCATGTATGAAGTTTCAAGACTTACTCTCTGAGAGATACAATTGTTGTCCAAAGACTTGAGCACATGAAGCTAGGCTGACACTCCAGTGCAGTGCTGAGGGAGTGCTGCACTGTCGGAGGTGCCGTCTTTCGGGTGAGATGTTAAGCCGAGGCCCCGTCTGCTCTCTCAGGTGGACGTAAAAGATCCCATGGCACTATTGCGAAGAAGGGCAGGGGAGTTATCCCCGGTGTCCTGGCCAATATTTATCCCTCAAACAACGTAACATAAACAGATTATCTGGTCATTATCACATTGCTGTTTGTGGGAGCTTGCTGTGCGCAAATTGGCTGCCGCGTTTCCCACATTACAACAATGACTCCACTTCAAAAGTACTTCATTGTAAAGCGCTTTGAGACGTCCGGTGGTCGTGAAAGGCGCTATATAAATGCAAGTCTTTCTTTTTTTTTTAATTTATAGCTTCTTGCAGTTCAGTTCATAGATTATCATTCATTCGCCTTTGTTCTAAAGCCTTCTTTAAGTATATCCTGAACCAGCCCTCTAATATTCAAATACGATGAAAGTAAACTGACCACTTTGAAATAACACATCAATTTTGATTTCAAAGAAGGAAAGAGAAGGGTTGAAAGTAATGTGTGAACCCTCTCTGGAAACATCACAGTAGTCTATACCCTCTCCCTACTGACTTTCATGTTTATACTGACTTTTTGTTGACTGATAGCTGCACAACTAATGCTGCCTTTTAGGGGAGAAGGAGGAGGCAGAATTTGCCAGCAAAATCATGCTATGTGTAAACAAATGCCCCCTAAAGCATTCCAAATTATTTTAACCATTTGTTCTTTAGTTTCGTCATCCTGTAGATGATTCCTACCTGAACTCCAGGGGTAATTTTAACAACTCACTGGGTGGGAAACCCATGGGATTGGGTGGAACTCCGGTTTTACACCCACCCAATTTTACTCTGCATTGACTTCAATCGACAGTTAAATCAGACAGGGTGTAAAACCACATTGCACCCGATCTGGTCAGCTTCCCGATGGGCGGGTTAGGTTAAAATTGCCCCCTAATATCTATCTCAGTCACAATCTTTCTCGTCTATTTCTATTTTACCGACACTATGCTGTTCTAAACTTACCTCTCTTATTCCCTCTCGGCTGCAAATTTGACCTCCAGCAATCTCTTCATCTTCCTCGTATCTTCAATGCATTGAATTCAAGACTCTTCACGCTGGAGTAGAAATTGGTCATCGTTCCTCCAGTTTTCCAGATGGAAAACAGGGGCAAAACTTAGCAATTTTGCAAGGCTATATCTAGCACTCCAGGACACCGCCATCTAAAACAGGCATTAGGCCCCTGGCATATGCTCATGAGGGGCCTAATGCCTGTTTTAGGTCCCCTCCGAGAAATTGGGCTAAGTAGCAGACTTTTGGCCTGCTCCATTCCGGTTTTCCGGGCATGGATGCGGCCTAAAAAGTGGCCAAGGAACACAATCTTAAAAAAAGTAGGTAATTTTTTTTTTTTTTTTACAGCACTGCTGAGGGCCGCTGCAGACTCACAATATCCCCTCTCTCGTTGTCCTCTCTCCACCCCTGGGACTTACCGGAGGGTGGCTGCCAGCAAGGCAAGCGCCCCGAAATTCATCCACAGGGTTGGTAATTTGTTTGGGAGGTAGGAGGCAGAGAGTAGGGAGAAACGGAATGCACTCTGATTGGCGGGATGTGACAAGGGGTGTTCCCCAGGGGCCTTCGCTTTCCACTATATATATCAATGAATTGGATGAAAAAAAGAGTTGTATATCCAAATTTACAGATGACACTAAGTTAGGAGGCACAGTAAGTAGTGTAGATGGGAGCAGGAAGTTACAAAGGGGCGTGGATAGACTAAGTAAGTGGACAAAACTGTGGCAAATGGAGTTCAATGTGGGGAAGTGTGAGGTCATCCAATTTGGATACGAGACCTCAGGAAGGATATATTGGCCTTAGAGGGAGTACAGCGCAGATTCACCAGAATGATTCCGGGGCTTAAAGGGTTAAGTTATAAGGAAGGTTGCATAAACTTAGCTTGTATTCCCTTAAGTTTAGAAGGTTCAGAGGAGATTTCATTGATAAAGGGATTCGATAGTGTAGATACAGAGATGCTATTTCGTCTGGTGGGGAACAAGGGGGCACGATCTTAAAATCTGAGCTAGGCCATACAAGAGTGAAACTGGGCAGCACTTTTCACACAAAAGGTGGGCTTAAACTGTCGTAATATCTCTTTATGTGGCTCGGTGTCAAATTTTGTTTGATAATGCTCCTTTTGAAGCGCCATGGGATGTTTTATTACATTAAAGGCGCTAAATAAATGCAAGTTGTTGTTGTTGCAAAACATTCCTCTCTGTGCTCTTCCCAGGTAGTAAAGACCAAACTCTTTCCCAGTTCCGCAGAACTGTGGGAACCCCTCACCTCCCTCAGTCTATCTTCCTACAATCTTCAGGCACCTCTGCCTCTCCTTGTGCTCCAAACACTAACCCTTTTAGGCCGAGGCTCAGTCTGAGGCCTAAACTGATACGAAGCTCCAGATCTACAATATATACCTTGGCATTATCTAGCAACAATAACCCACTACTACTTGATTGGGCTCATCTTTCTCCTATTACTTACAACTTTGGTGGCATCCTAAACTCTGGACCTTTTCCATTTACCCAAGTCTCAAAATATATATATATATAAAAAATCACAACCGAGCCATTTAAAACAAAATAGGTGAGTCCGTATTCTCTTTTAAACAAAGTGTTTAAATCTTAAACTTTGCTGCTGGGAATTGGAGCTTTAAATCATTATGTATTTTACTGCAGCTAATTAATACAGCTACATCCATTATTCACAAAGTAGGGTCACCGCTCACACATAATTTGTTCCCGTGACAAAATGAGAGCACAAGTTAGATGTCAACAGTGTGGATTACAGTCTCGCATGTAAAGAGTATTCTCCAAACCAAAAATTACAGCCCGTCAGCCATGCTGGTGTATAATTAGAAGTCCACAATGCAAAAGGTGAGACTTCACCAAACTCCCCAATTCCAAAATGAATACTGAGCCCTGCGTCAGGCTGATCTGCCTCATGTTCAGAGAATTCAACCTCAAAGATTTTCCCTCTTGCTTTGTTCTCACCTGAATGTGATTGCTCTTTTACTCCAGCGGCAGCTTTCCAAATGAATATAGCTTCTTAAAGTAATGGATTTAAAACTTCAGCCAGAATAATCATCGCATAAGGAAGTGTTAATCATCATACAGACTAAGGAATTCCTAGTTTCAATCCCTGGTCTGTGCTGAGTCAGGTGATCACAGCCAGGTGATCGTTGGAACACAACTGTCCTCAGGGCCAGTGGGTTGGGGATGGGAAAAAAGAAAATCAGCTAGGATTCCCACTCCTAGTCACTATCCAGAGACTCTTGTTGGAAAGTACATGAGTCAGATGTCAGGCAAGGATAGGCCTCAGCCTCCCACTGTCTAACAATCACTGTTCAGGCTGTTAGAAGAATGAGAGGGGATCTCATTGAAACGTATAAAATTCTGACAGGGCTAGACAGACTGGATGCAGGGAGGATGTTTCCCCTGGCTGGGGGGTCGAGAACGAGGGGTCACAGTCTCAGGATACAGGGTAGGACATTTAGGACTGAGATGAGGAGAAATTTCTTCACTCAGAGGGTGGTGAACCTGTGAAATTCTCTACCACAGAAGGCTGTGGAGGCCAAGTCACTGAATATATTTAAGTAGGAGATAGATAGATTTCTAGACACAAAAGGCATCATGGGGTATGGGGAGAGAGCAGGAATATGATATGGAGATAGAGGATCAGCCATGATCCTAATGAATGGCGGAGCAGGCTCGAAGGGCCGAATGGCCTACTCCTGCTCCTATTTTTCTATGTTTCTACGTTTCTATGTTCAGGCTCATATGTAAAGAATGGTCAGTTGGACAAGGAACGATAGGGTAGTGCAGTCACAGAACCACTGGCCCTGTCCCTGACTTATTTTCCTGGGTCTTGGCTGTTTAACAATGTAAAGTGGACTCCTGGTGGGATCTCTGTCATCAAGAGGGAGTCCCTCAATGTCAGGTGTCAGCCATGGTTCAGTTGATAGCACTCTCATCTCGGAGTCAGAAGGTTGTGGGCTCAAGTCCCACTCCAGAGATTTGAGCACAAGTTCTAGGCTGACACTCTAGTACAGTACTGAGGGAGTACTGCACTGTCAGAGGTGCCGTCTTTCAGATGACACGTTAAACCAAGGACCCATCTGCCCTCTCAAGTGGACGTATTTTGAAGAAGAGCAGGGGAGTTCTCCTCGGTATCCTGGCCAATATTTATCCTGTTTCCTCCATTATAACAGGGACTACACTTCAAAAGTACTTCATTGGCTGTAAAGTGCTTTGGAATGTCCTGAGGTCGTGACAGGTACTACATAAATGCAAATCTCTTTTCCCCCATTGTGAACGAGCAAGATGCGGTGAAGATGGGCAGAAATGCAATGAAGATCTGGAGCTTCATATCAATTCCGACCTCAGGGTTAGTGTTTGGAGCACGAGGAGAGGCAGAGGTCTCCCCTTCCAAAGTGGCTCCAGTGAGCCTTCTGCTGCTGCCCTGGGGTCTGCCACCACTCTATCCTGATGGACCATTCAGTGGTCCATGGGAGGCAGGGAAATTGGGCGGAGACCCACACGGGCCCTGCCTGCCCCCCCCATCATTTACACGTGGTTTGGCAGTCAAGGAGCAGCTGCCGACTTCCCTTTGGCGGGGAAGGGAGGGAAATTTACAGCGGCATTGGTAGGGTTAGGGAAGCCTCCTTGCCTGTTTTCCCTTGATTTTTTTGTCACTATCCTGCCCAATGCCTTCAGGAAAGCGGAAGGAAAAATTGTAGACAAGGAAGAAAAAGAAGCATTAATTACTATTTCTGCAACTCTACTATAACAGAGAATACCCAAAGTACAAATGCCACATACGTGGCAACTCTGGGAGACGTTTTCAGCAAACCGCGCTAATTGACTTAAGACGAATGCAAACGTCAGCCACAGTCCTGCTTGTTCCCAAGTGTGTTAGGCATCTGGCTGATTGTTCTCAGTGCTAAATTAGCTGAAGTGCCAAGATTCTATGTTGGTGACTCTGGCCAACTGGAAACTGCAGCTACTGTAATGAAGGTTGTTTCTGGCTCCCTGATAGTTCAGCTGGTAAATGCACTGTGTGGGATGGTACAGAGCCATGCAGACAAGAAATGGCCCTGGGTTGTTCCCTGATCTGTGCTCAGTTAGCTGATCTCAGCCAAGGCGTTGCAGACAATATCCATGAATTGAACTTAGGGAAGACCCGGTTTGCTCTCTGCGACCACTGCTTGAAAGTGCACGTTTGGACATCTGGTGGGAACGGGATTGGATTTGACTTGACTGTGATGCTCTCTTTGAGCCATTTTTACAGCGGGTAGCGGGCCCGTATTTAAATTGAACATATTTAAATCTGGCACCCACAGTACAATTGGGAGCCGGATTTAAATTTAACTGCTGCCAGACAGGTTTCTCAAGATCGGGAAAACCCGGCAGGGAAATGTAGGGGAGAGCTGCCAGCTTCAGAAGGTACGTGCCTTTTAGAACACTCCCTGTGGGCCAGGGGGAGCAGGAGTGCTCCCCCTGGCGCCTCAAGTAAGCTTTCAGCCTCCCTTCTGCCGATCGTGGCCTCTTTCTAGCCCCTGCTGCGATCGGCGCTCACCACCCACCCCCCTCTCCCCGTGGCCTCTCCCTCCCCCCCTCCCACGGTCATGGTTGATCCCTCCACCCCCCCCAGCCCCAATCTGCAGCCTGTGCCCCTCCGGATAACGGCCAGCCCCTACCACCCTCTCCAACCTCCAATCTGCAGCCTGTCCCCCCCCTCCAGATAGATAATGACCAACCCCTCCCCAAGCCGCGATCTGCAGCCTGTCCACTTCCCGATTGACACCGACCGTCCCGAAGGGTCCCCGGCTGCACCTCCTGCCGCTGGTTTTCCCGCTCGGCAGCCGGCTAACCTGTCAGTTTGGCCAGCTGTCGGGCGGGAAAGGGAAAATAAAAATTATAATGAGGTCCTGCCGTTACATTCTGTAGGACTTCCGCGTCGTCGACCTCGCCATAACCATCGGGGCCACAGTGCCTAGGCTCACACTTGAAGAATCTGTCTTAGGTGAGACAGCAGATAGTTACTGGAATTCACGGAACCATCTCCCATTGCGGGTCAGTGCCTTCAGGAGGAGAGGAAAAACTTGGCGCACCTTCTGACTGGTTAGAAGGGACGGAAAGCCGAAAAGGCTTAATATATGTTGAAAAAGATAAACCATGCTTCAGATCTCCTGAATCACACCCAGAGCACACATCAGGAAATTCAGCATCCCCAGCTTGTGTTTTTGTAACCGTGCATTTTAATAATCAGAAAATCATGGGCTGGAGTGCAGAATTTCTCCAATGTGTGGCTGGTGTGCACCAGAAACAATGAAGGGGAAAATCGCGGCCACTAAGTTTTGCCCATGAATGTATAACTGTCACGTACTGTACGTGAACTAGAGTAACCGCTCATTTACCTCATTGCTGTTTGTGGGATCTTGCTGTGTGCAAAACGGTTGACGCGTTAGCCTGCATAGCAGCAGTCAGTGCCCTTCAAAACTGCAGCCACGGCCCTTCAAAATAGTTCACTGTATGTCACAAGATCACAAAACGGATATGGATAAGGAAGACTGGCACCGCAGAAAGAATTCATAGACCCCCCTATCACAGCATCCAACTGTTTCTTAAAAGAGCCCAACATTCTCCAGTCACTCCTCTGATGCCGGGGGTCAGCTTCATGATTCTTCCTTGCACCTCTTTGGCCAGAACTGGAAAACGCACTCCAAGTGTGGTCTGACCTGAGCACTTTGTAGTTTGAGGATGACTTCCTCCCAATGTGCATTCTACTGTTCTGGCTATATCGTTCAGCAACTTTGAGACCTTTCCGAGATGTGCTATGCGAATACAGTCTTTCTTTCCATCTACAGTGGCGAGTGAAGAAATCGGGTGTCTGTGCAGAGTTGATCTAAACACAGACAGCACTTATATCAGAAAATTATAAATCCATTATGTTATTCGGTGAACATCAATGCAAAGGGACCCTTTCTCACATTAAGTCCCACTCTTTATATGAAACGGAATTTGAAACGATACTGCTTGTCGCCTGTACTCTTTAAAGCATCAGCACCTACCCTAGAGTCAAACGGCTGGGAGAATTCCACATGATCTTCATTAGGATGAAGTTTTCCTTTAACCATTGGTATAATCACAAACATTTAAAGATCATGAGATCACCTGCCCATGCTCCTTAACCCCCGGTCAGAATCCATTACTAATGTGGACTCTAGATCTGGTCAGTGAGGAGCAAAAAGCTCAGGCATTTTTTTTTTAAAGTTTTGGTAGCCAGCCTTCCTATAACCACATTCAATGTCATTTTTCTGTAACCTACTTTTACTTCATGTTAAGATGCTGGCCGGCCTTCTACTCAGTCCCATGGTGCAGCAAAACAGACAGGGTTCTTGTTCCTGATTGCAGTCCAGTGACTCCACCGCCACCTCGCCCCCCCCCAGCCCACTAACAGCGCACCACGCACAAGTCCAGAACTGGCAGGAATGCCCTGTATACTCTACAGAACCGGCAAACTGCAAGTAGGGAACAAGAGGGTTAATTCACAGCATCTATAATAAGTTAATGGCACGGCAGGAGGCAAGTCGTGTATGTAAATCCCAGGACAACCTGGAGCGATCTTGTACACCTCCTAGCAGCCAGCTACAGAGTGGAACTGATAAGACACCAGGGAGCAGGTTACCAGCTACCTTATGGAAGAGAGAAGGGGGTGGGGGAGGTAAAAAGAAAGGGGTGGCAGAATGTAACTAAAGTGGAAATAAAATGCTCATCAAGTTTTATCTTGGCAGCTTTATGTGGCAAAATGATTTGGAGTGGTTATCCACCCCTCTCCCCCCAATACCTTGTGGGAAATGCCAAGTGGAGGAAAGGGGGGAAAAAACAGGAGGGGGGGCTCATGCGGACAAGTCTCGTGCATTCCCCCAGTGGCCAGTTTGAATGGCGATGGCAGAGGTCTAGAAGTAGGTCTTTCGACTATGGTTTCTGCCCCATCACTATTCCGTGACCTCCTCCCCCTCCTGGAAGTGCACGTGTGGACATCAAGTGATGGCAAGATCAGGCTCGGCCGTGATGCCGTATGTTGCCGAATATCTTACTATTGAAGCTTGCAGGTGAATAATAGCAACCAGGGCAAGATTTGGAGGACAACAGGCATGCCAGCAAGGAATTAACATCTTCAGGTTAAGAGGGAAGGGGAGAAGAGTGGTACAGAAAATTGACAGAAAAAGATCATGAGATGATGTTAAAAAGAAACATCTCTAGATTGCCAGTCACAGCAACAACTTTTGTATGATACAATGGCTTTTATTCAAGGACTCTCAGATTAAAAGACACAGACGAAGACTGCAGATAACATCATAGATTCACAACCAGAGCTATGGATTCAGATACCATTAGCAGAACATCAGTCTCCACAAACACCTTAAAATGCTAGTCTCAGATTTTCTGACATGTGGTTTTCTGCTCCAGGCCACACATGAAGTACGTAATGCTCTGTACGGTTTTTTTTTTCTCTCTCTATATAGTGTTATTTAAAATTAAAATAGCAGAAAATAGGATGTTAAATGTTACAAATCATTAACCGCAGACTATTGAGATTTTTTCTGTTTTAAATGGAAGTGAAAAGTTCAAAACCGCATTACTCAGTGCAACCCATGGCCGGGCAGACATAGAGCGCCTGCAAACTGAGAGGCATTAGGAAGGGTTCTGATCCATGGCTTTCTTCTGTTTATTTAAGAAACTAGCTTGTTGTCTTCTAATGGAGCTGCTACAGGGAAACTCAACCCAGTTATAATCAAAACTGGGTGCCCTCCTTCCCCACCCCCACCCCAACTTCCCATCCGATTTTCTCCATTCCTCTCCTGAAGGTGCCTACTCTTGCTCTTCTGTATCTTGTCCAAGTGCCCATTCTCTGCGAGTCTAGACAGCGAGTATGAGCAAACCATTGGACAGGGGGTGGCTTCATTGCTGAGCCCGACCGAGGGCTGGGGTGGGGGGGGTGGGGGGGGCGCGGGGGCGGTGGAGTCACTGGACTGCAATCAGGAGCAAGAACCCTGTCTGTTTTGCCCCTCCCCTGGGCATGGAGTACTGAGGTTGCTTTTAATGTCCCCACCTCAACACTGACTGGGGGTGGGGTACCCGCTTTAAAGAAAAAGCAAGCTGGCGCCACCATGGGGCATCCTGGAGCTTCCAGCCGTCCTCATCTCGGAGCTGCTGAACAGAGGTGGGGAGCTTCTCCGCAGCGGAGCGAGGAAAGGGTATAAATAAATAAATAAAGTGGAAAGGATGGACGGAGAGTGGTATTTGGCAGTGCTCCTGGAGCACGCTGCATGCTCATTCCACCTGCTGAGGAACAGAGTAACTTTAAACACAAGAAGCAAACATTGGTGCCACTTATTCCTATCCACAAATTATAAAGCTTCTGTTTGGGAATGAATGAAGAATATGAAGTTACGGCTTTAGGTAACACTGGGTGAACCCAGGTACGGACAGGATCCAGGGTGTCTAAACTACGACCTGTGGTCTGGATCTGGCCTGTGAGCTCAGGCTATCTCGCCCACAGACATGGAGCACCATGTACTAGTCCCGTGAGTGCAGTATCGATACGAAAGGTTTAGTGCGGGGTGGCAGTACTCCGAGTGGATGTCCTGGTACTGAATGTTTAGAGTAGGACTGAGTGCCGGCTTCTCTCCATCCACTCAGCGTAGCTCCGGACTTCTCCCTTCGCCCCACTACTGGTTCCTAACTCTGCAGCCGCTTCAGGTGACCGAATTCAGTGGACAGGAATTCTCATGAGATCAGGAATTCTCACCCACAGTGCACAGTGGCGTTCAATCACTTAAAACAGCGGCAGGCGTAAGGAATCAGCAGCAGTGCTGAGAGCGGAGGAGCCAGAAGCCGCATTAAGGGCGGGAGAGTGCCATTGTGATGGGGAAGGGGACGATAATATTGCCAGCATGAAGGTGGAGGTAGGAGAACACTAGCAGCATGGAATTGGTGGGCAGGAAGAGTGCCTTGAACTGGGAGACAGGGGCAGGGGAAGAGAGGGGGTGGAAGAAAAGTACCAGAGCATCAAAAGAACATTAGAAATCCTGGCCCATCGAAACAGGCTCGTGGTGGTGGCTCATGGTGGTGCTGGCAGTCTATTTTATGCAACTCACAGGCTCTATAAGTGATGAGTGGCCCACAAGAGGATTGGACACCACCAATCTAGGGTCAACAAAACAAAGCTGAAGACCAAAGTAACATCAATGTCTCTTTTTAACACCTCAGATACACTTAAGTTTCCTCTGAAAGTCCTTCTCTTCCTCCTGGATACTACAGGATAACTTAGAGCCGATTCCATGGTCGGGAACTCCCAGCATAAAATGACCCTCACAGGGAGCGCCGGCCAGGAATCGGCAGTCCACAATGCCTCATTTTCCAGCCATTTGTTTGGAAGACAGGGAGCAAAGGTTTGGGCTAAAGGGAAGGTTCTCAGACTGGAAAGAAGTGAAGGATGGCAATTCGCAGGGGGTCCATGTTGCTTACTATATAAACAAATAAATGATCTAGATTTAGGAAATGATTGGGAGGGTATGGCAAGTTGTGACAAAGACAGCAAGAGGATAGCCATAGGCTAGCAGGATGAGCAGATACATGGCAGATGCAGTTCAATGTTGAGAAATGTGAAATAATACACTTTGGAAAAAGGCAGGAACAGGCAATGATAATAGTGAAAGAAGTAGTCCTTAAACAGTAAGATTTGGAATGAAATGGGGTACAATTCTACTGCGGCCATTGCACCTCAAACACCTCACCCACATAACCATGCTTCATTGTGAGTCTAGACAATGAATGGCTGACAGGCTATTCAGCGGTACCACACGAGGTCGTGCATTTACCAACTAAGTCATGAGCGCTTCCACTCGTTGCTTTATGTCACTTTTCTTCGCCCAATTCACCAGGAGAATGAAACCCTTACTTTACCAACGCATGTACAGGACTCATCTGAAGGATGTTGCGGGATCAAATTCATTAACAGAATAGATAACTTTGGCACAACTGTAAATCTGACATTAAACCAACAGGCTGTATTTGTCTGGGCATTACTCTGAGTGACCAAGCTTTCTAATTGAAGCCTTCAGTGCACTTGGCACATGTAATTCATTCTATTTTTGTCATCTGTATGTGCGTGTGGTGTTGTGAGCTGTAATATTACATCACACGTTAGCTCAATTTGCCACATTGCTCTGAGAAACACTGCTCCCCGGGGTGCAGTTCGAAGGGTCTAGCTCTAAATAGCAAGAGAAATGGATGAAATACAATGTGTTCTCCACTTTAAATATTATACGTTTGTTTTTCTTTCTCCACTCATTTCCCCCTTCCCCTCCTGAAGGCGATTACTCCTTGCTAGAGTTCTTACTCTACGGGGAAGGTTGCTCTCTAGTTCACTGCTCAAATAGCCACTCTTCCTGAGTGAGCCTAGACAGTGAGTGCTGGCAGGCTGTTCAGCCATGGGAGGGGGGGGGGGGGGGGGGGGGGCAGGGGATCACTGCTGAGCTCAATCTGACCTCAGCAAATGTCCACACTGGAGAGAGTGACCAGGAAAGGAGATTTTCCCCTTTCAATCCTTGGCGCCGAGGCGTCCCTACCACTGCAACCCGAACCGAACTGAGCGCAGACCAGTCAATGATACTGGGGCACTTCCTGGTCTGCATGGCGCAGCTCCTCACTGAGCCATTGAGGGAAGCCATACATTTGTTTAAAACAAAAACCCATGCCCACTTTGATCTTTGCTAACATGAGAGCTTATCACTGTGGCTCATGGATCAAATAAGTGTGGAAAAGTATAACTCCCGAGTGTGTGCAGACTGATCCCATAAGTCAGGCCTCCAGACACCAGAACCAATTTAGTCTGTAGATGAGTTCAAAGGCTAATGTCCAACAGTGTGCTCATGGTGACTATGGAGCCTTCATGACGGATCAACAATAAAACATATTTAATCTTCATAGGGTAAACACTACTGTGACTGACTGTGGCCCAGAACATCCTTTCGGATTAAGACACTGACTGTGGTAAGATGGACATTTCCATGCGCTTTGTGCTGATGTAGGGTACAGCAAGCCGATTACAGTAGCTAAAGGCAGCTGGTAATGGCGGACTGTATATGGGCAGATCACAAGGTCCCCACTTCGATTCCCAGCATGTGCGGAGTTAGCTGATCTCAATCCGGACGGGAGCAAGGGTGCTACAATTGGTCACGGTGTACCTGGGCTGTGGAGGGGGAATATGAGCCAAGGGTCCCGCTCCTGATTACTATCCAGGGTCGCCATCTGGAAAAATGTGGACATCTGGTGAGGACGTGATCGGTGAAATTACCATTCACTGTCAAAAAGAAAACAGCTGTCGACCACTGTTTCAGGTCCATTTTTCCAAGGATAAAATATGCTAAAACATTCATTGTAACAGTGTATTGATAGATATGTAAAGTGTATTCTTTATTTAAATTGTGCTCTTAGCTTCTGAGAGCGCATGCCCCACTGTCTTTAACATCTCACATGGTACTGCTTTTGATCACTAAATCTGCTCTAAACGCAGGGTTCGAGCGTGCATTGATACCTGCTCTCAGAAAACAGGACCAGTAGAATTCATAAATCTACTGAAATACATAGAGCTCCTATTATTTTCCTGTACTTTCCAGTCATCCAGAGGAACCTGCCTCTAAGACAGCCTTCCCAAAGCTCTAGAACTGTCGAAAGACATTTGAGCAAAGGTATCCTGAACTTTGAGGCAAAGAGCCTCAAAGCGCCAGTAAATTTTTTTCATAAAATTAACCTAGAGAGAGTCACTCCACTACTCAGGGCCACGGTTTCCAAGTGTGCTTCTGTTTAATGATTTGCAAAGTAACTAGTGCAGATATTCAGAAGGAGGAAGGGGGCACTTTGGGTTAGTACACTGTCCTTTCATCTCTGGGAACATGATTTTGAAGCCAGTTACAGACCCAGAGCACAGTACTGCCCGTATTTGGCACCAATTGGCGATACATTAACAGAGCCCGCCAGAACGGCTGATGTGGGAAATGGAAACGTGCAGTGACGTCCGCTGTTTGAGGTTGTGGTTCAGCCATGTTATGTGGGCAAAGTAGAAGGAGCTTTACGCTATATCTTGTCCTGTTGTACAAGACCCTGGATGATAAAAGTGGAAAACACTGGCATACTTCATCATAGTGAGCACATAACAGCTTATAAAAAACAAGGACTCCCATTATCACTTAACCTTCCTGTGAGGGAGATACCTTCGAGCTACAACTATACCACTTATCCTGTCACATGACATAACAACTGTTGCCACCTTCAGAAGCCTACCACAGTTGATAACTACATCTAGACAGTCAGGGAAAACTTTACACCACTCTAACCATTCATAAGTATAATAACTTAATCCCTAAGGGGGTAGAAACTGCTTTGAAATAGTTTACAGAGAAAGTCTTTCCCCAGAGAGAGAGAGAAAAATTATATTTTGCAGCAGAACTCAAATCATTATACGCTCCAGAAGACCTTGAATGGTTATATGTTCCAGAACAAAAACATAAATTTGTCTTGTACTGAAGGGCAAAACAGACAAGAGTGAATCCGCAGCCCGTTTTGCACTCTGCCCGATTTGCTTTCCCGTTGACTTCAGTAGAGTGTAAAACGGGCTGCCCCGTTTTGAACTACTGGCTAAAACCAATTTTAACTCTCTAAATGTCTTATATTATTAAAATTCACATTGGCGTGAGTTGCAAGTTACCACACAATCTTAGGGATCAGGTCATTTTCACAAGTTGTTGAAGTTTAGAATGCCACTCGAGCCCTTCGAACTTTTACCAGCCGTGTTTCCAATCCAACTCTGTGCAGGGTCAAAGCAAACTAGGATTTCTTAAAATGTTCAGCCAGTGATGCTTGAACCGACCCTAGTCTGCAGTAGGAAACTTCAAAGCCCAAATCCTTAACAGTGAAGAGAACAGGAGTGGAAACAGCCGCACAAAGCTCTGTCAAATACATTAGTCAGAGCTAATTGGTTCTTCAACCATTTTATTCTGGATCCACCCAAGGACAAAGCCAAGTCAAACACTGGAATTTAACGAATCAGCACTAGCAGTAGTGATAGTACTCCACCCCTTCCCCTAGTTACTGGGCTAGACAAGTCATGCAAAGAAAGAACTTGCATTTTATACAGCACCTCATCACATCCTCAGGACATCTCAAAGCACTTCATCACCAATTTCAAGTTCAGTCACTGTTATGCACTATTTAGTTAGGCAAATGTAACAGCCAATTATGCACACAGCAAGGTCCCACCAACAGTAAATGAAATGAATGACCAGATCTGGATGATGTTGGTTGCTGGCCTAGACACCAGGTGAACTCGCTGCTCTCCTTCAAATAGTGCCGTAGGATCTTTTACAGCCCCTTGACCAGGCAGATGGGGCATCAGTTCCAACAATGCAGCACTTCCTCAATACTGCACTGAAGTGTCAGTCTAGATTATGTGCTGAAATCGTTAAATTTGAACCCATGACCTTCTGACTCAAGAGGCAAAAGCCACTGAGTTAATCTACCACTTAAAACTCAGAGAAACATGTTATCTCTTTTGATTCTAACAAACATCCCCTAAGATGTAGGCTCACTCAAAGAGGAGAGGTAAGCTGAGGGAGATGTGCCTCTCCAAGTTTTTATGGCATGGATTAATGTCGCCCTCTTGTCCCCACTTCAAATCCCTGATTCTCCTGCGCCCACCCCCTCCATATCTCCACACTCTTTGAGGTTGGGCCTCTTCCTAAAGTAGAATAAAATGTTTTCAACCTCTAACTCTGATGGAGTACTAATCACTACTGCTAGTGCTGATTGGTTAAATTCCAGCCACTAAAAAGCTCTACATGTTCTGTGCCAATATACCGAGAGCAACCAATCCACCTTCTGATTGAAGGTGAGCCTAGCAGGCCAAATCTTTCAATCAAACCCCTAGTACTTGATTCCCTGCTACAGTACATGGGGGCGTTGTTGATTGCTTAAATCAAGCACTTTGCCTGGATTGTGAGGCAGCAGAGGAATAAATAAGATGACTTCTCACGTCATTTATCATCATGCAGACATGTCATTCTTTCTTAAAGCTTATGACTGGTTGGCTTGATTGCGTATTTTTCCAGGAGATAAATTGGTTTATACACAAATTTGGATACAAACCATTAAAGCTTTTGTTATTCCACAGTCCCTCATTTGCATAATTTATTTAGCCATGGTGACTGGGCAACTTTGCCACACTTCACACAATTACCCTGGTCATGATTCCCAAAAGAGCAGATTTAAGTATCTGTCACGAAGCTAGCTTAGATTGCCAGCTCTGTGACTGACTGACAGTTTAAACATTACAAAACTGTTACAACATCGTGAACATGCAGTCTTGCCCACTTGGAACAGCTAAGTGCTCCCTGCTGCAGTTTGACAGCTCAGGAAAGTTTCTGAAATGAAGACTACTTCCTGAAATTCCACATTTACTGGTAAGACCACCTTTGCTAAAGTGTACAACATGGAACTTATTCCACAATGTGGAGAGCAGGAGAATGGGGGAGGGGGCTACAAAGCTTATTAGTATCCACAGTGTTCATCGAGAGGTATTCAATGTCTCTACCCCCATCTACCCACTAGTCGGACTTATTTCATTCACTGACTCATTATCAAGTATTCTCTAATGTATGACCAGTAACTCAGTCTTGTCATCCAGATACATATATATTTTGACCAATAAACTATAGCACAAACAATTAAGCCTCTCCTCTTTCGTGTTGTGCAATATGCTTATTTCATTAACTCAGATTGTTCCACCACTACCACCACCAGTAACAGACCTGTAACTACCAGTACTTCACCCTACTGTTATATTAAATGCTCTCTCCAGACATAACCCAAATCTGGACAGATAAAATCTACAGCTGTTCGACTGGGAGTTTTTCATACTTCAATGGGCATAGTATAAAACTTCCACTCACCTGCCATTATGCTTTACTACAGCCATAGTGACACCATGGAACTGCATGTAATAAATTCATGTTATCTTGCACAAGTAGGATATGGAATTTATTCCAAGTGCACAACATCACAGCATTTATGGGACTACAGTATTTCATTGTAAAAACAAAAAGGTCTTGCTGCAAAACCTGCAGAAGGACACAGATTGTCAGCCGTGGCTCAGTTGGTAGCACGCTTGCCTCTGACTCAGAAGGTTGTGGGTTCAAATCCCATTCCAGAGACTTGAGCATAAAATCTAGGCTGACTCTCCAGTGCTAGTACTGAGGGAGTGCTGCACTGTCGGAGGTGCCGTCTTTCGGATGAGACATTAAACCGAGGCCCCATCTGCACTCTCAAGTGGACATAAAAGATCCCATGTACTCTCTGGTGTCCTGGCCAATGTTTACCCCTCAACTAACATCACTAAAAAAATCAGGTCTTTATCACATTGCGGGACCTTGCTGCGCGCATTTCCTACAACAGTGACTACACTTCAAAAGTATTTCATTGGCTGTAAAGCGCTTTGGGACGTCCTGAGGTTGTGAAAGGTGCTATATAAATGCAAGACATTCTTTTATTGACAAAAATGCTCCAGGAGAAGAAAAACATGTGTCAGTAGGAATCTCCATGATCCAAAAATGGATGAAACAAGGAGGAACAAATACTGTATAATAGACATAGTTGAAACCAGCCTGAACAGGAGCCCCAGACAACCGAACACACATCATCTGTGGCTCCTGTCCTAACGTGGTCAAATCATCTTTATAAAATGATTTTTCTCCCCCCCTACAGTTCTCAAATACATAATAAAAAAGGGCCTAGCAAAAGAATAAATCCCAAGCACTCTCGAAACAGTCCACCCACAGTTTTAGTTTATGAAAGTAAAACAAAACATACACAATAGTAACAGATCCTTGACAGTGGCTTCCTAAGCCCTGCCAGACATGTCTGGACAGTCTGGACCTGAATGATATCACAGATGTTTTGATGAAACAGAAGCTGAGGCAGAGCCGCAGACTCAAATAATGCACCTTTAATGCTCAGCAAACAGCTTCATCAGCACTGGATTCATGATGAGCTCTTTTGTTGGAAAAAACACACAAAAAACTGTAACTTTCTGGCTGATCAGCTTACCTAGATTGCATATATTAAAAAAGATATTTTTGCATACAGTCTTTACTTTAACCATGTTAAGAATTTATTTTTAGTTAGGGTAGGATAGATTAAATTGCAGTATTTGGAAAGGCTCCAGTGACATCCTTTCGACTGTACAAGAAGAGTGGATACAACACGAACTTTGGGGCGGATTTTAACTTGGAGCGGGTTTCTGGGTTGTTCATTTCCAACCCGGCAGAGGCCACGGCGATTTGAACCTCCGGGCCTCATTTAAAATCGATCCACTTCCCACCTAGAACGGGCATAAAGGAAGGAAGTGCGGATCAAGCGGCTCTTGGCCGGCCACCGGCTTTCAGTTGTGCGGAAGGGGTTCCGAGAGGGTCTCATGAGAGGGGAGGTGGTGGGGGGCAATCTTCCCTAGGAGGCACTCCTGCTGGGCCCACAGGAAAGTTTTAGATTTACCTGAAGGGCCTCTTTTGTCTGCGGTTTCCCCGCCCAGGCCCCAGTTAAACAGCATCGGGCCCCTACTGACATAATAGAACCCACGATTCACACAAGTTTATGAGGCCCCCTGGCTGCTTTAGGCAGGCTCCTCGTGCGCCTGCAAAACTCTGCAGGTTAATATCAGAAACGGTCAGGATCTGAGCGGGTAAGTAACCTGCTCATTTTTAACTGCCCACCCCGTCCAGTTTCCACCTGGTGGGTAGGATTAAAATTGACCCCCTTGTTTCTCATCGGAGGGTGCGGGGGCGGGGGAGGTTTCCTTGGTGCGCCACGTGTAATGACATAGTCAATAGCTTCTTTTCTTAAACAGGTTTACAATTTTGTTACACAGCAAAAATGTGTCCCCATAGGAGAGAAATTATATTTTACAGAAGAACTTGAATTATAAGTTCCAGAAGAACTTGAACTGTTATATATTCCAGAACAAAGGGGAATGGGGTACAACTTCAATGGAAAAAAAAAATCAGGCGGTGTAAAACGAGCTGCCGATTCACCAGCGTCTGCTTTGCACTGCCAGCCAAGACCAATTTACACCCACATGCCACTTTGAAAAATAAACTCGAAGTCAAGTTAGTGAAAATTAATCTGTTAAAAATTCAATGCAAACACATTATTTTCAGTATATTCTCCAGAAAGAAACCAGGCAGAGGAAGTTTCAGGAGGTTCTTTAAAAGTACAAATGTAATCCTGTGCACAGAGTAAGTTAAAGCGAGACACCCAGGTTCAGCTTCTATTATTACGATGACAAGTTGGCTGATGGAGGCTTAATCATGAAAGGAGAGGAAGCAGTAGGGTCATATCCAAATAACAAACAAACAGTGCGCTCAATTTGAAATGATTGTATTATTTTGCCGCCCCCCCCCACCCCCAATAAATTTTGTTGTACTCATCTAGGTGAAGGGTGGCATTGCTGGGAAATGGGACAGTTGGTCATTTTGGTCACCCAGTGCCAGCAGCAAGCACTCCCACATCAGATACAGCTCTCTCCCATTCTGCCCCAACAAGGTACTGTAACCTAAAACTCAAACAAATACCCCCTTAAGGGTGCGCTCTAATAAAAACAGAAAATGCTGGAAATACTCAGCCAACTCCCCTTCCTGGCCCTCATGCTAGCACACATTGTAAATGGTCCCATTTCCGCAGTACTATCACCATCATCCTTCCCTCAAAAAAAAAACCCTCATCCTGGTGGGTTGATTTTCAGAGATGAGACAAGACTGACTGCCAGCAACATCAAGGCAGCATTCGACCATGTGTAGCACCAAGGGGTCCTAGTAAAACTGAAGTCAATGGGGATCAGGGGAAACTCTCCAGTGGTTGGAGTTATACCTCGCACAAAAGGAAGATGGTTGTGGTTTTTGGAGGCCAATCATCTCAGCCCCAGGACGTCACTGCAGGAGTTCCTCAGGGCAGTGTCCTAGACCCAACTATCTCCAGCTGCTTCATCAATGACCTTCCCTCCATCTTAAGATCAGAAATGGGGCTGTTTGCTGATGATTGCACAGCGTTCAGTTCCATTCACAATTCCTCAGATATTGAAGCAGTCTATGCCCACATGCAGCAAGACCTGGACAACATCCAGGCTTGGGCTGATAGGTGGCAAGTAACATTTACGCCACACAATTGCCAGGCAATTACCATCTCCAACAAGAGTCTAACTACCTCACCTTGGCATTAAATGGCATTACCATCACCAAATCCCCCACAACATCCTGGGGGTCGCCACTGACCAGAAATTCAACTGGACAAGCCACATAAATAGTGTGGCTACAAGAGCAGGTCAAAGGCTGGGTATTCTGCGGCGAGAGGCTCGCCTGCTGATTTCCCAAAGCCTTTCCACTACCTGCAAGGCACAGGTCAGGAGTGTGATGGAAAACTCTCCAAGTGTCTGTATGGGTACAGCTGCAACAACACTCAAGAAGCTCAACACCATCCAGGACAAAGCAATCCACTTGATCGGCAGCCCATCCACCACCACGTTGAACATCCACAAAATTAAAATAAGTTTTTTAGGGCCATAAAGTTTGTTTAACAGTCAATACACTGTTAAAACCCCAGTTACACCTAATCCAACAAGGTGTAACAGTTAATGGGGTAGTTAACAGCGATATTACCGCGGAAGAGCCGAAGTTTGCGTCAGTTTCATTGATTTGCTTGATTACGCTGTGGGGGGGAGGGGGCGGCCACCACAGCGCAGCCAGTGTCGGAGCAGTGAATGACAGATCGCAACTTCAGCATTTCCACATTGGGATGCGGCGCGGCGCGCGCTACATCCTGAAGTTGCGGTCAGTTTCAAAGGGGTAATAACAGCGAACGCCGTCCGCCCGCTGTTATCACCAACCGCAAATTCCGGGCCAATATTATTGAAGTGGTGCAGTCAGTGAATGCTGCCACTTAGAATGGGCCTTGGCTATGTTCAGTGTGGCACTATGCTGCCAGGAGGCCAAAGTCAGCTTGAAGCGACTGGGAAGTGACATTCCTTTATAAGGGCAACTAAACCAAAGATACAACTCCAGGGGAACTGAAAGGTCAACCTCCCTTATGCGTTTTATTAATGCGAGCTTTTCTCATCTCTCTCTAGACTATTGATACAGTTATGGACTTTACACCTCTGAAATGTCTTCCCTTGTTCCTTCTCAGCTCTAAATACGCTCCCACTGTGCCGAAATCAAGACTCATTGTACAGTCTCCAGCTCAAATTCCAGCCAATCCCAGGACCTCGAAGCAATGGAACCAGTTGCCCCCTCCTCCCCAATCCTTTAGTTTGTTTTTTCTTCCTCCTATAATGTACAGGCTTTTAAAAAAAAAAATCAAACTTAAATGCTATCCAGCCATTACTTCTGGATTTCCTGCAGCTGCCCTGCGACACTTTTTAACCATGTCCTGCACGGTGTGCCTCGGCCCTTCAGGCTTCTGAAGAAAATAAAAACTGTCCGCATGAAGAAGAGTTAACACCACCAGAAGCTGCGGAGGAAGAGTCCACCCAACTCAGAATTACACTCCGCTCCACCTCCCTCGGGCAGTAACTACAGGGCAGTGGCTGTGCCACGCCAGACGTGCATGTTGAACTACAAGCAGTCAGCCAAAACAATGCAGTGTGTGAGCACGTGACAATTCTAAATATGATTGTGGAAATTTTAAAAAAAACAAACACTTTATTAGCATTCGTTGAGAGACTCTCCACAAAGAAAGCATTCATTTTCAAGGACGTTTTAGCGGCTAACAGGCCACTTAAGATTTGAAGCAAATCATTACGTAAAAACTGGTGTACCACATAAAGTGCCTGAAAATGAACTTCCTGTCCTCAGTTACACCCTGCAGTCTCAACAAAAATGCAGCAGCCTCGTTTACAAAATCTTCCACCACCATTCTTCTGCTTCTCCCTCCACACATCAGATGGAGTGACTGGCAATTTTTTTTCAATCCAAGGGGGACAGTTCCTGAATCAAGCGAGTTTTGGAAGATCTGGACTAAAACATCTGCAATTTCCTCACCAACTACCACACATCAAACTCCACAGCACGAAGGTAATCTTTCATCCAAGACAGTTAAGTAAAAATAAACTTAGGTTTTGCTACATTTGCCTTAAACCATACGCATCTAGAATTTCCAAAGGGGTCCTCTTGATCGTCTGCTGTAATTCCGATGACAATCCCACGGTTACTTATGCCGTTTTTCCAGGGGTTCCGAAGTTACGGCGGGATATCAGGCAACTCCCGTGGAAATTCTACCCCGGTTTCTGCTGGGTGGCTCAGCAGCACAACAACAACAACAACAACTTGCATTTATATAGCGCCTTTAATGCAGTAAAACATCCCAAGAAACTTCACTGGGGCGTTGCCAAACAAAATTTGACACTGAGCCACATAAAGATACATTAGGACAGCTGAACAAAAGCTTGGTCAAAGGGGTAGGTTTTAAGGAGCGTCTTAAAGGAGGAGAGGCGGAGAGGTTTAGGGAGGGAATTCCAGATTTTGAGGCCGAAGCAGCTGAAGGCACGGCCAATAGTGGAGCCATGAAAACCGGGGATACGCAAGAGGCCAAGATTGGAGGAGCGCAACAATCTCGGAGGGTTGTAAGGCTGGAGGAGGTTACAGAGATAGGGAGGAGCGAGGCCATGGATGGATTTGAAAACAAGGATGAAACATTTTACAAGCAGTGAAGTGGTTGCTGTTCAGCAGAAAGAAGTGGCTTCCATTCCTAGGGCCACTGGTCATTCAAATCTACCTCCCTCAGTGGGCACAGTTTGTCAAAGCCCAGCCTGGTGTCCAACAGGAAGTGCTACACTGAGCTGAAGCATTCCATCTCAAATGAAGGAGTCAAACACCACTCATCTTCCACTTTAGTCATGCTTCCTGACTACCAATCACAGAGCAAATCTCTCGATGACACAAAAATCAACAAAGCACAATCCAAAGTTTGTGTGAAGAGAGTTTCACTCCTCACTGAAATATAGAAGAACTTCCATTATCTGTGTTTGACTATGCACCTCTCAATTATCTGCCAGGATCTTCACAGGACAATTCCTTGGGTAAGAAGCTAAATTATGCGTCTTCTGTTATTAGTAGAGTATTTTTTCTTCATTTCTGTGTCATATGTATAAGACCAAAAATTTGGGATGCTCCATTTTCTGCCAATTCCCGTTACCTACAAGAGTGGATGCTGGAGGCTTCGCTGTAAATGCTCAAGCAAGGCCTTGTTATCTGGAATTTACTAAGGGAGGAGGGGGTGGGAAGCAACATGGTCACTGGTGCACTCCAGCCACATTCCACAGCATTCCAGGCAACAGGAACTGTTGACTGTATTAACAAAAACAACCTTCTGTTTTTGCTGCCTGAAATAGTTCACCGTCCCACCCGCCCCCCCACCCACCAACCATCCTCCCAGCTCCTCCCCGCCCCACTGGTGACAGCATAAAGCCCTCAGAACACTGCAGATTAAAGCTTTCCTACTGCAATTAGTCGTATGTTAAATAAGGGCACTGTGGGGGGAGCCCGAATGTACAAAACTTGTCTTTTGTTGTGCGGATCTTCTCTACAGTGCATGCCCTATATCCCTCTTAAAAAACAAAATACTCACAGGGCAAGGAATTCCTGTGTGAGCAGAAAAAAAGAGATTTAAATTGTATTCCGCACAGGGACAAACGCCCAGCATCAGTACAGGTCAGTCTCCTCTCAGCAAGTGTGAATACACCACCCTGCAGTAAAAGGCCCAAGAGAGTAGTGTTCTTTTAGTATGAATTAACTGAATAATTACTACTAATGAAACAGGCACTTATCTATTTATTGTTCGGCACTTGAAAGGCAATGTTTCTGTACTTCTTCAGACAGTGTTCAGCTCTTTAAGGATGTAAGTACAGTAAATATTTAACATTACACAGAAACACTTTGGTAACAGACCAATCAGGAGCCGAGACTCCTGCCTTTGCAATCGTCATAGCTTTTAAAAGCTTCGTTTACAATAAATTGAGGGGAAACCACAGATCACGCGTTACTGTAAGGCAGCAATCGTGGTTCTAGGCTACGTTAAGGAAGGCTAGGGTACCTGCACTGTGAATTTAAGAGTGGGAGGAAACCCTTGCTGCTGATCGACAGAAGCTGAGAGCGTGAAATCTTAAACTAGCCCGTCCCAAATTAACTCGATCATTTTAATTCTCATCCCGGGGGACGGAATACAACTGGTTTTGGTGTCCCTGAGCTAGGGAGTGAGGGGCAAATCTGGATTATTCTCGATGGCTGCCCAGCAACACACAATAATAGGTGTGAAAAATCAGGGAGGTCAGGGTCAGGCTCGGCAATGTTGTCTCCTCCTCCCCCGCCCCCCCCCCCCCCCCCCCCCAACAGATGCCAGCCTGGCAACACTGTCCAAAGTTGCACATAAAGAATGGCCATTCGGGTGAGATCCTGGAGACCTCAGCCGGAGCCCCCTCCTACAGCCCCAATTTTAACCCCCCACCCCCTGATGAGGACGGGGTGGGCGGGAGGGTTAAAATAAGGGCACCATACTGACGTTCCTGTCCACACCCTGCTCCTTCCTTCCACCATTTTAATCCTGGGTTTTGGGAGGCATTGGAAGTACTCGCCGCAGATACGGTGTCTGCCCTTGTGGGTCCATATGGTGCTGATAGAACTGATGGGGTGTATACAGTCGCCAGGAATTCCCTTGGTGGCTCCCCCAATTGACTGCCCTACTTTTGCCAAAAGATTAGCAGTACACACGTCAACGATTCCAGAGGAAATTCCCAGTGAGGGCACCATGGGCAGCAAGGACTGGATATCTCACAGCCCCATTTACTATCAGAATTCCATGGTTCCCTCCTGATATTTTAGTGTTTAAGTGAGTTACGCTGCTTGATAGAGATCAGAAAATCTCAGGTTTCATCCTTCGTCTGATCCCAGCTAGGGATCAGCACAGGAGAAACTACAACCGGCCTCACACCTCTCATGGCTATACTGTGGCATGTGTGGACATCGTGTGAGGATAGTACCAGACTCAACTGGGGTTACCATCCACGATCGAATAGCCTGCAGACTCTGACTATCCAGGCTCACATATCAAAAGCGCCCACGGAATGCCCCCTGGAAAGAGGCAGTACCTTCAGAAGAGGGAGGGAGAAAATTGGAAGAGGGAACTTTTAAAATAAAATGAACACTGATCAAAACCAAATCAGTCGAGCAACACGCCAGTCACAACAGGACTGTGTAACTGATCTGACAAACGTGTGACAAGGAGCAGTCGTTGCCCTGTGCTCCTGCACGTGGGGGCTCCCTGTTCAATGTTTCCTTCTTTACACAGGTCACCTCCTGTGTTTCTAAGGAACAGTACAACGAAGTGCACTCAGTGCTGTTATTAGGTTTGTGCAGTGAACTAGTGCGAATATACTGCAGGAAATGTCACACTCAGGCCAATACAATTCAGTGCTGTGCCAAAATGCTTCTTGTGCAGTGCTTTCAGATTCATCACATCAAACTGCTCCCGCCACCAGTGAAAGAACAGTAACCACTGGCAGATCTTCCACCAAACTAAAACTATGCTGCTGGGAGGTTTTGGTTCGAGTCGACGTAGCATTGAAATTTCACCATTACACTTTACCAAAAGTCCTGCTGACAACACTAGCCATGATCTAACTGAATGCTGGATTTCCCACATTACAACACTGACTCCACTTCAAAAGTACTTCACTGGCTGTAAAGCGCTTTGAGGTGTGCTGTGGTCGTGAAAGGCGCCATATGAATGCAAGTCTTATTTTACCAAGCTCTGGGGCCAAATGGCCTACTCCTATTGCTATGTTCCTAGATCAACGGAAACCCCGATTACATATCTATCCAAGGTTTCCGCTAATCTCCTGTCGAAGTTACAGCAGCTGATCAGGAGAGCCTCTGAGAAAATTCCCAATGCATGCGCTTTAATCAGCTACTGGTGACGCGGCGGGGGGGGGGGGAAGATTTTCAAGTCAGGGCCCAAAACGGGCGCGATATTGGAAGTGTGCCTGTGGGGCCCGCCCAAGGCCACAGGAGGCCCGAACCATTTTCAGGTTCAGCCCTTATCTAAATTTGGCAGGTGCCAAACGGCAGACCATTGTAGCTTGCGCCGGAAATGGGCTGGCTTCTGCACAGAGCCATCTGGCAGGTATGGCCTGTTGTGGGGGTGGGAAATGGGCAGCTGGCAGTTCAAAATCCCCCTTTGATCTCAGTGCAAGAGTTGAAAAGTAAAGAGAAGAATGACTAAAATTCAGTGCCTCTATTCAATCTCACTTCCAGCATACTCACTGGAACTTTAGAAACAGCACCAGTTCCTTATGGCCTGGTTAAATGTGTCGCCCAGTGTGGTACTACACGGACCGAAGGCTCCCAGGATCAATCCTCAGTCTGTGCTGAATCAGCTGGTCTCAGCTGGGGTACAGGTTGTGGGAGGGGCAAGGGAGGAGAAAATTCAGCCAGAGTTCTTGTTCTCGATTGCTAACCAGTGACGTGCAAAAGGAACCGTAACCCTCGTAAGAGGCAGTGCCTTCAGAAGAGGAAGGGAGAAAAGTGGGAGCGGGAGCTTTTAAACTAAATGAACGCTGGGCTGCCTGATCAAAACCAGACAGTAGACCAACAGATCAATCACAACATGTAACCGAGCCGGTGACAACGAGCTGCTGGGGCCCTGTGCTCCCGAATGTGGGAACATAGGACCGTTCAGCCCCTCGAGCTTGTTCCTGTTCCTACTGGAAACGTGCATGCGTGGAGGTCGAGTAAGGACAGGGATTGAGCTTGGCTGCAATGCCATGGTCCAATAGTCTGCTGACACCCACTGCCTAAGCACAAACGTGAACACTAAGATGAAGCACTGGAGAGTGGATGGCCACTCACAGAACTGTAGCCAAGGAGGAGGCAGAGGCTTCATGAGGAGAGGAGAAGCTTTTTGTTCACTGTATCAGGTGCCATTACTCTTTTAAGCAGCTCTTCCTTACAGACTTAGCTTTTCTGCCCTAACTGAGAGATAACTGAGACAAATACAGTAATAGTGTGTTCTAGTCAATGATCCCGCTCTCCACATCACAACGCTGGGATCAGGCTATTCACATGACATTAACAGATAAATGACTGAAGGCTCTCATTCCGGAAACAAGCATGACTCTATAGTTACACAGTATTTACGAAGGCTCGGTATGGACATCCCGATGGATTTCATCCTGGAGTAGAGGAACTGGAGCCGATTAAACTGCACAGCTATGCTTCCTACTTCAATTAGCTGGAGGCTTCCTATTCCGGTATAAAATACACTGGAACGTGAATTGGAAACATGGAATTCTGCACTTGCTTTGCTTTTATTTCAGACACAGATGATCGTGAAATCAGGCGCACAATTCACTGCCGTGATGATTGCTGATTCCAAGGACACCCTTCCAGCTGTTGAAAACAGCAGCTCTTCTCAGAAGCTGGGCGGAATACTGAAAAAGGGACACAATATTTTGTTTAAAACCATTTCTTTCCCCCCACGTGCTCTCTTGAATGTGCCAACTCACACTGGGGTAAACAGGCCCTCAGAGGCCTCCAGAGCTTTGCTCAAGTGTCAACTTTTCATGTATGGACCTAGACAGTGAGCATCAGTGGGCGATTAAGGCGGGGGGGGGGAGGTTTACATTGAGATAAAAGGGGCAAGCAGATTCACTCGCTTTCTATTTTAACCTGTTAACATTGAAAGATTCCACCCAATTTTGCTGGAGTTTATACCCCTTCTCCTGCCCCCTCCAAAGCAAAGGAGTGGGATTCAAATCAGACTGTCTGGTCAATCTTGTCCTCATTTGACGTTCACACAGAGATGTACCAGCACAGGTCATTGGATGGTGACCAGGAGTGGAAACTTTGGTTGATTTCCCCTCCAGTGATACTAAGGCATACTGTTAGCAGTCTGAGATTAGCTAACTCAACATAGACCCAGAGATCAAACATGATCTGCATGGCTCAACGCATTTAGTCACTGCACGCACCCCCTAACTGCCAGTGTAAACAAAATAAAAATAACATTATATTCCATTTGAATTCACTTAAGATCCTGTCTTTTTCAATATGTTGTTAATGGCAGGCAGCAACCCCAGGTGTATGTCCTGTACTGACGTATACTATTTACATAATGAGATTCAGAGCCACAATCTGCATTCAAATCGGAGCAAGTGGATTGAGTGAAGTTCTCCTGGTAACATCACTCAACACCTTCTCAGGCTTTATAGAAGTACAGACTTCAGAGAAAAAGCAGCGAGAACAAGCAGCAGGGGAGGGGAACAATCGGCACATGGGGGTAAACAGAGCTACACTTAGGATATGGGGAGCTTAACACAAGATGTGAAGGGTTATTAGGTGCAAATCCACCACCGGTTCATAATGTCAACCAAAATCAGTACCAGCATGAAGCCTATCGCTGGAGTGGACCGGAGTTACAGCTGCACTAAAACGTATTCAATTTATTTAAGATCTGATTTCAGAACAATATGAAAGTAGACTTGCTCACCCATTTTTAAAACACTGTTTATATTAAGATAAAGATAAATTCACTCCCTTCCTATTTTAACCTATTCACATTGAAAGATTCCCTTTTGCTGCTTAGGTTTACTGACAACCATCCTTTACACTTATCTCCATCCACAACCTAGTGCACACATCAAAACCGATCAAATTACCAGACTGAGAGTCATTTTTCTTCCCCATTCCCTGAGAAAATGAGTGGGATTTGAATCAAACTGTCTGACCAAAGATCTACACCTAAAACATTAACCTGCCTTTTCTTTTTACAGATGATGATGGACCGGCTGTGTATTTCGAGCTTTAGCGGTTTTGATTTCAGATTTCCAGCATTTGTGTGTTTTTTTCTTTGTATATCTTGCTCTGTAATTAATTTGGAATCCCCACTCCGCTGGAAAAACTCTTCTCTCAAGTCGCTTATGATTGCACTAACTCCAAACTGCCTAGCCTTTGGCCCTCCATTCACCATGATTTGCGAAATCACTCCCTCACCTCCAACTCTGTCGCCCATGTCCCGAGCAAACCTTCACCGTCTCACATCCCGGTCATTACCTCCAGTATGGCCCACATTTTTACCCCCTCAAGGGGTTCAAACTTGATTGTCTCTGCCATACAACTGGCTTTGTCATCCATCACCAGATCTAACTTGACCACTGAAGCTCTACCATGCCACTGCTAAAATGGCCCACTACTCTATAGTCATCCTGGCGGGCAAAGATAACCCTAGGCTCCGTTTCTCTACTATCGACTGTCTCCTTAAACCCCTCTACCCTACCCCCTCCACTCACCTCTAGCAAAAATTGCAAGGAGCTCATGGATTACTTTGACACTATAATGGAGACCATCCGTTCAGCTTCCTTTGCTGCTTCATCTCCTTCCCTTTGCTCACTAAGCCAAACCTTCCGTCAATCCCAACCATACTCTAGCCCTGAACACCTGTCTTTTTCTAGTTTCTCCCCCATGGTCTCTCCAATCTCATCTCATCCACAAGTCCCACTTCCTGTTTCCTCGACTCCTTCCCACTAAACTCCTGATCACCCAACTTCCCTTCCTGGCTTCCATTTTAATTGTACATCATAAACGGATCCCTCTCCTCAGACACTGTCCTCCTTCCTTTCAAAACTACCACAATTACCCCCTCCTAAAAAAAACACCCCTGATCCCTCGAAATTTGCCAAGCACCATCCCATCTCCAATCTTTCTTTCCTATCCAAGGATCTTGAATGTGCTGTCGCCTGTTAGGTCTGTGGCCACCACTCCTGCAAATTCATGTTTGAATCGCTCCAATCAGGTTTCCACACCTCCCACGGCACCAAAATGGCCCTAACTAAAGTCATGAACTATATTCTCTGTGACTGTGATGCATTATCCCTCCTCATCCTGCTTGATCTCTCTGCAGTCTTCAACACACACCTCCTCTCCATCACAAAGGCTGCCTACTTCCACCTCCATAACATCACTCTTCTCTGCCCTTACTCAGCCCATCTGTTGTAGAAACCTTCACTCATGCCGTTATCAATCTGCCTCCGAGTCAGGTTGTGAGTTCAAGTCCCACTCCAGGACATAAATCTAGGCTGATAATTCAGTGCAGTACTGAGGGACTGCTGCATCGTCAGAGGTGCCATTCTTTGGATAAGATGTTAATCTAAAGGTCCTGACTGCATGTTCAAATGATGTAAAAGATCCCCTAGCAGTATTTGATGAAAAGCAGGGGAGATCTTCTGGTGTCCTGGCCAACATTTATCCTTCAACCAACACCACCAAAGCAGATTACCTGGACAATTATCTCATTGCTGTTTGTAGGACCTCGCTGTGTGCAAATTGGCTGCCACATCTGCCTACAAAACACTGACTACACTTCAAAAAGCAATTTATTGGTTGTGAACCACTTTGCTAAAGATGTGAAAGGCACTATATAAATGCAAATTCTTTCTTTGTCACCTCCAGACTCAACTATTCCAATGCTCTCTGGCCGGCCTCCCAGCTCATCCAAACTCTGCTGTCCTTATCCTATCCCACACCAAGTCTCACTTCACCCATCACCCATCAGCCGGCCTACATCGGCTGCCAGTGCCCTAACACCTCAAATTTAAAATTCTCATTCTCGTCTTTAAATCCCATTATGGCCTTTCACCTCCCAATCTCTGTGATGTCCTCCAGCCCTACAACCACCGCCCCGCCCACTCCGAACTCTCATTCCTCTCAATCCAAATTCTTGTGCGTCCCCCCTTCCTTTGCCCTACCACAAGTGGCTGTGCGTTTCAGCTGCCTAGATTCCACTTTCTAGAAATCCCTCCATAAACCCCATCACTTCTCCAACTCCTCTTTTAAAACCCTCCTTAAAACCCAACTCTTTGACCAAGCTTTTGACCATCCCTCCAAATCTTTCTCTCCTTGACTCAGTGTCTGTCTTCCTTACACCTTATATATATGGCTGTTGAAACAGACTAACCCAAGCTGAATAAATAAGTAAATATTAACAATGTTCTCTGAGCAGGGAATCAGCTAACGCTGAACTCTAGCTGTGCTGAGGAGACTTGAGCTGTCCATCTGAGCGCTCTGTCTCTCTCTGGGATGGGGATCTTTCAGCTGCTTCCTTCCCCTCTCCATCCATCAGCCAAGTCCCACCCATCTCTTTAAATACAAGCCGCAGAGCAACTCCCCCTTTACTGGGGCAGGAAACGAGAGTAGTTTGGAGCGATCAAAACATCTCGACTCGACTGCAGCACTGGAGAAACAGCAAGGAGCCGCGTTAGCTGCCTGGTGGGGGAAAAAAGTTTTGCACTTTGTGGTATCACAAGTAGCTGCATTCGGGCTTCCGACCTTCCTGTCTGAAAGATGCGTGCTTTCTCACCAAAAAGGAACAAGCCCAACTGATGGCAATGTTGCAGGAGACGCGATATTAATAAAAAAAACAGAAAGCGAAACACGAGCTCGTTGCTTCGTTACGATGAAAACAAGAGTGCACTCAGCTGAGCTGGAGTTGCACAATCCCTAAAAACAAAAAAAAAAGTGAAACAAAACGCAACGTCAAGTGGCCCGAAATCAAATGTCACATTACAGGATTATTCTGACTGCAGCCCATTGTAAGTGTTGCAAAAGAGTTTGGTGACTTTCAGCTTTTGTAATTGTGCAGGACATCAAATCAACTTTGTCGGACAACTCCTGCGTTTTGATCAACCCTCCAGCTTTAAATAAAAAAAGACAAGTTTCTCATCATAAACCTACAGGTAGGAAGAGGTCCCCCCCCCCCTCCCTCCCCTCCCCAAAACCACCACCCAGCCCATCAATGGCCAATGGCAGCGGCCGCCTCGGTGGACCTTTAAACGCGGACAAAACAAGGCAGACTTTGGGAAAGTTTTCCCCCTTACCGCGATCAGAGTGTTGGTCCTCTGATCCGCAGCCGCCGGCGCGGCGGGCAGAGCCGAGGGGGGCTCGGGCTCGCAGTTCCTGCTCCTGAACGCGGCGTCCGGCTTGTGTTGCTGCTGCTGCTGGGGCTGGTGCTGCTGGGGCTGGTGCTTGGCCGTCTTCTTCGCCTTGAGGTCCAGGCACCGCTGGTGGAGCGTCAAGGTCTCCTGGCGCTCCAGTTCAATCTGTTGAGCCTGGGCTTGCTGGCGCCTCACCTCGCAGTTGTTGTGGTGCCGCCTGAAGCCCTCGATCCGCTGCCGGAGCCTCTGCACCACCGTGCTGTGCTTCGGAATGCCGCTGCTGCCGTTGTTGGCGGCGGGGTGACCGGCGATCGCGGGGCTGTTGCCGTTTGCAGCCGTGGGGGCCACGAAATCCCCCATCCTCTTTTCCCCCCACCCCGTCAACCTTTGCCAAGACAATTATGCAGGACAACTTTTCTTGTCGCTGTATGTGTAGGTGTGTGTGTGTGTGTGTGTGTGTGTATAAAATCTATCCAATAGCCAGCAAAATATTAAAAAACACTCTCACACACACACACACACACACACACACAAGAAAATCCACACAGGAACACACAAACGGCGATCTTTTTGCTGCTTTGCCTTCAGAAATAAATAAAGCAACAACCAAAAAATAAACAAACAAAAAAAAAAGAATTAAAAAAAAGGTTGTGCTAACTAACTCATTGCACCCCAGCGTCTCTCCGAGTTCAGCACAGTATCAATCGCTGCATTAAGCGATCGTTGAATTTCTTGTGTATATCCCACTGTTTTTTCATCAACTCCACGAAAAAGATCCGGATATTAGCGATCATCATACAACAACGAATCGTGCAAGCTTTCCTCTTTTCTTTTACAAAAAAAAGTTTTTTTTTTAGCTGTTTACATTTGCCCAGTGTTTGAAGAAGCGGATTTGCGTTTGCTGGCGTCCCGCGGCAATCATGGTTTAAAATGCTGGCTGGTTTACAGGGGTGCAGAGAACATCCTCAATGGGATCGCGAAACTGTGGAAGAAACGGCGAGCAGCTGCTTGCTTGCTGCCACTGCCACCGCCGCCACCACCATCACCTCCACCATGCCAGCGGACTGATCTGGGACAATCACACAGTAAACATCAGCCAGAGGCCGTGAGCAGACCCAGCAGCAGCAAGCAACACACGCCACAGAGCTCGGCTCAGCCTCGGATCAGGACTAAAGCAACAATCAAAGAAGATTTGGGGGAGGCGGGGGCAGAATTTAAACCAAAACCCCGGGACAGAGTCAAAGATATAGAATCAGGACTAATGCACCCAACCAAGGGGCAAACGGAACCCTCCCACCCCACCCCACACCAACAACACAGTACAGACATCAGAATCACGACTAATGCACATAATGCAGGGTCAGAGAGAAACCCTGGGGCAGAGTCAAAGATTTAGAGTCAGGACTGATGTACCCAGCCAGGGCAGACATGAAATCCAGGGACAGAATCAAGATGCAGCACTGGGACCAGTGCGACGCTAGAGGGACAGATCGAAACTCTGGGGCAGAGTTCAGATATCGAATCAGGACTAAAGCAACAATTACAGGGTCAGAGAGAAACTCAGGGACAGAATTCAGATGATACAGAATCAGGACTAAAGCGCCCACTGAGGGGCAGACAGATCCCTCCCCACTCCCGGATAGCATGGAAATAGAATCTGGAGTAACAAAAACAATTAAAGAGGCAGAGGCAAAGCTCGGGGCAGAGTACCCATGAGGAATCAGGATTAATACAACAAAAGAGGGACAGAAAGAAACTCTGGAACAGAGTACAGATGCAGAATCACGACTAATGCAATAATACAGGGTCAGAGAGAAACCCAGGGACAGAGTTCAGATACAGATTCACAACTAATGCATCCACTGAGGGGCAGAGAGAAACCCCATGACATAATGGAAATAGGATCAAAGGTAACAAAACAATAGAGAGGCAGAGGCTAAGCCCAGGACAGAGCAAAGAAGCAGAATCAGGACTAATACAACAAAAGAGAGACAGACAGAAACCCTGGTATAGTGTAAAGAAACAGAATCAGAAGTAATGCTACAATACAGGGTCAAAGAGAAACCCAGGGACAGAGTAAAGATACAGAATTAGGACTAATGCACCCACTGAGTGGCAGAGATAAACCCCAGGACAGCAGGGAAATAGAATCAGGAGTAACAAAGCAATAGAGAAACCGAGGCAAACCCTGGGACAGAGTACTGATGAGGATTAGGATTAATGAAATAATAAGAAGGGCAGAGAGAGAAACCCTAGGGCACATCACAGATACAGAAATGGGACTAATCCAATAACAGTGAGGCACAGAGAAATTTGAAGGGGATGGGTGCATGGATATAGAATCAGGATCTATAGAGGGGCAGATAGAAATCCCAAGACAGATCAGGGACATAGAATCAGAACTATTGCAACACTATAGGGCAGAATGAAAACCTGGAACAGATTAAAGTCATTGAATGGAAGGGCAAGGCTAAACTCTGGGGCAGAGTATAGACAGGATCAGCACTGCCACAATAGAGGGACAGAGGGGGACCGCAGAGTAAAGGATTAGGAGTAATGAAGCCACTGCGAGTAGACCCAAACCCCAGAATATAATACAAATGCAGAATCAGGACTATTGCAACAATTCGGGAGGGGTTGGCAAAGAGAAAATCTGTGTTACGACACAGATACACAATCAGGACTACCCGTAAACTTGAGCTCATCCAAAACTCTGCTGCCCATATCCTAACTCGCACCAAGTCCCATTCTCACATTACCCTCCATGTTCGCTGACCTACATTGGCTCCCAGTTAAGCAACACCTCGATTTAAAAATTCTCATTCTTGTTTTCAAATCCCTCCATGGCCTCACCGCTCCCTATCTCTGTAGCCTCCTCCAGCCCTACAACCCTCCGAGAACTCTGCACTCCTCGAATTCTGGCCTCTTGCGCATCCTCAACTTTCATCACACCACCATTGGCGGCCGTGCCTTCAGCAGCCTGGGCCCCAAGCTCTGGAATTCCCTCCCTAAACCTCTCCGCCTCTCTCCCTCCCCCTTTAAGACGCTCCTTAAAACGGCTGTCCTACTATCTCCTTATGTGACTCGGTGTCAAATTTTGTTTGCTAACGCTCCTGTGAAGTGCCTTGGGCCGTTTTACTGTGTTAAAGGCGCTATATAAATACAAGTTGTTGCTTTTATTGTAATGTAAGAATAGCTGGCAGAGTGAAAATCTGGGACAGAGTTAAGTCCATATCAGAACTATCACAAGAATAGAGGTAAGGGGAGAAACCCAGAACACACCATGGATGCAGGAGTGGTATAACAAAAGAAGGGCAAGAGTGCTGACACAGGATTAGGATTAAGACAACAATAGGGAGAGCAGAGAAGAAACCAAGTACAGAGCAACAATAGAGGGCTGCAAAAAAATGGACAGAATGCAGCAATACAGGGTCAGGGCATAACTGCGGGATTGGGACTGCTGTAATAATTAGGGACAACAGAGCAAAAACATGGGATTGTGTATGCTGATGGTCCAGGACAACAGGTAGAAGTACTGCATGTAACTGGAGGGCTCCAGGAGCTGCAATATGGACAACAAACCCTCAATACGCCAAAGAGCAAGACTACGAGATATGGTTTACTGGAAAAGCAGGACAAGCAGAGCACAACCTGAGGATGAGTCCTAGCTGCAAGATTAGGTCTAAACATAGAACAGAGCAGCTCAACAGAAGCAGAGGATAAAACAGGGCAATCAGTTTGGCTGGATTAGGATTAAAGCACTTGAGAAGGGAACTCTACAGGATTGGTACTAAAACATGAGACAGAGTCAGGGAGACAAGATTAGGAGAAAAAACACAGAAATTAGTAAACCACAATGGCTCGAACTAAATGTAGAAAAGGAAGTGGTTCTGAAAAAAATGAGCTGAGCTCAAGGTGGACAAGTCACTGTGCCCTGCATCGGCGCTGCAATGGCATTTAACTTTGGGATTCAGGAGGCCCACACGGGGCCAACCCCAACAGACGAACCACGGCGGGAGTCGTGGAGTGGCCAGAAGAGGCCAAGATAAGTTCAAAAATGTAACTTTTCTGTGGCATCCTTGTGAGCCAAGCAGAGCAGGAATACTCCCCCGGGCCCTGGAAGGGGACTCCCCAGCCCCAGCCTTGCTTCTCTCTTCAGAGAGAGAGTGTAGAGAGGCGGAGAGGTTTAGGGAAGGAATAGATAGGGAGGGGCGAGGCCATGGAGGGATTTGAAAACAAGGATGAGTATTTTAAAATTGAGGCGTTGTCGGACCGGGAGCTGGTGTAGGTCAGCAAGATTTTTTTGGTTTTTTTATTCGTTCATGGGATGTGGGCGTCGCTGGCAAGGCCAGCATTTATTGCCCATCTCTAGGGGTGATGGATGATGGGTGAACGGGGCTTGGTGTGAGTTAAGCAGAGTTTTGGATGCGCACAGGTTTATGTAGAGTGCAAGATGGGAGGCGGGCCAGGAGTGCATTGGAATAGTCAAGTCTCGAGGTAACATGGGCATGGATGAGGGTTTCGGCAGCAGATGAGCGGAGGCAGGGTCAGAGTCGGGCGATGTTATGTAGGTGGAAGTAGGCAGTCTTGGTGATGGAGTTGGAAATTCATGTGGTTGGAAGCTCATCTCAGGATCATATAAACATAAGAAATAGGAGCAGGAGTGGGCCAGTTTGGCCCTTCGAGCCTGCTCCGCCATTCAATAAGATCATGGCTGATCTTCTACCTCATCTCCACTTTCCTGCACTATCCCCATATCCCTTGATATATTCAAAAATATATCGATCTCTGTCTTGAATATACTCAACGACGGAGCCTCCACAGCTCTCTGGGATAGAGAATTCCAAAGATTCACCACCCTCTGAGTGAAGAAATTTCTCCTTATCTCAGTCCTAAATGGCCGACCCCTTATTCTGAGACTGTGAGCCCTGGTTCTAGACTCCCCAGCCAGGGGAAACATCCTCCCTGCATCTACCCTGTCAAGCCCTGTAAGAATTTTGTATGTTTCAATGAGATCACCTCTCATTCTTCTGAACACAACACCAAAGTTGCAAACTGTCTGCCTGGCTCAGCTTCAGACAGTTGCCAGGGAGAGATGGAAACAGTGGTCAGGGAGCAGAGTTTGTGGTGGGGACCGAAGACAATGGGTTGGATTTTCATTGACCCGTGGAGTCGGGTTTGGAGGCGGGGGGGGGGGGTTAAAGTTGCAGATTCGGGGGTCCCGACCCCATCTCGCCCCCAACCTGCCTCCATGCCAGTTTCGCTGGCGGCGGGTACCCGACCTGTGCTGGGACCCACCTCCCCGAGGCAGGAAGGGGATTAGTGACAATTAACTGCCTGTTAACAGGTAGTTAACAGGCAGTTTTTTGCCTAATCCCTATTTGGAAAGCTTAAATGTGGGCTTCCCGACAGGTGCCAACCACGCCAAGTTAGCGAGGCGGACCGTGGGTCTGCAGGGGTTGGAGGGGTCGATATGTCCGGTGGGCAGGTGAGTGATGAGTGCATGTGTGCAGAGGTAAGTGTGTAAGGTAAGTGCTAAGTGTGGGAAAAAGTTTTACTTACCTTAACTTCCTCCTGCAGGTGTCAGCCCTTCAGTTCTCGGGAGTCAGAAATCTCACCGGCACAGAAAGCAGAAAGGCCGTGGTGCTGTCAAAAGTTTCAGCCTCTGTTTTCTGTGCTGGAATGATTTCTAACTCAGCCTGAGAGGAAGGACTCAAGTTAGAAGACAAATTGTCAGTGTTTGACAGCTTCACAGAGCTGTCAAACGCTGATATTTCATCTGTCAAAAGCTCTTGACAGATGAAATGTCAATCTGTGACGTCACCTGTTGCCGGGTGGCCCTTAATTGGCCTGCTGAGCTCACTAGGCGGGCTCAACAAGGTCAATCAAGGGAAAATACAGTGGGTTGGCCACAAGTCGATGGAGGCGGGTCTACAACCCAAAAAGTGGGATTCCCGACTCCATCACGTCCCCAGTATCAAAATCCAGCCCATAGGCTACGGTCTTCTCAATATTTAATTGGAGAAAATTTCTGCTCATCCAGTACTGGATGCCGGACAAGCAATGTGACAAATCAGTGACAGTGGAGGGGTCAAGAGAGGTGGTGGTGAAATAGAGCTCAGTGTCATCAGCGTCATCAGCGTACATGTGGAACCTGATGTGTTTTCGGATGATGTCGCCGAGGGGCAGCATGTAGATGAGAAATAGAAAGGGACCCAAGGATAGATTCTTGGGGGACTCTAGAGGTAATGGTGCAGGAGAGGGAAGAGAATCCATTGCAGGTGATTCTCTGGCTACAATTTGATAGGACCACTGCTTTTCTTGATATATATTAATGACTTAAACTTGGGTGTACAGGGCACAATTTCAAAATTTGCAGATGACACAAAACTTGGAAGTATAGGTGAACAGTGAGGAGGATAGTGATAGACTTCAAGAGGACATAGACAGGCTAGTGGAATGGGCGGACACGTGGCAGATGAAATTTAATGCAGAAAAGTGCGAAGTAATACATTTTCGTAGGAAGAACGAGGAGAGGCAATATAAACTAAAGGGTACAATTCTAAAGGGGGTGCATGAACAGAGAGACCTGGGGGGTATATGTGCACAAATCGTTGAAGGTGGCAGGGCAGGTTGAGAAAGCAGTTAATAAAAGCATACGGGATCCTGGGCTTCATAAATAGAGGCATAGAGTACAAAAGCAAGGAAGTTATGATGAACCTTTATAAAACACTGGTTCGGCCTCAACTGGAATAGTGTGCCCAATTCTGGGCCCTGCACTTAGAGCAGAGAAGGTTGAGAGGAGATTTGATAGAGGTGTTCAAAATTATGAGGGGTCTAGACAGAGCAGATAGAGAGAAACTGTTCCCATTGGCGGAAGAGTCGAGAACCAGAGGACACAGATTTAAGATGATTGGCAGAAGAACCAAAGGCGACATGAGGAAAAACTTTTTTATGCAGCGAGTGGTTAGGGTCTGGAATGCACTGCCTGAAAGGGTGGTGGAAGTAGATTCAATCGTGGCTTTGAAAAGGGAATTGGATAAGTACCTGAAGGAAAAAAATTTGCAGGGCTACGGGGCAAGGGTGGTGGAGTGGGACTAGCTGAAGTGTTCTTGCAGAGAGCCGGCACGGGCTCGACAGGCCGAATGGCCTCCTTCTGTGCTGTAACCATTCTATGATTCTATGATAAGAATGGAACCAGGCAAGGGCAGTTCCACCCAGCTGGACGACGGAGGAGTGGCGTTGGAGGAGGATGGTGTGGTCAACTGTGTCGAAGGCTGCAGATAGGTTGAGAAGGATGAGGAGGGATAGTTTACCATGGTCACAGTCACATAGAATGTAATTTGTGACTTTGATAAGGGCCGTTTCAGTACTGTGGCGGGGGCGGAAACCTGATTGGAGGGATTCAAACATGGAATTGCGGGAAAGATGGACACGGATTTTGGAGGCAACAACACGTTCAAGGACTTTGAAGAGGAAAGGGAGGTTGGAGATGGGGCAGTGGTTTGCAAGGACGGATGGGTCAAGGGTGTGTTTCTTGAGAGGGGTGATGACCAATGTTCCCTCTAAGCTGCGCGGCCATGCAGTAATGGGAAAGGTCCTGCGCAGGCCGTTCACTGGCTTCTCCATTGTAAACACCATACATGCGCGGAAATTTAAAGGGATCGTGCTCTTAAAGAAACAGGCTGTGCAGAACAACGCGCAGCTTACAGGGAACATTGGCGATGACGGCAGAATTGAAGGGGAGGGGACAGTACCCGAGGAGAGGGAACCGTTAACAACATCAGCTAACGTGGGGGCCAGGAAGGAAAGCTGGGTGGTCAACAGTTTGGTGGGAATAGGGTCAAGGTAGCAGGAGATGGGTCTCATGGACAAGATGAGCTCAGAGAGAGCATGGCTGGAGAGGGGAAAGAATCAAGAAAAAGATGTGAGGATGTAATATATGTAATCCGAAGCGTTACAGATCAGAAGGTCAGCTGTTGGATTCCTCACCTGTGCTGAATTATCTGATCCCAGTCAGGGCAGGAGGAAAAGAAAAAAAAAGTGAAGTTTCCCCTCTTGATCACTATCACATACCCTTTGCTAAAAAGCGGACAGCAGGTGAGGTCAGGATCGGGTATGACTCTGAAAAATTAGCTGCTGACATGAACTATTTAAAATCACAGATGAAAAAATGACCAAGTAACCAAGGTCCAGAGCAAATCTGCAAGGTTTAGGCTAAAGCCACACTAGTGGGAGCACATCAATAGGACTATCTCACAGGCACAAGATAGAACAGACCTACAGGAAGTTTTTAAACCGGCTCATATCTAAAATATAGAACAAAATTACATCTGCAGGATCAGGGCAAAACACATAGTAGCTCTGGACTGAGACACAGGCATAGCACAGCCTAGATATACAAACCTAGGAATAAATATACACTAAGGCAACTTCACAAGATCAGGACTGAGATAAAATATGGGACAGACCAGTTGAAAAGGAATGTATTGAACACACAGGATACAGTGGATCTACAGGATTGACAAAATATAGCACAGGATCAGATAAATATAGATCAGGACTAATCCAGGGCAGAGCATGACATGGTGGATCACAAAGGCATTACAGGATTAGGACAAAAGAAGGTGAGCAAACCAAATCAAAAGAACTGGACTCAGAAATTGTGATAGAGAAGCTCTAAAGGCTCAGGACTAAAACATGGGACAGAGTCATTTCTCAAGGATCAGGATTAAGCAATGTTACTACACGAACGGAGCAAAAGCATGCGGCAGAGCCAGATGCAAAGGACCAAAAAGGGATGGAAAAAAACCACTAGAATTATAATGCTGGATAGAGTACATCCATAGGATCAGAATTTAGCGGTGGGATAGTCTAGAACAGTCAGGCAAGTGGGAAGCACTATCATGTAAGCACGAAAACACGTGACAAAAGCAAATGTAAAGGACCAAATCCAATAAAAGGGAATAGAGCAGAGATGGGCTGAGATGATTGGTCTCCAACAGCCACAACCATCTTCCTTTGTGCGAGGTATGACTCCAGCCATTGGAAGGTTTCCCCCTGATTCCCACTGACTTCAGTTTTACTAGGGCTCCTTGATGCCACACTCAGTCGAATGCTGCCTTGATGTCAAGGGCAGTCACTCTCACCTCGCCTCTGGAATTCAGCCCTTGCGTCCATGTTTGGACCAAGGTTGTAATGAGGTCTGGAACCAAGTGGTCCTGGCAGAACCCAAACTGAGCATCGGTGAGCAGGTTATTGATGAGTAAGTGCCGCTTGATAGCACTGTTGACGACTCCTTCCATCACTTTGCTGATGATGGACAGTAGGCTGATAGGGTGGTAATTGGCTGGATTGGATTTGTCCTACTTTTTGTGGACAGATGAAGACTTAGTTACAATATGTGAAACAATGACGTTTATGAACATAACTATAGTGAAGAATGTTCTCTGGCCATTCTTACTTGAGTTTGTCACCATCACACCAAGGTCTTAACAACAATCTGCAAATGTTTAGCACATCTTGGGAAACTGGCAGTGAAAGGATTTTCCTAATTTACGATGAAAATGCCAATCTCCCTTAACCTCAGGCATTGTTGACACGGCTTCTCATCGAGTCTTGTTGCCATGAAGGAGGAAGCCAAGGTGCTGCTGCACTGAGGCTAATGGAAGTCCTGAGCCTGAATATCCACCCAGCAACAGTGAGGGGGTGAGAAGAAGAGTTTACTTCATTAGTTGGCTATTTATTAGAGAATTCAGGTGTGTCAACCCCAATGAGAATGGGAAGAAAAAATGTTGCTGCTCCTGTCCTGAATTCTGAATACAATTGACAATGAACAATGGACGTGCCAGCTGAGTGATGAAATGTGTGAACAGATCTACACCCCACAAGAGAAGGGGTTTCTCTTTCATTTGCTTGGTATCGTGCTACATCAGGCACACAGCAAGGACACAAAGGGGAAGCTTCACCAAATACTACTGAGTGTGCAGCACAATGAGAGCTGGGAGAGAGAGGGTGGAGCTGTTGCCATCGGTGTCTGTGCCATGACCCACTTTGATGACACCCTCAGTAGCCTGGAGGAGTTTGCTAATTCCAACAGGTTTGAGAGAACTAAAAGTTTCTTCAACTTTCTTAGGGTTAGGCCTTATCTGGATTTACAGATAAAGCTGAGAGCACATTGATTCTGAACTATGGGAACGTGACACTACGCACCTGAGGAACTTGTTCTGTCCAGAATAGAGATCCATATTTTGCCATTTGTGGTTAACCAATTAATTACAAGTGGACAGGGGATAAAGGCTGAATCCAAGGTTCGCACACTAAACCGAGCCTAATAATGACCGTGACTCTGATAGCCACATCCCTACATTCCAATTGCCAGAGAGTTTCCTTCAACTTCAGCAGGAAAAGTGAGTTACTGACCTTATCGAGGCTGATTCACCAGAACTGCTGCAGAGCCCTGCTCGACAATCAGCCATGAACACCTGTATGTATCTCATACAACTGCACAAGCAAGTTAAACTGACACCTCACAATTAAATCAAACCTGCTTGACCAGCGTTTTGAGCTTGGCGCCTTCAGAACCAGCCGATGACAAGGATATAAATGTCAACACCAAAGGGACCAAGACACTTCATGCTGAAACAACGATTTGCCCTGCAAGGTCTTCTGAAGCAAATATTACAATCAGGACTTCGCCCTTGAAGGTCTTCATGCCATATTCAAGCAGGTGGAAGAGTGGATAATGTCAACAAAGGATCACAAATGAGAGAGAGCCATGGGCACTAGCTTAGAGCGGCTGAAATTTACTTGGAGGAGCTTAATGTTAGAAATGTAGTGCCACTGAATTATTTGGGCTCACTGATTATGCGGCTGATGCCATGCTGCACAGACACATTTCTTCCCATCCGGCAGATGGCCTTGGACAGTTTGTTCATAATCCTGTCCGTTCTGTTATCTTATAAGGGTACTAATCTGGATCTGCAAAAGGAGCAACTAGAGATTCTGAAAACAGCTCTCCTCCTTCAAACACGCTATCAGATTATAGAGCTTGCCCCATGACCAGCTGGGCAACTTGCTCTTCATGGTCTTCAAAGGACTGGTCGACCAACATCCCTGCTATTCCAGTGCAGCCATTGTCCTCATGAAAACCATTATTAAAAGGCATGGCTGTGGGCTTCAGATATACTTGAAGCTTGCTGAGGATTCAATTGCAGTCAATCCCTTACAAGGAGCTGAAACTTTCAGTTCCATGCCACTCTGGTTTCACACAACACATGAACAGGTGTGTTCTGTCTCCTCACATACCCTGTTTCTTTGGACAAGTATGTCAGTGGCATATGGAGATCACTGGCAGAGGAGACAGAACTGGCCATCAGTACAGTGAAAGAAATGCTAAACAAAATGAGCAAACGGTTACCATTTATAGAAAGAAGAAGCTGCCCCGTCTGTGAGAATGTGACACAATGTTCAACTCTTGAATCCCTGACTGCTGTGTGTGCTGTGCATGAGATCATAACCAAGTCCCAGGCTGCAGACGCTGTAATCAAATTATACCCTCAATTATTCAGCAGCCTGCTCGTCCATCTCAGCTCCTGTGGCAATGTTCATCTGCCTAAGGATTTTGTTCCCAATTGTGAATCAAAGCAGAGAGAATTGTCAGCTGAGCCTCAAACATCTAGAAGCAGAGATGTCTGTGTAAACTGTGGAGAGACACTTATAGCCATGCGGAGTCGGGCAAAAAACGAGGAAGGGGTATATTTCCTGATGTAAAATGGGGGCTGGGAGCAGATGATGGACGTACACAAGTACCACAAGGGGGTTATTCTGCTGTCTAGAGCAATGGTCAGGTAAGCTGGCCCTAGTGTGACTGGGATTGTAGAACAGCTCGCACCTCTCAACCTTACTATACAAGAGTGTCAGAAAGTTACAATGGCCGCCATCTTTGGAGAGATTTTAAAATCTCTACTTGTTTCATACCTGCATCTCACAGACACCCTAGTGAGCAGATTGTTTTCATGTCTGCTTTATACCTCTCCAGTTGTCCAGTTACTGTGTAAGAGGCTCGTGGAACGTTACAATTGGAATTCCTCATAGGATAGAGAAATATTCTCAATAAGTGCTGTGTGCAATGAACGGTCTGATGGGAAACAAGGAGAACGACCATGAGGTGCAGTTATTCCTCTTTATACACTTAAATCAGTTGGAAGCAAAACCATCAGACCCTTTCTAATCAGTATAGTCACCAGGATTCAACCATTCTTTGAGGCCGAGTCTGATAAAGTACAGGCTGAAGCATTTAGCATGTTGGAAATGGAGTTAAGTATGGAAATGGAGATTCCAAATCCTACTTCTTCCAATAGATCCATCTGAAGCTGGTTCACTTGTTGTTGCACCTGGATGAAAAGAGCAAGGCGATCACTGGTATTGTAACTTAACATTGCGTTTGGACGCCTCACTTATTGGCTCAGACGAGCCATCTTCAGTGAGTCAGAAGTATTTAGGAGAGCCCACCCTGAACTACAGGAAGTTCCTGAGAGACAGTTCAAGACAATTAATTTAAGACTTCCCTGAAAGTAACTAAGGAAGAAGGGAAAGTAAATTTGGAGAGAAGATATAAAGGAAAATATTGGAACATTAAAATAGATCATAAGTTCAGTAACACAATTAATCAGACCCAGTCAAACATTTGAAGCAGAAAGAAATAGGAAAAAAGTGTGAGTGACGGTGTAGAGTGGATTGATTGATTGATTTGTGTAGGTCCATATTTGACCATTATAGTCGACTGATCAAGTTTATCATATGCTATTCCTCTTAAAACAGTACATAACTGCTGGCAAGATGAGTGTGTTGTTGACTGTAAAACCAGTTGGACACAGTCCGCTCAAAGGCACTTTAAATACATTCCTGTGTAAAGTTAGTGTTCTGAATGTTTAAAGTGCCGGTGAGCAGAGCGCATGTTATCGAATGTACATCAACCCAGCTGGTGTTACAGTCCACAATATGCTCTGCTCAACAGCAATTCAAACATTTAGAACTCTAATTTTAAAACAGGAGTGCTTCTAAAGTGCTGGTGAGCAGAACAAGTGTTGAATGGTTTCTCTACAATTCGCAGCACGGTTCACTGGATAGCAGAGCAGCTTTTTTTTCAAATTTCCTCCATAGGTGGGGAAAGGAAGAGCATCAAGCAGGGAAAGGTACAGCATGTGCTCAGGGCAGGCTGGCAAGGAAAGGCAGAGCACCAGGAGCTACACAGTACTTCCATCAGAAGATGCCAGTCTTTGCTTTGTAAACACAAACAGATAAACGGTATTAATCACATTGATTTCTTCAGTGCAGAAAAGGATTTCACAACTTGTTCCTAGCTCGCTCTGTGAATGGCTATGAAATTCTTTCTTGTACTGAAACAGTCAACTGTGATTAAGGGTACAGTACCACGAATGTGATCAATACAACAGAACTACAATGATCATAATAAGTGAAAGGAACCACCCAGGTATGTATGACTTATGGTTTTCGTAATCATCATTACAAGTGAATGATAAGCTTCAGTGGTGATCACTAAAACTGAATTCCGTTGTACAGGTCGTATATTACAGAGCATTAAAGTAGTGAATACTAAGGTAGCGTAAGAAGATAGGCGCACCACCTATGACAAGTTAATATTTACCTGCATTCAATTTGAATGTAACATATTAGTGAGCTTTTTATTATTTAACTATATATTATAATAGCGATTATTGATAATTAATTAGTGGATCTTTCGAATTTGTGGCTCGGAGGCTCCCCATGACTAATCTTGCTGTGATTTCCATATTCCTACCACTGGTTCCAGCCAGGTACCAGAGGACTATTGGGTAGTGGTGGTATTCACAGAGTCATACCCCAGCAGGAATCACCATCTTCTGGAGAAGGTGGAAAAAGTGAGGGGGACAGTGGGGGGTGCAGGTGATGTGCGGGAACACAATCATGGATCGAGCAGCTTTGCTAGACCGAGATTAAAAAAGAGAGAAATAAGGAATTCTGCAGAATCAGAACTAAAATATGGGATGTAAGCTTTCTTACAGGAATTGGAATAAAATGCTGGACAGTGCAGAAAAAAATCTTTACAGGATCAGGACTAAAGGAAAATACAGAATTGATGTACAATATTGGGTCAAACCCCCACAGCAGAGAGCTCTTACATAGATCATAAATATAAGATAGTCACTAATAAATCCAATAGGGAATTCAGGAGAAACTTCTTCACCCAAAGAGTGGTAAGAATGTGGAATGTGCTACCACAAGGAGTAGTTGAGGCAAACAGCATAGAAGCATTTAAGGGGAAACTAGATAAGCACATGAGGGAGAAAGGAATAGAAGGATATGTTGATAGAGTTAGATGAAGTAGAGTGGGAGAAGGCTCATGTGGAGCATAAATATCAGCATAGACTAGCTGCTCCTAATTCTTATGAATGGCCGGTTTCTGTGCAGTACACTCGAAGTAACTCGATGGATTGGGACTAAAATACACAGTAGAGTTTTACAGGATCTGGACTAAAAAAAAAAGCACAGGACACTGCAGATCTGTATGACTAATTGTAAAAATGGGATAGTGCAGATTTCGAAGAGTGGGCATAAAGCACTGAATGGTACAAAACCAAGCCAGAACAGCTTGTGGGTGAAGACAAAAACACCAGACTGAGTCATAACTATATGAAGAAAGAAATCTTTCTTTTTATGATAGGGATTAAAACAGAGGAAAACTCAGTTTTATAGGATCCATGGACAGAAATATGGGGCAAAGATGTTCTACAGGATTGAGAATAAAACAAACTAGAGTGCATAATATTAGATCATAGATCAAGAATAAAACATGAGATGCTACAGGATTGTAATGAAAATGGCATACACCAACATTACAGTATCTAGATCATTTTGGGTCAGAGCGAGATCTACAGGATAAGAACTGGTACATTGGACAGAGCAGATCAATAGGGCTGGGCATGAAGTGCAGACTATGGCAGCTTTACTGTCACTAAAAGATTGGACAGAGCCAACAAAATAGAAATTAAAACACAAGACAAAATAAGGGTGATTTTCCCAGGGTTGTTAGGGAGAGGGAATAGGATTGAAAACCCAAAATGTCAGGTCTCCGTCCTACTTGCACTTGATGTGCATTTCCTGGGTACACATGGCGTAGACAAGAAACCCCTGCCAAGAAACATTTAAAGTCAATACAAATGATGTGGGGTGGTGGCATTCTCGGGAGATTCTGCGCTGAAGACTGCCAATGGAAACTGGGCATTAGAAGTTGTGGGTTGGCGGATTAATTAGTAGACCAAAGGCCTGGAGTTTGTACTGCTACAGGCCTTTAAAGCCTGCAGCAGCGCATAATCTTCCTCTGCGACCCCAGGTGGTCGTGCTGCCTAGCACTCGCCCAGAGTGTTTAGAATAGCTGAACCCAGAAATATCTACATCCAGGAAAGGCTGAGCTTGAGAAAAGCACACAACCCAACTTAGGCTGGGGAGGAAAGTCTGGGCCAACAGCCCATGTGACAAACAAGACAGGACAGATTCAGCTCTACAGCATCACGACCAAAAATTGGACCAAACAAATTAATTGGATTAGGACTAAAACACAAAATATAATCTGCACAGAATTGAGTCTAAGCTATTGGAGCAAGTTGATGATTTAAATGGCGAGAGATGGAAAAACCATCATGAGATGGAATAGCTATAAGATTGGGACGAACACATGGGACATGGAAAGGATAACAGTGAAGGTCCAATAGAAATATATAGAAAAAGGTGACAGAATCTGATATGAAATATCTAGCCCAAAAATGAATAAATGTGACTATAGGTTCTGGACTTTTAAAACATCAGGCATACCAAATCTACAGAAGTTTAACTAAAAAGCTTATCTGAGAATTCTACAGTAACTGGACCATAACATGGGATACAGCAGCTCTACAAGTCTGGAATTTAAACATGGCATAGAGCCCTGTGCTCCCAACTCCAATTGGTCTTTTAATAAAATATTGTTTGTAGCTTTAAGTAGCTAA